>LPNX011192813.1:939469-1136228 GCA_001517045.1 Pseudotsuga menziesii
ACACACACACATGTATATGCATATAATATTGTTATTGAAAACTTATTTTGAAGTACTAAAAGGTCATGAATTGAAGGGGATTCTAGGGGTGAATTAGGGTGACATTTGTAATCAATATTTTTACCTTATGTTTACCCTAGAGTCTATGTCATGGATATGGTAGTGAATGTGGATCCATAGGGTATAGTTCACCCCAGGAAACCAAATCTAGAGGGGAGAATATTCTATCACTCATTATATGAAGGAGGTAGTTTGTTTTGCAATGGAAATATACCAAAACAATATCCCTGCTCTGGTAAAACAAAGAAATAGGGGAAGCAAAAGAAGAAGTCTGAATTGAGAGGTAATTGAGGGAACTTAAAATTAAATGGGTGAGTTATTATTATGATAAAGGGTCCAAGACTTTCCCTTGGTGTGCAGGAAGAGGGGGGTCTTTGTTTTCCCAAAATTAACTAGGATTTTTACTTTGTCCCAACCACGTGAAATGACTTTCTTGCATAGGAACTACATTCCACAAGGGGGAAAATTTCTCTTCAAAGAGGAATTGATGAATCTCAGAAATGAAGAATCCATTTGAATTTGTACTTGAAAAAACACAAAAGGGGCACCGTAAGGTCGGACAGCCTACAATTTTCAAGTTTTCATCACACCCCTCTTATTTAATTAAGCAGTTCTTGATCAACAATTCCTTTGCTTAGGGTTTCTGTGGTAAACTTGTCGCTTTTGGTGCAGAGCTGGAAGGAGCAATTTTGCAAAAAAAAAATGATCCAGTAGGAGATCTGTAGAAGGAGAATTGTCTTGTCTTGCTGAGGCTCTGATACCATACAAAATTGAGCACATAGATATGTGGATCAACACACAACTCACAATATAGATCATACAATTTTACTCAGAATTGAAAAATGAAACAATGAAAAAATGGCTTGCAACTGTGTAATGATTTCATTAATCAAAAGTAATTGGATAATTAATTACAATGTAATACAGTGGTATTAATAACCAGTCAATTTGAATCCATTAGAGAGGAATTTAAATTTATTGACTCTACCTAACTGCATAGATAACTAGACATGTCTAAATCACTATCGGAGTCGAACTAGTTACCTCCAGTTGTCTACATCAGTGCCGTAGTCAGTTAGAATCAGTTAAATCGTCTAACTAAATGTGGTAGGTGAGGAATTGTGCCTTCCCACATGCAATCAATCAATGACCAGTGCTAACTGAATGTAACTAGATGTAACTGACTCCTAACTAGGATTAACTAGTCACTAACTGAACTCAATTGAAGGAGGTTGGTTCTGGCACTCCCAGTGGCTCCTAAATTGTAGGGATTAGTCTAGGAGGATCCTAAACTGATGCATGCAAGTGTAGTCAGTGGCAGTTAGCCTCAACTAGTTTTCCCCACACTCTAGTAACTGGTACATGTGGCCCAATTAGGCCATGTGGACCCAATGATGCTAGCGATTAAACATAGACTAAAAAGACTCCTAATTTAGACATAATTGACCAAATTGGACAAGGGAGGACTATAATCCTAACAACATTAACATGTGTTTCACATATGTATACATTTTCATTTGACAACTTTCCCCTTTAGGAGGAGGTTCTTTTATTTCCCCTTTGCGGAGGTACATGCTTAATTGGGGTACCAACAACCATCTACTAGTGTTGAAGAGGAAATAGATTGGTTAAAATAGTGTTTTGATTGGGAGACTCCTACTCTGCCAATAATCGCTAGGAAGCCTCCTTTCTGGGACATTCATCATAAATTTTATATGGGGATTTCACTTTCTTCTTTTCCTTCTTATCCCCACCAACATTATTGTTGTTTTCCTTATTTCTCATGTTCCCATTCTTCTTATTCTTTTTTGTTTCTTCCCTCTAAGTTGTTGGTTTCCTTTAGCATTAGATTTATGTATTGACTGGACGTCATAGGTTGCCTAGGGGAAAGGTTGTTGGTGTTGGTCTAAGTAATTGTAGGCATTTTCAAAGACATTTGTCACATTTGTGTGGTGTCATAACTAGATATCATATTTTCCATTGATCTGATCACACCATCATCATGAGGTCTAAGCTTCGATTTTGTTCAATTAGAATTTTCTCTAAGAGTATAGAACATTATCTTGTATAGAATTCAATATTGTGAGTACACCAAGTCCAATTTCTAGGCCTTGATGATTGTGTGTTCCTTAGTAGTGCCCCCTAATAGAGCTACTTATTTCACAAGATAACATTGTACGGAATTTATAAACCAATCTACTAGGAATTCATCAGGAATCTAAGCTTTAATAAAGGTACGCCTTCTCCGCCACTCATGAATATGATTAGAGATATGCATGGATTTGTCTAAATGACATCAAAATATTAGTGTGAGTCTTATAGATAACTAGCAGTTGGAAGTTGTTAAGAAAATTCATTGCAATTGCATCGAATTTTTGGAAGGAAACTCTAGGTAGCTTATGTACCATTTTGCAGCTGCCCCAATTAATGTTCTCTAGAAAACGTGGAGCCTAATTATATCAACCATCAATGAATTTAACAAAAATAAAAGATGGAATGTCATGGCGTGCATGGCGGGGTCTTCACCAGGTTTCCCTTCAAATTTTGGCATGTCTAAGGTTTATTTTGTGGGGACCAAAGGCTAAATTGGGTTATGTAACACCACGTTGTTGGTTAACTTAGTTAATTCTGGAAGATTTAATGTGCAATGGGGTTCCAAATTCCCAATGCATTAACTGCCCATTGACTTTGGTTAACAAAATATTGTCCCGAAATGTAAGGGTTATTAGGTACCATGAAAGCAATATTGTGATTTCCAAGGATCTGAGTATCATCAGGTTGCACTTGAAAATATGGCATGGAACCTCCACCAATTATGATTGAAAATGCAAATAAATTCATTCTCCCTTGTCAATCACTAAAGCTTAAAGAAGCTCCATTACTTGTGCCCCAAATACTTGGGAAGGGAAAACTTCCTTAGGGTATTTTGATTCCTGAAGAATATCAAGTTTCCATGAATGGATTGACATAGGTATGTTTCCACCTCTGAATGGAAAGAAATTGAAGGGGATATAAGGACCACCACCAGATGCAGTTAAATTTCATGTTACAGGAGGTATATTGGCATGCATAGATGGAAATCCAGCTAATGGAATTCCAAATGAAAAAGGATTGGAAACACAAGGTATAGATGGTGCACTTCCTATTCCACTAAGAGAGCAACAATCGATGGAATTGATCCTCATGTGGCTACCCTAAATGACTGAGAAGACCAGGAGACCATACATATTGAAATATAGAAGACACGGTTGAGTTAACAACTCCTAGGGGGTTTGTAGTGACTAGAGGGGGGATTCTCCAAATATAAGGAATCCCTCATTTTCTATCCATGTTAGTCCACTAGGACAATGTATTGATATGGGTTACGAATTTATATGTGTTAAACCCACAATTTTGGACAAAAACCAAACTATGTAATCTCGATGCAGGTGGATTAAAACCTCCTTCCGGATCTATGAGGTATTCAATATCAATCGGACCTAATTTCTCTTGAACAAGAGGATATTCTCTCCTCGGTTATAAATTAATATATATTTCTAACCCACTAAGGTATCATTCTTTAGATAATCTGTCAAATTCACTAACTTTGGATTCTCTTCCTTATTATGTGGGATTGCTTTTAGTTCTTGGGTTTTCTTCCTCGATCCCTTTTGGGGGTGGATCAGTGTGATTCAATATGTGCCTCTTAGTATTTAACAATACTTTTACAAGTGAGAGTCCTCGTATCCTTCTAGATCGACGAAAAGGCTAATCAACCACTCTTCCAAAGATAAGAACGGGGTGATTACGACCTCGTGCCAATCAATGAAGAGTGACACAAGGGACTTCTAGAGTTCATCATGGGATGATTAGGGTCAAATTATAACCAACAAATTTTCAAGAATAAATTACAATAACTCTTCTACAACAATCACCCAAGGTCCAAGCACTCTCGTGAAGACGAGTACCCTCCACGGAAGTTGAGTTTATGTTATATTTATTCCTCAGGTACCACATGAATTTTTGCTTGCAATCACCTATGAGTAACCTAATAAAATCAACTATGGTTAATGGTTCATAGAAATAGTTGCATGAAAAAATCGCAAGATAGGTGTCTATGAATGGGCAAGGAATGCAGGGCATGATTCCTAGACCCAAACATCCATACAAAGTGTTTTCACCCCAAGGACTTGCCACTTCCTTAGATATCTTTTACATGTGTATCCGATTAAACAAACAATAGAGGATAATATCCCAATTTATCTCCTGGATTTACCTCATGCTTGATGCATGTGTGAGATGCTCTTTCCCAATAAGTGCTTCTCCTACTACTGGATTTCTCCACTTAATAAATGGATTCATAGATTTGTTTTGATGGCCTCGAATAAATTTACTCTCCAACCTACTACCAAGGACCTATAACCTATTTTGATGATGGTATCCAAGAAAGAAAATACCTAGTTCTTTTTAATGTGCAATTGCTTTTTGAAAAAACACAAGCTTTCTCAAGAATCAAAAAGTGATTACAGACACATGAAATTCAAACACCAATAAGGATATTCAGATGATTTCAACCATTATCCTCCAGAAGAAAAGAAGGTATTCAAACCTTCACCAATAGTCAATCATCTTGTATGCTCCAAATCAATCTTTCATTGTAGTTTCAAATCGACTAATCCAATATGCACCTTTAACATGAAAATGCAAATGTAACCTACACCTACAAATGCAAAATAAATTGAACTGATGATTCACTATGATTCACAAAAGAACCACTCAAAACTTATCCTTTTACCAATATTGTATAATACACTTTGAGAAGAATCTTATCAAAATGTTTTCTTAGGATCAAAGAGGTACAGTCAAGTGTACTACGAAAGTAAGTTATAAATACCTATTTCACCGAAATGAGGAAAAATAGAGGTACAAGTAGGTATTTATACTTGTGTTTCTTTACGCCAAAGTGTACATAAACAATCACAAAAGGAGAAATAAGGTAACAAAATCCCTTAAATATTTCCTAATTAAAATCAATACAAGGTATAAAATCATCTGAAAACCACCCAAAAAAATCCAAGTTGATGGTACTAACTCCCAAATTGTTCCAAAAACCCTAGCCAACTAGTATCAAAGATCAAACAAAGTAAAAGTAGGGTAAAAACCCTATAGTTTTCCTCCCACACTTATTTATATTGTAGAAATATCATGTCCATGCACTTGGCACTGAAGCAGGATGTGTGGGACCCCTAACCCATGCTCCTTTGTACACTACAGGGATTGTGGGACACCTAGGCAGATCTAAAACAAGCAAAAATTGGAAATTTCTTTACTTTCTTGCAAATTCAAGGATGGTGGACTATGAAAAATACCTAATGGACATATTACACCTAGAATTATCTAGTAAAATAAAACTACCAAGGCCCTACATAGATCTTATTCCCCACTAGATTTTCTAGTTATGTTGTGGCAAAAAAATTCCTAATGAGTAGGGATGGTCACTAACATACTAAGTAGATAGAAAAGTGATCTTAAGACTCTTCAAATAGACAGTTCAAAGACCAAAATATGTATTTCATCACTCAACCACGTAAGAAAAAAAGCAAGAAAGTGAAAGAGTGAGATAAGGGGAAGAGAGGAACATGTTCCCAAAGTTAGGTCATCATTGCTCATGCTCTTCAACTTAAACATACTCTAATATAACACTTGAAACTTGAAGCAAGAGTCAAATACCCTCATCACAATCCTTAGGGTTCTAATAATGATTCCAAACAACTCAAAAGCATAAATACAAATACAACTACCTTTAATATTTCTCTTGAAAGGATTATAATTTGTTGATAAACCAACAAGGACTAAACATATCAAATCTTATGCATGTATATGGGTGAGGGAAATATCACAAATTTATACTAAAATGAAACAAGATGATTGATACATAAGTTACCTTCCTCTTGTTGAGGAACCTTTCAAAGCCTTTGACCAGGTTCCCTTGTACCTCGCTACACACTCTTGATAGAATCTCGATTGATGCGGTGCAACCTCCCTCTCTACTACTTACTTAGGGTGAAACTCAATTGCTTGCTGGCGAAACCACCCATCCACTTGGATAGATATTGAGGAACCTTTCAAAGCCTTTGACCAGGTTCCCTTGCTCTTGGATCACTTACAATCCCACTTCCAAACACTTAATCCTACAAGAGTGTATAGGATAGAATCCATAGAAGATGGATGAATTCAACACTTATGAAAGGAAGACAAAGGGATAGGGATTACTAAGGTATAATGGGATGAATGGATTCAAAATCATAGAGATATTTCTCCAACGTGATAATAATATGGGTGTGCTCCCTCACTTGGTATATCTTATCCCTTTTTATTGAGTGTTTAGGATATTTGTGATAGTTACGGAATGGTTATGGAAGTTACAAATGAGACCAACCACTTCAAAACTATCATAACTTTCCATTTTTTGAGATTTTTATATTTTAAAGTCATTTTATTTGGCCTGCGTACCCTGCTCAAGGGCAAGGTGTATGGACATGCTCCTTGCATTAAGTAAAGGAGTGTGGGGCCTCATTTGGGCTCCAATTTTAGTGATTTAAAATTTAAAAGAGTAGGATTGTATTCAAGGAGTTCATACAATCAAGCCATACAAATTAAGGCTTCTTACATGATTATAGTTTCATGTTCGTGATCAATTTTAGACACCTAGGTGTCATCTTGGAATACTATCATCATAAACTTGTAAGTGCCAATTTGCACTATAAGACCCTCCTGTAATATTCATTATTATTCAGGTACCCCAACCCTATGTGTTGTTTGACATCATACATATTTCAACCCCTTGAACCTTATTTCCATCACAGAAAGATACCAAGCAGATCTACTTAGGTCAAGGATTGAATCCAACTTTGACCTTACCACATTAGTTCATAGAGCTTACCCGTTTCTCTCCTCTCATTTTAATTTACTTAGAAATAATTTCATAAGCATAGGGATACCTTTCTCATTTGTATAAAATCATTTTTATATCACATATATCAAGTTGTTGCTTCATAGTTCATCACCATCACTCTCTCATGGGCTATCCTTTATTCTCAAAAAGTTACTTTCTCACTCTCATAATTTTGAAATATTAACATGAGGGAATGAAATGATGATGTATTTCGTATGTTCAAGTCCCTCCTAACCTCATACATAAGGGGGCATGTGTTATTTCTTGAATTTCACACACCTATGACATTTCACCATGTTGTATGGAAATACGTCATCAACATACAACATGTAGCTCACAAAGCTTTGTTTTCATAAAAACTAAACATGTGAGATGAAGTTGTTGTGGCATGGTCAAACTCTTGTTGACTTGTGTGGCTTCATACAAAGGGATCTTGTGCAACATCGTGCGAAAAATTCTTTGAAGCCCCTATGACTGAGCCTACCTGCATACTCATAGATTTCATGATGCATTCAAAGATATTCAACTACATTTTTAGCACCAAAGAGGTTCAAATTGGCTTCTACCATGTTCTTGGACATCTAATAGCCCCATATTTGTGCCTAGAAACCACTTCATGGAGGTATTCACATTTTTCACCAACTCTTTGAAGACCTCCAAATTGGATATAAACGGAAGCCATGGGTATACATTCCATAAGAAATTTTTAAAGGTTATGTTGCAAGAATCTGCTTGGAAGAAATCTCTTTCATCCACATTCTTACCATTCATTAGCATCTCAAGCTCCCTTGAATTCTTCCCTGAGAATAAAGTGCTTTACTTCACCATTCAAAGTTAGTTACAAAGAAAATATAGAGAATTCAAAGGACCCTCTAAAAGGGAGTGTTGGATGCCTCTTGGAAGTTACATTTCACAAGGTGATAATATTGTATTAAAATATTTTCCATTGAACAATAATAGTTTGTTTGAAGCTCATATCTTTGTTGCGTTTCCATATTACTTTAGATATTTTAGTCTTATAAGTGTTAGAATATTGAGAATATGCATAAACATACAACAATACATTTGATAACATTCAAATAAATAATATACTAGTATATCCTTTTATCCATACAATCAACAATAATCAAAATAAGAAACTAGAGACAAGAGAAAATAAATGATACAATAGATATACGTGGTAAAACCCCAAATGGGGAAACATCCACAAAAAGGTATTGTCGTATTATTCTTTAGGAAATCTCTAGCATTACACTTGAGCTCCACTCCACATATTCTTCATGGCTTTATAATAGCATTGCAATGCAATACTCAACATATATCCAAAGGATATCCTTCACCTCTATTATATAGCTATAGCTGTGGAAGAATTACATCCCATACTACATGTGAGATAAATGATTTTCCACACCCTTATATAATGAATGGTAATAGGAGAGTATTACTCCATGATGTGTGTGGGATAACTCATTTTACATAAGATTGGAGTTATTTATGTCTTCCTTTGCTAGATAAGACATATTACGGTAGCATACTAGACATCATTACACGTGTAATATTAAAATTGCACTTTCCAACATCCCCTTAATGATGGCTAGGGAGAATATCGGATATATAAGGAGCAAGATGGCATTACATTAACATTCCCCAGTGAGGACAACTTCCTAAATTCCCAACAAACTTCCAAGATACACAAACTTCAGTTTTGTCATGGATTTGATGAAGATATAGGTAGCTTGTTGTTATGTTGGACAATACTCCAAACAAATGACACCATCTGCAACAAGACCTCGAATTTGAAGATTATCAAGTTCAATGTGTTTAGTCTTGGAGTGATACATTGAATTCTACGCAAGCTAAATTACACTCTGATTGTCACAACTTAACTTAGTAGGATACTTCTGAATTAGTCCAATCTCTGTAAGAACATGTTGGATCCACGTTGCTTCTTTAGTTTCCATGTACTTTTCTTCACAAGAAGAAAGACAAATAGTTCTTAATTTCTTACTAGAACAAAAAATAAGACCTAAACCAAGCTAAAATACCTACCCTACAGTATACCTTCTATATGAAGCATCTCTTTCCCAATAAGAATTTGCATATGCAATAAGTGAAACTATATCCCTACTAGAATAGAAAACACAATAATGCAATGTCCCCTCTAAATATATAAGAATTATATTTGTTGCTTTCAAATGGATTTGATGAGGCTTTTGCATTGACCTCTAAACCATGTTGGCTACAAAAGAGAGATCAAGGCTATTGTGTTTCAATTATATCAAACTCCCCACAAGATGGCGATATAATGTGGCATCAATAAGAGGAGTATCACACTCATTAGTTAATTTTCCACCATACTGAAATGGTGTAGGTGAAGGCTTACAATCACTCGTATGAAACTGAGCAAGTAAATATGTTGCATACCTAGGGTAAGAAAGAAATACACCATCATCCATATGCCAAATATCTAGACCCAAACAATAATGCAATAGGCCTAAGTCGGTCATTTCAAATTGACTTTTAAGATTATTTTTCATTTCTTGTATAAATGTAAGATGGTTTCCAGTAAGGATAACATCATCCACATAAAGCACCACAATGAGGAAATCATCATCAAATCTCTTAACATGCAAATTTGGATTAGATACACACCGCTTAAAACTATTCATAAGATATAAGTATCAGTCTTCTCATATCAAGCTCTAGGTGCTTGTTTGAGATCATATAAAGGCTTGTTCAATTTGGATACCAAAATTAAAGTTTCAGTAGTAATACAACTAGGAGGTTGTTGGATATAAATTTATTCACGTGTATCTCCATTCAAAAACGCACTCTTGACATCCATTTGGTGTGTTTCCCATTGATAACATGTGTCAAGAGAAAGAAAGGTTCTTATTGTATTCAATTTAGCAACTAGAGAAAAAAAATTAATATAACATATACATTATTATTGAGACAATCCTTTTTCCACTGAGTGAGTTTCCATCCGAAATAAACTTTGTTTTATATATCCACTTTCATCAACCTAAATTCTTTTCAAGAGTAAGGGGAACAATATTCACGTCTTGTTCTTCATTAATGAATCATATTCAACATTCATGGCTTTCTCCCATTCAAATTTTCCATTCGCTTGAGAATAGGTAGAGGGATCATATATGGACAACACTTTAGTCATAATGGAAAATTCAGATCAATTCCATCAAGTACAGGAAGGAATACCAATATCAAAACCTACATATTCAAGACTTTTCCAGGCCCAAATAGGAAGAGGAGTAGTGGTATGAAACACACTAGTATCTTCGGAACATTCAAGTGGATCACTTGAAGAAGAATGTGAAATAGGATCAAGGGTATGGACAGAAGGAGAGGAAGGGATGACAAATATAGTAGTAATAGAAGGTGAAGAAAAATTCAAGGTAACATGAGGTTCAACAGACTCGGGAGGAGGAGATACTTCATTGAATTAAACAACTCACATGTGTACAACACCTTGGGTAGATGTATCAATTAACCTGTACGCTTTGGAATCCTCACTATAACCAATGAAAATACATTTGTGATACTTGCATTCTAACATTTTATGTTTTTTCATATGGGATATGTTCCCAATATTCACTACCAAATATGTTAAAGTTACTAATATTGGGTTTTCTTCCATTCCATCTTTCTTCAAAAGTAACTTGTGAAACTACTTTGGTAGGGACTCTATTTAAGATATAGTTAGCACAACAAATAGCTTCAACCCAAAAATGTTTATGTAATCCTTTAGAGTAAATCAAGCATCTAACCATTTCAACCAAATTCATATTATTCCTTTCAGCTACCCTTTTTGTTGAGGTGTATAGGGAATATTCTTTTAAGGTTGAATTTCATGATTAGAAAAATATGCATTAAATTCATTTTTAGTGAATCTCCCCCCCCCCCAATTATCAGCTCTCAAAGTCTTAATACTTTTACCATATTCATTATCAACCATGAATTTAAAATCTTGAAATATACCAAAGGTTTCACTTTTATGTTTCAAAAAATAAAACTAATATTTCCAACTATAATCATCATTAAAAGTAATTAAATAGATTGCATGGGACAAACAAGGAGTTTAAAGAGGACAACAAATATCACTATGAATTAGTTGCAATTGTTCTTTAGCGCACCAAGCTTTAGCTTTATAAAAAAATCCTTATGTTTTTACCAATAGTACAACCTTCACAAACACCTTTAGTGGAAGTAATTGAAGGCAAACCAAGTACCATTTTAGACAACATTTGATTTTTTCCATAATCCAAGTGATGTAATATTTCATGCCATAATTTACTTTGTCCATTAGCGTGAGAAAAACATGAATAAAAAGGTTGATTTTACTTGAATTAAAACCAATAAACTTATATAATCAATAATTATGATCAACATGACCAAAAGAAACAATTTTGAAGTTATTTCGGTATCTTTTAAATTATATTTATTAATCCAAGATTCAAATTTATAACCTTGTCTACATGCATATAAATAGAAAGCAAGTTGATGGGAACTCCTTGAACATGAAACACATCTTACAAAGTGCCATTAGGAACATTAACATTATCAGATTTTACTATTGAAAGGTGTTTACCATTAGTTATAGTTGCTTTATGTGTTCTGTGTTTTTTAGTGTCATTATATGTAAATAAATAAGTTGTACCTGTTATATGATTAAATGCACTAGAATCCATTCTACATTCTACATTAGAATATTTATTAGCATGAACAAATTAGGCACACAAGGCTACATGTTGTTCTTTGAAAAACTTATTCTTGGTTTTAGCAATTTCACATCTTGGTTTAAAGAAAATATTTTCAAGGTCCTTGTGTTTCCACAATACATAAAAGGATAATAGATTTTCTTTTTACTGTGTACCATGTTAAAAGTATCATCATTAGAAGAGTGAGGGTTTGATCATTGATTATGTGTTTTAGAATGTTTATTAAAACTTCTATTAGGATTTTTTTTACCATGCACCATTAGAGATTTACAATTAGATAATTGACCGGAAACAATTAATTTATCTTGCTCACATACCAAACCCTTACAAAAATATTCAAAAGTTGGTTTTAAAGTACCTTTATAAATTTCAATGGCCCTACTCCTAGCTTGGATGAACATATCAAAAAATGAAGGTAACTTTTGTTCTACAAGAATAGTAAGGGAATTATCATTCTTCTTGTAATTGTTACCACAAATATTTAATTTTTTATTGTAGGTTTTAATTTCAACAAGAAATTAATCTATTCTATCAAAATATTTAGGGTCTAACTTGTGGATTTTATTTTCAAGATAGTAAGTAGAAACATCACCACTTCTATCAAATAAAGAAGAAAAAATTATCCATACCTTAACCTTATTATCCTCATCCTCAATATGTACATGTAAGCTATCTGGAATAGTTTTCCCAATTCGTCCTCTTACTTGATCATATTGATAGTTTTCCCAATTTGTCCTCTTACTTGATCATATCACCTCTAACTAATCTCCAATTATTCTTACTCATGAGAACATCAATCATATTTCTCTTCCAAGAGAGACAGTTAGATCCAATCAATTTAGGAATAGAAACTACTTATGAAGTCATAGTGTGATAAAATATTGAACCCTAATGCAAAATATTACATTGTTGCAAAAAGCTAATATCTAGAAGAAAAAATGACAAAAAACCATAAATTTCTTCCCAATACCAAATCCTAACAACTAACTGACAGATCTACAAACCTATAGTAGAAACAATGAACACAAAATTGGTTTCAATTAGTTTTTTGCCAAAAATAGGACCCACGTGCTTTCTCTACAAAACAGACACATGTGTACATGCTTTTTCATAAGGAAAAGCGTGTGTATGCAGCTTCTTAGACCAAAAAGTGCGTGTCTTCCCTAAACTGCACGAAACTATCCAAAAACAAAAAGTTGTAAAATTAGTCACTATCCTATATAGAAACCTACGACAAAACACAACTAGAGCCAAAAATACAACCGATATGCTTCAAAAAAATAGATCCTTGATAGCGAGTTAGTATTCAAGGTATATTAACTCAAATCTATAAAAAAAAAGCAAATAAAAATTGTGAAATATTTCTGAAAATTAAATGATGAGGGTTAGGGTTTGATTTTTTTTCAAACATCTAGAAAATGCCCATAAGTAAAAAATAACCACAAGGGTTTTATAGATCAGATGAAAAAACTACTAAATATGGAGGACTCAACAAAAAATTGAAGAATTTTTTGCTTGTAGAAGAACTTATCAAAGTGTTGAACTTAGTATTGCCATTGATGTCAAATAAGAAGCATGAAGTCTAGAAGCCAGTTTGAAGAAGTATATAAGAAATAATCGTCAAAAGTAAATATGTGCACAAGTCCCACCAAGTCATGGAACTCCATTTGCACGAAGCTAAATATAAGTGCTTGTCGCACAAATACCACATGGCTAGTAAATTTATCAAAATACACAAATTACACACCGACAAGAAAATAATATTTGTGGTTGGTTCAAGTTGAATGTTTGGGTAAACATGATTGTAAAGAAAGGAAGAAGGGGTGTCATTGATGTAGAGAATCCCACACTTATAGAAAAATTCACTTGATTTGAAGAAATAAGTATTGAATCTAGAATGAGTATAAATGAACAAAAAGATCGATGTGTTTGGGTGAGAGAAAGGAAGAATACTGTACTTTGGGGTTGAAAATAAATCAATGAGTTGTTGATTAGCAGAAGTGTGTGACAATATAGAATTGAGTCATATACGAAGTCATAGTTGCAGATAATTGAGCTCGTAGAATAAAGGGAAAGCAGTGAATGTGGTCAAGTGTGTAAAATTCAGTAGAGTACACAGTTAGGTGTTTAACAAAGCAAAGTACAAGAAACATTTCTACAAAGACATATTACATCAGGTTTAAGTGATGTAGTGTGCATAGAAGTAGTGCTAAGGAGTTTGTGCAAATACTTAAGTTACAAATTAGGAAGCGCAACATAACACGCTTACAATCACATCTATTCAAGGGAGGGAGGAAGGGGCAAGGACATGGGATTGAGATCTCCTACATGTTGGTTCCTGCAAATTTGAGTCGATGCTTAGGAAAATTGGTGTTCTCATCCATCAAACTAGTCGGTGCCTATCTACACAAGTTGGTGCTTGTTGATTATGAGTTGGTTCTCATAAGAGGATTGGTCTCCTCAAGTGTTGTTTTCTAAAAGCAACATGTTGGTGCTTGCATAAGGGATTGGTGTCGACAAATTCTGTCAGTAGGTGCTCACATTATTATTGGATATTGGTGTCTCCCAACAATATATGTAATCAAATATTTTATATATACAAATTTTCCTTAAAAATACTATGTGCCTTGTGTTTTCATGTTGTCAATTGATTTGGTACTGGTGTATAATCTATAAGAGAAAAAATTGTGTAAATTGTTAAAGTATTTTTATATTGATTCACCCCCCCCTCTCAGTATCAATTAGGGTTCAACAATTGGTATCAAAGTGGGTTCCTTCAGATACAATCTAACAACAAGAAGGAATATCATTGCACAGATATGGCCTGTGAGGAATTTGGTTTTAGCATGGACAAGGACCCTATTTACTTTGGATTATAAGAATGGAAGTTTTAAACAGTCACTTGGAATTGATATTTGGTAGGAATTCGAAAATGACTATAAAGTTCCAAATACCCCACCAATGGAGGAAGCTGAAATAAAATTACAAAATGATAATATAGAGGAAATGAATGCAATTTTAAGTGGATTAACAAATTCTAAGAAGAATAGAGTGGGAGAGTGTAAGACAACCAAGGAGCTATAGGACAAGTTACAAAATATTTACACAAAGGAATCTCCTATGATCACTACACCAATGTATTCTAATAAAAAGATGAAAATTATGAAAAGGACAACCACCAAAAGAAGAAGTAACTTCTAAGGAAACAAGTGACAGTTGGGATATGCCAAATGAGAATTTTGAAGAAGTCAATCTCATCAAAAGTCTAAAGAAAGAATCAAGAAATTACAAAGAAGTCTATCTTTCCTTGGATACAAAGTATCCCTTTAAACATGAAAACAAAGCTCCTAAAGTATCAGAAGACAAGGAAGATGAAGTTGATCTTGAAAGACAATTAGCTTGTGCCCTAGAAGCAGTTAAGAAGATCAGAAAAATAATGTGTTGCTATAATATATTCTAGAATAATCAAAAGATAAAACATGAATACCATCAAGAGATTGAAAATACTATTGTTGGTCTAAGAATTTAAGTGGAAGAAGCAAGAAAAATTGAACAAATTTTGACAAGTCAACATCAAGAAAAGAAGGAGATTTGACAAAAAAAAGAGCTTGATATCCTTTCACTAAAAGAAGATTTGGATTAAGACAATTTCTCAGCTAGAGATAAATTCAAGATTTGAAAAGATCACTATGACCTTAGATCACATCCTTAGTTGTCAAAGATCGCCATATGACAAGACTAACCTTGGGTTTGACAACAATAAAAACATTCTCAAAGAAAGCCCCAATTAATTTGAGGAGGAGGTTCAAGTAAACACAACTTGCAAAGAAGATACCAACATGGGAGAGAATCATAATTATCCAATATCTGACAGAAGTAAGTATTGAAGGATGCAACATATAATCAGGTAAAAAGATCATTTTCTTGGCTATTGGTTCTCCTGTAATAGATTTGGGCACAAAGCTTTGGAATGTGAAAATAATTATAGAAAGAGGTACAATAATATAGTTAAATGTTTAAGATGCAAGTATTATGGACATACTGCAAAGTATTGCCATGCCTTAAGATGGTATGCTTGTGATGGTTTTGGACACAAAGCATGAAATTGTCAAATACCAAAAGGACAAACAAAAAGAAATATCCCATATAATGTGGAAAGTGAAACTATTAAGGCATGGGTAAAGAAAATAAGTGACATTGTACCACTTCAAAGACATGCACACTCCCAAATTTGGATACGTAAAGTTCCACAACCACATTTCGATGAAGTCATTAACAATAGCTCTCAAGCAACAAGAAATTGTTGCATATATTGTTAAATTCTAGAATTACGTATGAGGGTCCTTGAGTTAAAAAAGGTTATTCAAGGAAAAAATATGCAGAACAATAATAACAAAGAATGTTGTATTCGGAAAACATTTGTAAACTGCCATACAATAATATATTTACATTCATTAAACAAATATAATTTGTATTCTATTCAAAGGAGATGCTATTGTAGAAACAAAAGGCACATACAAAATTCCATCATAATTCATTGTCTCAAAAGGTAAAAATTCATATACAAGGGCCTATGTCGCAAAAGACAAATATTAATAGGAGTACATACATCAAGATTTGTCATGACTATCAGTATCACTCATTTACAAAATTGACATTTGAAGTATCAGTCAAAACAACATTGGTGAATAATTAACTCATTAGGTTTATGTGATGATAAGCGTAATTCTGCATCAATCAAATATTGTTCCTCAAAGCCCAAAATGTTCGGAATCATCTAAAATTTCTTTAGAATATTTATAATATATCTATGTTGTTTCTCCAAATGATCAATCCATCTCTTTAGAAATGAAATTCCTCTACGTGTATTTTGTTCACTTGCACCTGTGCATACCATTCTTTAATATCAACCTCTTTTACATTGGATTCCCATTTCGCTGAGTCAATATTGAGATCAATGAATTCCATGCATTGCGGCTGAAAATCCATGGAAATACTGCTTGCAGAAGAGTTAAATTGTTAATCAAGATTAGACATCTTGGATAGTTAGGATTAGTATGATTGGCTAACAGTTTACAGAATGTTTGACCACTAGAACAAATGTTTACAGAGTAATTAGTCACAATGGATTTCAAACCTAACTACTAAATTTGGTAAAAATCGTGTATAGTTATTCGTCATAAATGAATTAATTTGTATGCTTCCCAGAAATCTGGAAAAAAAAAAAGATAAAAAGGAGACTACATTGATTACTCTGTATGAATAATTTTATGGCACTTTCTCTATCCACTCAAATACTAAAGTTGCTTGCTTGCATCATATGATATGTTTAACATGAACTGGTAGTGTTAGCACCCTGTAATTTTCCTATGGTTGCAGTAGGAAGTCACAGGGGTAACCATTTCAAACCAATATTTAGACTGTACTCTAGCCAATACAGTCAGATAGGGATCTCTCTTTGTCACAGAAACATTCACATATACATATGGCTTTAAGCAAGCATTCAGAAGGCTAGTTATCTGATGGGAACAGGGTATTTTCATATTTAAAGATGGTGAAACAGACAAACAAGAAAAATCATCGGGCAATGGAGTCACAACTAGAACCAATCAAGGGTATTACAGGCACCTATATGTGGATGAATCTCTTGCACAACTTTTAGCAGTAACAACAATATTGCCAACAACTGATACAGAGAACCTAACAGAGGGTGAATTCTATAACAGTCATCATAAACACATCACAGATGCAATATCTGATACAAGGAGCACTTAATGAAATGGATTCCTCATATACAACTAGAGAGCATTAGCAAAAATTACAGAAATGAGCATGATGCAAACAGGAAACACGAACTGAATGTAGAACACCATGATGAATCTTAAAAATGCAGAAGAATAATTCTCATTAAAACTTCCAAGAAAGATTATAGAGATATGCAAACCAAGAGAGGGATGCTTCTGAAAGAAGGTTCCAACCAACCTCCCGAAATTCCTCTTTTGAGGGTATATTTATAGGTAAAATAGGATCCCGATACCAACGTCGAAACATAGCTAAATTTAGTTACCCTAATCGGGAATCAATCCCACACAAATAAAATCCTAACAACTTGTGATCTAGTGGATTCTCCATGCTCACAAAACCAAAACAAGACATTACGTTGGGTTGCAAGTGATGGACAAAAACAAAAACCCAGACACCTGAAACTTGAGCTCTCCCGCTGAAAACAAATTCTCAGAGAAACACCATTGGCCTACAATTGTTTTTCTTCATCCTTGCATCTTCAAGTTGTGAATTGATCCTTCGTCATAGATCCCTCCTAGATAAAATCTATGATTTTTATTTGTTATAACATTTACCTCCATTTCGCAGATCCACCCATGCTCTTCTTCCTTACACCTTCCTCCCGTGAAATAATCCTCGACCATAGATCTATCTCTGCCCAGATCATGACCGTTCAAAAATACAGGGCCTACCTGATTTCAAAATCCTTCATCCTGCTAACCTTCGTGCATGTTCCCATTGTGAAATCAACCAGATCCATAGATCACAACTTCATCAAGATCTCTGCCATAGGATTTATGTCACGCATACTAGATTTCACAAAGGCTAGGATTTTTAAAGTTCGAGCATATTGGGATTGCGAAATGAATATCGGTCATAGATCTAGATCCTCCCAAATGACTGTTGAAATGTGAGGTCCTATTGATATCGCATAACCCTGATATGTTTTATCCTCCGCACATATTTTCTGCTCCAAAATCCTCTTCATTCGCTGATCTATATTACCTGTTCATCTGACGGTTGATCATGCACGCCATTTAACCTTACCCTGCCAATGTCAGGACTCCTTTAAAACCGTGCATCTTTTCTTCGGTATATCTTTAAAAACTATTGATGTTCTCTGTTGTGTATCTACATCATTCATTTCCACCACCACATAACCTACAGGACCTGATTTATGTCCCTCAAGGTCATATGATATGGAAAATTTTCAAACCTTTCTCCTTGCTTACTAGCTCATTCTTTTGTAAAGGGATTAGGGTGCAGATGCATGTGTAAAAACCCCTAAAATTTAGCACAAGTGCTAATAGAGGCTCCAACTTGGGGATGTTATCCTCCCTGTGAGGTATCAAAGAACCATATAGACCGGGTTCCTCATCCATTGGGCTATGATCCCAAGCTTTCCTAAAATTCCCAACTAAAAAAAAAACTAAACAGATACTGAAAACAAACTGAAAATTTGCTTAAAAGAAATGCTCGCCATGTCGATATTATTTATACCTACCTAACCTACTTACTGAGCATCAATACCCAGTCAATTAACTTCTAACTTTCAGTGAAGATAATCAATTAAATGATCCTATGAATGAGCTCTTTCATCATTCTTGATCAGAAATGAAGGACTTATGTCAACAAGTGATGATGAGGGATCTGATATTTGCAACACACACCTAACCCACCATTTTCACTGCAAATCTTCTCCACATATCCAGCTACTGGATCATGACAACCTTCAAAAATTTATGTTGTGCACCTGGCATAATGAGGTTTCTCCATATATTCAAACACTGGATCATAATATCCAGGACAGTCTTCAAATTTTTCTGTCATATGCTTGCCCCAATAAACTTGCTCGAACTGTAACCCCAACTGCACACTGTCAAACTGATCTTTGAAATAATCATGTAAGGAATGCTCATGAAAATTTGTACATGAGATATCAAATATTTCATTGAAAATTCCAAAATCTAAAACTTGATTCTTTTCATGCATTTCACAAGGAACATCTTCAATAAATTCAAGTGAAATAAACTCTTCTTGGGATGAAGATCCTGAATTTGCAGAACATGAGGATATATCCCATTTAGGACCCTCGTTTTTCAAGTATCCATTCCCATATTTATCATATATTGGTGGGATGAAATATTCTTCAAGACTACCACAGTCAAAGCTTGTAATAGGCTGATTGCATTCTTCATACAACAAATTGTAACACTCCTCCTGTACAACACTAGGCTGATTGTCTTCTTGCTCATAAAAAGGATTATTGGAATGCAAGGTAGACTCTACTTGTTCACCCTTCTCATTATCCACTCCTAAAAATTCCATGGCATTATTCATATCCTCAAGTTAATGTGTTTTCTTTGAGGCCCTTAATTTTTGTCTCAGAAACTCAAATGAGGCATAACAAAATGGCAGACAGTTACTCTCATCATGCTGATTGTGGTCTTCATGAAAGGAAGGATTGGAAAGTAAAGCTGACTCTGGTTGTTCACCCTTCTCCTCTGCCAACAGCAAAGAATGCATTGTATGTTCATGTAAATCTTCAGGTGAAATTTGAGTCCGAAAAACACACAGAGGTCCATCTTCAACCATTAACTCAAAATCTGCTTCCTCTTTTAATTCAAACTGTGAAGGAGCCTCAAGATCTTCACGAAGGCTGTCATTAAAGCAAGTGGAATATCCTAGATCAGTGTTAGCAACATGAATAGAATGATTGTTACCCTGATCGTGAACCATTTGAGTTATGATCTCCCTGCATCCACTATTCATCAACAATTCATTGAAAGAGACATAGACTTTTTGTTTTGAATCTATCTTTGAGATATGGCCCTCCTCTTCTTAATAAAAGTATATCCCAAAATCAATATCATCAAAGTGATGATTTTGATTTTCCATTGGATCCTTTCCTCCCTCCTCATCAACATAAGGTGGCCTGATTTGTTGGTCTTCAAGAATTGTTTGATTTCTCGGAGGAGCAAGGGGTCTTCTAAATTTCTGGTTTCTATTATGTTGCTCCTGATTTCCCCTAGGAGTTGGTATGTTGTCCATAGTGAGTCTCTCCATCAACTTTTCCATTATTTTCATCATCATGTCCACACTTGCCTCTTGTGAGTTAGAGGAAGAAGGTTGTTCATGCTCTTTATACTTCCTTCTATCTCCCTCTCTTCTCCTTTTCTCTTTAGTAGCAGTCAGGTTTATTTCTACCTCTATATCATCATTCATCATATCGACTAGGGAGGAAGATCTTCTTTCACTCGGCTATAAGGTAAATTTACTATCAAAATCTTCATCATATTGGAGTTGGGAAGAATCAGGGGGAGGCTTGAACTGGGTAGGGATGGAATTATATACTTTCATAAATCGGTCAGAAAACTCCTAGACAGATTCACTCTTCCTCCTCTTCATGGAATGATATTGGGTCAAACATTTCCTGGGGTTTTTATTTTCTACCCATTTGTTCTTGAAAGCACCTTCAAAATCCTGATAGTCCAGAATGGATTTGTCAGAAATATTTGTGAACCATCTCCTTGCTTCTCCAGTAAGAATTTCGGAAAATAGTTGACTTTAATATCCTCATGGTCTATTTCCTCCAAGTTTTTCAAGTCTGAAAACCTTCCCAAGTGTTCCTCGACTGAATACCCCCTTTCCAGATTAAATTGTTTCATTTTTTGGGCATATCCCTGGGGAAGGTCATGAAAAATAGTAGGGAGAAGTAAAGGGGCAAATATTTTAGCCTTTCCTAGGATTATAGCAGGGTTTGCAAGAGGATTTGAAGCAAGTGTGACAGATGGAATCAATGTGATGCGAGGAACTATAGAGTTGTGAGGGGTTGTAAAACTGGACAATGAAGGTTTCTTAAGCTCTAAAGTGGTGGGAGACAGGGATAGGGAAACACGATGCTCAGTGGTAGTGGAGCTTAATGAGGCTAATTCGAAGGAAAATAAGGGGCACTCTTGATCAGAAAAGGGTTGGAGATCCCTCCCCATAGACTCAGAAAAGGATGCAGTATCAACTGTAGAACCATGAGTTTTATAGGGATGATCATTGTTCTTATGTGGCTCGATTGAAGGGTCTTGGTCAAAATGATATGTACAAGGTGAAGAGATACCTTCATTTCTTAAAGAAGGATGTACAGGGGTAAGTCTATGGCCTTGTTTTGATTACAATAAACTATGGGAAATTTCTTTGACAAGATTAGGAAATGATAGAAAAAATTTATGAGAAAGGATAAGGTACCTTGGATAAAATTCACCCTTGAGTTCCTTATTTTTATTCTTACCATGCCTTTCCATGTCTTTGTAGTGGATTTATTTTCCCAGTAGACTCGCCATAGAAACTCTGAACATCTTTGTAGCTTTTGGGTGGTCGATATTCCCAATGGAGTCACCTTTCAAAGGATTTGAGTGGAGTCACCAGAGCATATACAACCATATGTGTCTAGGAACAGTTGCTCAACCAGGTCATAGAAAGGAAACAATGTTGTTTCCTGGAGGAGATAATAGCAATTAGTTCCCCGGCAATGACGCCAATATGTTAACACCCTATAATTTTCCTATGGTTGTGGTAGGAAGTCATGGGGGTAACCATTTCAAGCCAATATTTAGACTATACTCTAGCCAATACAGTCAGAGAGGTATCTCCCTTTGTCACATAAATATTCACATATACATATGGCTTTAAGCAAGCATTCGGAAGGCTAGATTTTTTATGGGAACGAGTATTTGCATATTTAAAGAAGGTGAAATAGATAGACAAGAAAAACCATTGGGCAATGGAGTCACAACTAGAATTAATCAAGGGTATTACAGTGAAAATGAGTGGAGATTTTCCCTTTGTAATATGAGGAAAAGTAGGTATCACATTCAGTCAAATATCTTTTAATGGGTGGTAGGAAAAAGAGGAAAAAGCCCAGTGAAGCAAGAGGCACCTATCTGTGGATGAATCTCTTGCACCACCTTTAGCAGCAACAACAATAAGGCCAACAATTGATACAGAGAACCTAACAAAGGGTTAATTCTATAACAGTCATCATTAACACATCACAAATGCAATATCTGATACAAGGAGCACTTAATGAAACAAATTCCTCATATACAACTAGAGAGAAATATTAGCAGAAAATTACAAAAATGAACATGATGCAAACATGAAACATGAAATGAATGTAGAACACCGTGATGAATCTCAGAAATGAAGAATAATACTTCTCATTAACACTTCCAAGAAAGCTTACCGAGATATGAAAATCAAGAGTGGGAGGCTTCTTAATGAAGGTTCCAACCAACCTCCCGAACTTCCTCTTTCGAGGGTATATTTATAGGGAAAATACGCTCCCAATACCAACCTCGAAACATAGCCAAATTCAGTTACCCTAATCAGGAATCAATCCCGCACACATAAAATACTAACAACTTATGATCTGGCAGATTCGCCATGATCACAAAACCAAAACAAGACAGTACGTTGGGTTGTGCATGATGGAAAAAAACAGAAATCCAGACACCTAGAACTTAGGCTCACCCACTAAAAACAAATTCTCAAAGAAACACCATCAGCCGGCAACTGTCTTCGTCATCCATGCATCTTCAATTTACGAAGTGATCCTCGGCTGTAGATCCCTCCTAGATCAAATTTGTGTCATTTATTTGTTATAGCATTTACCTCCATTTCATGGATCCACCCATGCTCTTATTCCTTGGACCTTCCTCCTGTGAAATAATCCTCAACCGTAGATCTATCTCTGCTTAGATCCTGACCGTTCAAAAATTTTGGGCCTACCTGATTTCGCAATCTCGCTAAACCTTTATGCATGTTCCCATTGTGAAATCAACATGATCCAGAGATCACAACTTCTCCAAGATCTCTGTTGTAGGATTTATACCACTCATACTGGATTTCGCAAATGCTGATATTATTAAAGTTCGATCCTATTGGGATTTCGAAATGAATATCGGTCATAGATCTAGATCCGCCCAAATCCTGACCGTTGAAATGTGAGGGCCTACCAAGATTTCGCAACCTCGACATGTTTTATCCTTCGCACATATTTTCCATTGTGAAATCCTCTTCATCCATCGATCTATATTACCTGTTCATCTGACGGTCGATCCTACATGCCATTTAACCTTGCCCCGCCAATGTCAGGCCTCCTTTAAAACTGTGCATCTTTTCTTCGACAGATATTTAACAACCATTTTTGTTCTTTGTTGTGCATCTAGGTCATACATTTCCACCATCGCATAACCTATAGGACCTGATTTACATCCCTCGAGGTCATATGATATGGAAAAATTTCATACCTTTCTCCTTGCTTACTGGCTCATTCTTTTGTAAAGGG
Organism: Pseudotsuga menziesii; assembly: GCA_001517045.1. Classification (NCBI taxonomy): domain Eukaryota; kingdom Viridiplantae; phylum Streptophyta; class Pinopsida; order Pinales; family Pinaceae; genus Pseudotsuga; species Pseudotsuga menziesii. Next base: position 963,327 of record LPNX011192813.1, read on the forward strand.
ATTAGGGTGCAGATGCATGTGTAAAAACCCCCAAATTTAGCACAAGTGCTAACAGGTAGATTTTATAATTACATGTATGTCGTATCCAATGCAAACAAAAATTAGAGAATAATACGACATGAAGCAGTAATTCCTACTCCTTATTAATATTCTCAAGCCACATAAAAATTGGAATACTGCATAGTATAGAAGTAGGAACCAACACAAGGGGAGAAACAGAAGGAAGGGAGAGAAGCATGATCCCAGGGGGAGAAATACTGTGCAAATACAAAATGGTAGGTTTATCATAGAACTGTTAAAATACTACCAATAATTAGTAAGACACAAATAGAAATCGCCTTGCCATTGATGTCAAAGGGTGGGAGAATGACAGAGAAACTAAATGTTGATAAGGAGCTCTTATTCAGTGGGAGCTCAATTTTATTTGGTGTTGATATTAATGCCAAACGGGGATATTGTTGAACTTAGTATTGTCATTGATGTCAAATAAGAAGCATGAAGTCTCAAATCCATTTTGAAGAAGTATATAATAAATAATTGTCAAAAGGGAATATGTGCACAAGTCCCACCAAGTCCTGGAACTCCATCTGCATGAAGTTAAAGATTAATTTAATGTCACGCAAATACCACACAGCCAGTAAATATATAAAAATACGCATATTACACGCCGATAAGAAAATAAGAGATGTGGTTGGTTCAAGCGAATGTTTAGGTAAACGTGACTGTAAAGACAAGAAGAAGGGGTGTCTCTGACGTAGAGAAGCCCATACTTAAGGACAAATTCAACTGAATCATAGAAATAAGTATTTATTCTATAATGAGTATAAATGAACAAAAATATCGATGTGTTTGGGTGAGATCAAGGAAGAAGAGTGTACTCTAGGGTTGAAAAATAAATCAGCAGCTTGTTTATTGGGAGAAGTGCACGACAATACAAAATTGAGTCATATACAAAGTCACAGTTGCAGATAACTGAGCGCACAAATTAAAGGGAAAACAGTGAACATGGTTAGGAGCACAAAATTAAGTAAATTATGTGAATAGGTGCTTAATAAATAATAGTACAAAAATCAGTTGTGCAAAGATAGAATACAATAGGATTAAGTGAAGCAATGTGTGCAAAAGTAGTGCTAAGGAGTTTGCACAAATACCGAGGTTGCAAATTAGGAAGCATGGAATAACACACTTACAGTCACATCTATTCAAGGTAGGTTGTAAGGGGAAAGGATAGGGGATTGAGGTCTCCTACAAGTTGGTGCTTGCAAATCTGAGTCGGTTCTCAAGAGAATTGGTGTTCTCATCCATCATACAAGTTGGTTCATGTTTGCGCAAGTTTGTGCTTGTCGATTATAAGTCGGTGCTCGTAAGAGGATTGGTTTCCTCACAGGTTATTTCCTGCAAACAACAAGTTGGTGCTTACAAAATGGATTTGTGTCCTTGTCATATCGGCCTCTGCAAGGTCAGTGAGTAGGTGCTCACACTATTATTGGAGATTTGTCTCACCTAATTATCTATGTAATCAAATATTTTATTTATACAAATTTTGTTTATAAATAATATGCGCACTATGATTTTCATGTTGTTGATTGATTTGGTACTGGTTAAAGTTGTGTAAACTATTGAAGTTGTGCTTGATATTGATTCACCCCCCCCTCCCTCTCAGTATCAATTATAGTTCAACACAAATAAGGTAGAGCATAGTAACTAGATTTTATACCATGTTAGAATATTGAGAATATGCATAAACATACAACAACATTTTTTATAACATGAACAGAAAGAATCTACTAGTCTAGCCTTCTATCCATAAAATCAAAAGTAATCAAGTATGAAACTAGAGACAATAGAAAAGAAATGATACAACAAATATATGTGGTAAAACCCTAAATGGGGAAACATATACAAGAAGATATTGTATTATTATTCTTCATAAATATCCAATATTACACTTGAGATCCACTCCACATATGCTTAACAAATTTACAATTGCATTACAATGCAATACTTAACATATACCCAAAGGCTCTCCTTCACCTATATTATATAGCTCGAAGTATGGAAGAACTACATCCCATACTACATCTGAGATAAATAATTTTCCACCTCCTTATATAATGAATGGTAATAGGAGAATATTACTCCATGATGCATGTGGGATAAATCATTTTACATAAATTTAGAGCTGTGTATGTCTTCCTTTTCCAAATAAGACATATTACAACATCACACTAGACATCATTACACATGTAATATTGAAATTACACATTTCAACAATAAGTAGTTATTTTATTTGATGTATAGATTCAAGATCATAATGTTTGTCATACTAACCCACTCATTTATTGTTGTCTTGGTTGAAACCTACAAGGAAGGGAGATTTAGCTCACCATTGAACCATTTTTCCCATAACAGTAAGCCATATTGTCATCTTCTTTTATTAAATCTGCATCTTCCACTGCATTCTATTTTCATTTTTGTAGATAATTTGAAAGTCATAATCTAGCATCTTTGTAACCATTTTTTTCTCTTCTAAATATAATCATTGTCCCAATAAGTACTTAATACTGTCATGATATGTTCTTTCCTTGAAGTTTCTACCTATTAGTTAATGGCACCATTTCTTAATTTCATGTAGTATGGCCAACATTTACTTTTATAAATTGGTTTGAATAAGTTTTTTCCTTTAAGTTTGAAACTTTCAAAGGCAAGGGGACTTCCTTCTTGCATTAAAATTGCACCAATGCTATTCCTTGGGGCATGTTATTCCAAAATAAATGTTTTTGTGAAGTCATGGGTGGCTAATATAGTAGTTTCACACACAGCCACTTTAAAATTTTCAAAATATTTGGTTGCTTCTTGAGTCCAAGAGAATGGATATTTTTTTCAATAATCTTGTTAGAGGTGTTTCTATTTGACCATGATACTTTACGAACTTGTAGTAGTAGCCTATCAATCCTAAGAATCCTCTAATATTCTTCAAGGTTTTAGGAATTTACCATTCCATGATAGCCTTAATTTTTTAGGGTCCACTTTGACACCTTCATGAGATACAATATGACCCAAATATTCCACTTCTTGAACCCCAAAGGCACACTTAAATATTCCACTTCGATGCTCCTCCAATAGTTTTAAGTCCATGTAAACATGTTGTACATTCTCTTACCAAGATTCTCCATAAATTAGTATATCATCAAAAAAATACTAACGCAAATTTTCTAATGAAGGGTTTAAAATAGAATTCATCAAGATTTAAAATGTGGAAGGTGCAATGGTAAGTCCGAATGACATCACCAAAAATTCATATTGAACTTCACATGTTATGAAGGTTGTTTTTGGAATGAATTTTTTCCTCATTTTGATTTGATGACATCTAGAATGGAGATCAAACTCACAAAATAAAATTTCTTTGTATAATTCATCTACTAATTCATCGATGACATGGCAAGTCCCACTAGCGATACTAGTTTCTAAGGGTTTCGTTTGTTAGGAGACCCAAGGTTCGAAACTCCGCAGTTGTGGGAGGAGACACCTAAAATTACAACCATGATAAGGGTTGTTGAGGCCCATTCCAGGTGAAATCCATGGGTGATTTTGACATCTTAGATTCCCCTAGGTCATGGTTTCTTCCACCACAAGCTAGTCTCGCAAGTCACAGACACACTAGGAAAAATAATAATAACAATTCATCAATGACATGAATAGGAAATTTATCTTTAATTGTCATCTTAATGATATCTCTATAACATGGACACATATTCCATGAACCTTCTTGTTTGTGAACTATCACCACTAGTGCAGAGAAATCATTTTCGATAGATTGAGTCATTTCTGCATATAACATTTCTTGAAGCATATTTTCAATCTCATTATTTTGTGCATGTGAGTACCTATAAGGTATAAAGTTAAGTGGTACACTTCCTAATTGCAAGTGAATCATATGGTCATGATCTTGGGTAGGTGGAATACCTTTATCCATATCTCCAAATACCTTGGAATGATTGGAAATAACTTGTGGGAGATTCATTGGAATAGAGGGTATATATTCTTGAACATGTAGTGAACACAATTGTGCAATTACTCCATTGTGTCAATTTTTTAGCAATTTTGTCATGATGTTAGAGCTTGACATTTTATAGGGTTTCCGTAGAATACCTCTGAGTTCAATTTTTTTTTTATTTTGAAGAGAATATCATAAAAAGTTCCTAAAATTTAAGCCATTGTTTCCAGTGATTGTAGTCATTGGCCCCTAGTACAACATCAACACCACTGATTTGGATTTCAATCATTAGAATATCCAATAAATATTTCCCCGTAGAAAGTTTAATACTATGGAACTTCCATGAACAATCTATGTTATTTCCATATACAATCATTGCTTGAATGGTAATGGATATACAGAGCAATTGAGAAGTTTGCCTAAATTTCATTTAATGAAGTTATTGGTACAAATAATGAAGTTATGGGTACTACTAGAATCAATCAATAACGTTACCTTTTTATATTTTATATCTTTCTATCCTGAGCGTTTCAGGCATGATAATTTTGGAAAATGCATCATGAGATATGGTTGGAGTGCTATATTCTAGATATACCCATTGAGACTATTCTGGTTCGGGATCTTCTTCCTCTTCACAGTCTATGCATAATATTTCCTTCTCATTGTACTTATGCCCCTTATTGTACTTGTTGTCACAATTGAAACATAGGCCCTTTGCCCGTATTTCCTACACTTATGGATGCGTCAACCTTGTATCTTGAGTGAAGTTGGTGGAGGAAACGCTTCCCTCTCTATAGGTGTGAGTAGTACCCCTTCCAGTAGCCATATTTTTACTTTTAAATTTCCTTGCCAAACTAAAATCATTCTCCAATTATTTAGGTTCAAGTAGGCATACCTCATGTTGAATGTTGTCCTTTAAAGTGCCCATAAAGAGATCTAATCAATTATCCTCTGAAATCTTCTTCACTCTAAGACTCAACTTCTGAAATTGCTTAATGTCCTCTATAACTGGACTTTTTTTATTAAGATTTATCAATTGGATAAATAAGGTGTTGCTCTTAATATCCCCATAATATTCCATCTATTCATCCATAAATATAGATCAAGAGATAATAGAATCTTTTTTTCACTCACAAAGCCATTAAAACTATACAAATTGATTAGGTTCTAAATACAAGGATGCAAAAGTTACCTTTTGTAAAGTTGTCACCTAGTATAGATAAAATAATTTCTCAATCTATAATATCCATGTTTATGGATCATAACAATCAAAGTTTCTCGTATCAATCTTCGGAATGAAGTGGTTCTTTGGTCCTGAGTTAAACCCATGATAATGTGATGAATGATCAAATGTTGGCTACCCAAACCTCTTGTTCTCCAACTATTTCTCCATATTCCAACTATTTTTCTTGGACAAGTCCCTCTTGTTCTCCTTATCATCTTCTTGAGGATCTATATTATGAGGAAAGACATGTCTCATCTCATTTAGAATTACCCCCTTCATAATTTTAAGATCCTCTTTAATGATCATCTTGTTTTCAAGGTTCTTTAATTTATCCTTATTTATCATATTCGTGATTATGACCTCTCTTAGCATTGTATTTTCCATGTTCTCTACTCTTTTAGTAAGCTTGGACACCCCAAAGTCTACATTGTCGTGTTCATCTCATGTCATGGATGAGCCTTCAAGAGGTTTAATGGGAATAATATATTTTGCTCCACCTCTTGCCATTTGATACCACTAATATGTACTAGAGTTATTCTCTATTTAATTTTTATCACACATTTTGAATCACCCAAATTATATATTCCAATCAAAAGTTATGCAAGTTTCAAGTTAGCATACATTTAAAAACCTTGGTTTCTAGGTTGTCTTGCTAATTGACCTTTCTCTTATATTATCTCTAAAATTTTGACTCCTATGAGTTTCAAAATTTATCATGTAGTATCCTGGTATGTCTTCTCTTCAATGCCACACATTTTACCTGATTATGATGTGTCAAGTGAGGTTTATTGTAATTTTCCCAAAACTTGTTATTTTTGTCCTTTTTAGGAGAGGAAGTTTGTATGGATTGACACATGTCTAATTTCCCTATTACGCTTCTAAATTTTTTACCACAAACACTATGGTATGCCTTCATTCTAATGTAATAGGTGGAATTAATTTTGATATCGCAAGCTTCATAAATAACGGTTTTACCCATAACACTTATTTGAGACTAGTTTTTGGACTAATAAAAAACCCTAAATTTCATCGAATATAAGTATGAACTTATAATGAAATAGGACCTAAAATATTCACCAAAGGTACTTCTCTATGTCTTCTAAGGATCCTGATAATTTCATTGTCTGAGACGTCCCCAAAACATGTTTTAGTGAAAATGGCTTTGATCCCAAATTCTATGCACCAAATTCCAAAAATAGCATAAAAATATAAAGAAAGAGTAACCCAACACCTTGAGAAAAAAATAAAGAGGTAAATAAGAAGCAATGGGGCCAATGAACCCTATCTTACCATTAAACACAATACTAATATAATAATATAAATGTAATGTCACAATATTTAGGGTTTAACAATGTAGGAGTTGTCATAAAAAAATGCTTAAGTTTTTGGAATGCTCATTCACATTGATATGTCTGTACAAATTTCTTATTTTTATTTTGTAACTTCACAATAAGGTTTGCAATATTCAAAAACCATCCATAAATCTCTTGTAAATATCCAAACAATCCTATAAAATTGCATATTTCATGTACATTCGTAGGCAATGACCATTCAAATGTAACCTCTATCTTGGTTGGGTCCACGTCAATTCCCTCTCCTAAAATTATATGTCCTAAATATAAATATTTAATTCATAAAATGAGTACTTAAAGAATTTAAAATATAACTTATGTTTTCTAAGACATCGCAACCTAACCTTAAATGCTCTTTATGCTCCTATTTTGTTCTTAAATATATCTAAATATATCCAAAAATGCTTGCACAAAATTATTGAGATATTGTCAAAACACCCCATTCACTAGGCTCATAAACACATCGGGTGCATTCATCATTCAAAAGGAAACTGCATAATGAACTTAAAATGGCCAAAAAGTGTCTTAGGAATGTCTTATTCCCTAATCCTCAATTAATGGTATATACATCTCAAATCTATCTTCAAAAACATAGTAACCTCTTTCATTTGATCAAAGATCATAAATATTTGGTAATAGGTATTGACTCCTTATCATGTATTTTTTTAGTTGTCGATATTCGTTGCAAATTCTCCATGATCTATAGTTATTCTTATCAAATATCACAGGTGCTACACATAACAACATATTCAGACAAATAAATCCCAAGTCCAATATTTTATATATTTCCATATATAACTCTCACAATTTTGGAGTCATCATATGATAAGGTGTTGGAACCTAAGGTCTTGATGATTCATCACACCTATGTATATTTTGGAGACAATGAGTTGTTAGATGACACAGGACTAGTGGATCATTCAATTGGAGGCTCGACTAGGAAAGCTGGGGGAACGACTAAACAGTCGGTTGATCAGATGATTGAATGGTTGGAAAGACTATTGTCGACATGACTACAACAGTCAACTAAACTTTTGTGCGCTATGGATTTTTTGGAAAGGGTTTGGACCAATGACCCTTATTTGTGTACCATATCCTCCTTACTTCCAAGAATTTGGTTAGATCTAGAAACTATAAAAAGGAAGCCATATGGTTTGTCTAACAACATGTTTTGATATGTCCTTCATAGTAATTATGCATTGTTATATTCTGACCATGATACATTGTGCTTAAGTGTTATTACGATGCCTTTAGACACCACCTCTCTTGGAATGTTATTCCCTTTTATGATTTTTATTTTTTGTTCAATAGTTTGAAGTTAAGAGGTTTCCCAACATTGTATCATAGTGGATGGTTTTGACCTAAAACCTGTTGTATACAGATCATGTTGAGTTGGATTTAGGGTTGATTGAATCCAAGTGAATATTTGTTGACTGATACCTCTCCTTGAACTTTGATCAGATATGTTAAATCATAAGGATGACCTCCAAGATAGAACCTATTTCTCTCAATGAACACACTTATGAAATATGGGCAACAAAAATGGATACCTTGTTGAAGATTAAAGGATTGTGGCAGTTCGCAAAGATTGTTATTGTTGATCTGACAGATTTCGATGCTAAGTTTTCCATTGAAGTTAAGAAAGACAAAGTTGTGGGTGTTATCGCAACCTACATCTCGCGAGAGATTCACTTTCATACAAGTGGGATTGAGTGTCCTCATGTCATCTCAAATATGCTAAATACTATGTTCAACAAGATAAATGAAGGTGAAGTAATGTAGACAGAGAAAGAGTTGATCTTTCTAGAACCTCTTTCCTTTAATCAGATCGAAGACTATTTAGCTCACATCAAGGAGTTATAGTTGAAATTGGGTGAATTCGAAAAGGATTTTCTGAAGAAGGATGGACAACTCATTGAGCTAGTTTTAATGAATTGAAGACACCATATGATGTCTTTTGTTCCTCCTTTAGTTCCAATTGGATTCACGCAAGCAAGATGGTAAGGATTTTACCTTTGATGCATTCTATGATTTATTGATTAATACCAACAAAGGTTGCTTGAATAAGGGAAGTTTGGTAGCAAGCACCAAGCTCACTTGCTGAAAGGAAATGGCAAGCCAAACTTTAAAGAGAATGGTCGAAAAGATCGATGACCATAATAAACTAACCAACCTACAAAAGGGAATACTGGAGAATCATCATCGAAGAAGAAGGATCGTAAGAAGAATACTTGTCAATAATGTACGAAGATGGGACATGTCAAGAAGAACTGTTCGAAGAAGATGAAGGATTTAGAAGAAAAGGTCAAGCACCTTAAGGATATTGCATCGACTAGATAGTAAACCAATCAATCTCTTGAAAATATATATCTTCTTTTTCATCATTTCCCAGGAATTAAGTTCTTGCACCACTCAGAACGAATGGAAATTCAACTACGAATATACTCCTCATCATATGGAAAATGATGCCTCTCTATTTCTTCCTTAAGTGGTGCTCCTGAAGAGAATATTTTTGTCGTTGATGATTACGATCTCGCTATTGCTATAAATGGTGATGTTGAATGTTAGCATGGTCACATATCCAACATCTATCATGTACCAAGTTTGAGAGAAAACTTTCTATCAGTTTCTCAACTCATAAAGATTAAGAAAAATATTGAGTTTTGGTTGGATTGATTTATCGTAAAGGATCTGTGGCTTGGGGGGAAACTGTTTCTTTGGGGATTTTGGATACCAAAGATAGAATTTATAATTTATGTGATCCTCCCATGAATGTTTCCCAGACAACTGGACCGACTGTACTCATCGCTCAGACCGACGACATAAGTCAAACTTGGCATGAATGACTTCGCCATCTAAACTTTCAAAGTTTGAAGATGATGGTAATTCACAACATGTTTACTAACCTTCCAAAGACTGTTCCACCTAATGAAGTTTGTCAATGATCTATCCTTTTAAATAATCATCAATCACCTTTTGATTCACATGATCGACTGGAACTTGTTCACGGTGATATATGGTTTTGTGTTGCGAAAATAATTAATACCATATGATAAGTTCCCTTAATGTAGTGAACAATTATCTTTGTAGCATTCTAGTTGTTTTCTCAAGGATACTTCATGAACTAGGAAACCACACTAACAATAAAGGAGAGATCTAACCAACTTTGTGTTAAATAAATCAGGATACCAATCAACTGTCGATAAAGAGTGGCATTATCAAAGCAAGTACACAGGAATTTTAGATTCGTCGGCTTCTCGGTGAGCTTGGGTTTCCTATTCAGGCCTCCACTATTATTTACTGTGATAATCATGGTTCTATTCAGGTTGTTGATAATCGTGTTGTCCATAGAAATATGAAGCATGTTTAACTTCATGTTCATCATTTGAGACAGTTAGTACAGGAGATTGTTGTATCACTTCTTTATTACAGAACAAATGATCAGGATGTTGATATCTTTACTAAGCCTTTACCAGAAGCTAAATTTCTGAAACTTCAGACTATGATTGGGATTCATGAAGCTAAAATTATGGGTAGTTGTTTAGAGAAATTAATTTCACCTCCCAAAACTCTAGAGCATTGTGTTGATGGGAGGTCTTGGAACCTAAAGTCTTAATGGTTCATCACACCAATGGATCTTATAGAGACGATTAGTCATTACATGAAAGGTGACTAACAGAGCAATCAACTAGAGGCCTAACTAGGAAGTCAGGGGAACGATTGAATAATTTGTTGACCAGATGATTGAATGGTTGTTAATACCATGGTCGGTGCGACTACAACAACCGACTAAATTTTGGGTTGTTGTGGATTTTGTGGAAACAGTTAGGACCAATGAACCCTATTTGTAAACTAGATCCTCCTTACTTCCAATAAGTTGGTTATATATGGAAACTATAAAAAGGAAACCCTATGGATTATCTAACAAAATGTTTGAGATTTCCTTCAACTCATTATGCATTGTGATTTTCTGATCATGATGTGTTATGCTTAAGTCCTATAACAGTGTCGTTAGAGACCACCTCTCATGGAATATTGTTCCCTTGTGTGATATTATTTCTTGTTCAATATTTCAAGGTTAATAGGTTTCCCAACATAAGGATCCTTCAATATAGGTTCAATTCTTGGTTTCAACTCAAATTGAACTCCAACTCATTCTTAATTGGTAGTACGAGAAATTATTCTTGAAATACATCAGAAATTACAACAATATAGGATATTAAACTACATTCTTTGTATCAAGTTTCTTGTTTATAGTTGTCACATCATATAGCTTGAAAAAATTCCTAATACTTTACTTCAATTGTATCATTGAAAAAAATATTAAGGACGACCCTTTATTAGCTCTGACTAAAACTCTTTTATGTTTGGAGTAATCTATAAAGTAAAGTTTCTTATCTTTACAATATAATACCACTACATGGGAATCTAACCAATCCATACATATGATTAAATCATAGGATCCCAAGGTCATAGTATATAATGACACTTGGATGACACACACTCCAAGGTTGACCTCGTATTCTCTAACTTTCATACCCCTTACTTAACTTTATAATCCATTTCAACTAAGTTGAAATCTTCTTTACTACATGTCATCATCTTACATCTAGACAATGCATTGAATGAGATGAATCTTTTAGTTTCTCTTGGATCTATTAGTAATGAAAAAATCTTACCTTTAATCTTACCTAATGTCTCAAGTATTGTTTTTTAGTGTTCGGCCTAACAGGTGTTTACCGCTAGATGAATCCTATGGGATTTTCCAAAATAAACAAAAATAATTTTCCTCTTACCCTGTGTAGATTATCTTTATATGTGTACAATCCCTCTAATAAGGTGGCTCTCCACATGTTCAACACCCCCTCTTAGTAGCTTGGATTTAACTCCCAAACTATGTAAAAGTAGATCCACTACTCCACCAAGTCTATTGTGTCCATTGTATCAATGGCCTGTATGATGGCTTATTCCCTCATGATGAACATTTATGTGTCCCCATCATAGGCCCTTTTGGTGCATCCCTGCATCTTTCTATTGGCCTTAATGCACTAGATGATTGAGAACGTTGCCTTTGTCCACTTAAACCTAAAAGTCTAGATAATCTCAACTAACCACCTCCCATAAGATCCTCCTCAATAATTATATCCCTCTATACCACCTCATGCAAAGTACAAGATAATAGAATTCAAACATTAGATCTAATATTATAGCTTAATCCATAAACAAATTTGTTAACCCACAATTTTATTGTACTCAAATGTGGTGCATATCTCAGTAGCTCCATAAATCAAGCCTCATACTCTAGTATATTATGTTATCTTGTCTTAATGACTTAAACTCATTTAATTGTCACATAATGAATTCTTTTGAGAGGTAGCATCCTTGAAAAGGTCCTCAAACAATTTTGAAGCAATATTAGAATACATCCTTACCTATCAGTTGAAATACTGAGAGGGGGGTGAATCGGTATTTGCACAATAATAAATTTTTAACCAAAAGCAAGTTGCTGATCACCAATCACAGCATATCATCAATGTGTATGAAAATAACAAGTTGCGCAGTACACAATCATTTTTGACATGGAAACCCAAGTCTTGGGGGTAATCCCACATAATCCTGTTTAATAATAGTTTTCCATAAATAAATGGAAGGAGGCAACAACCTCCTTATTACAATGACTTCAATTTTCCAGCTACAACTAGAAGGAAGCTATAACCTCCTGATTTACAGGCTACAACCTAAAGGAAGCTACAACTCCCTAGTTCTTTGGCTTCAACCGAAAGGAGGCTACGACCTCCTTTCATTTCCCCATCCAACCACAAGATAAGAAAGAGATTGTTAAACCTGTGAACCTATCATACCAAACTCTAAATCTGTTGCTGATGACCTCTGCACTCTAATCACTCCCAAATCATCCCTGTATACCAACAAGTCATTTCACCACCATACATTGTTCATGTACATCATTGTACACCTCATCATACACAATTACTGAATATGTAATTCTGCTTTGCTTTCATTGAACATAAGGCATGCATCATCAGCATAGGTATGCATCATCGTCATAGGGTAGCATCCTCATCATCTCAGTATGCAAAGTGTATGCATCATCAACATCAAGTATACATCATAGTGCATAGGAGAGCATCATCACACTATGGTATGCATGTACATCATATTGTATAGGAGTGCATCAANCTTGCATTATCACCATAAAGTGTATCATATCATAGCATAAAGGTATGCAACGTCATCATCATATCCTCCATAATGACTTCAAATATATATACCAATATAGAGGTTCGCATACTAAGATCAAATATGAACACTATACATGAGAGAAATGTGTCATCACAAGAGAAACCTAGAAGCATGAACCATACCTTTTAAAAGATAACAAAAAATAAAAATAAAACCAAAATAAACTATATATCATGTCACCAAATATCTCTCGTAACGAGCTTTCCAGTGAGCCAAGAATTTTTTAATTTTGATTATGTATGAGAAAGTTATGCCAATTTTAGTAAATATGCCTAGATAATTTCTCCTCCACACAGTTTTGCACTTTTCTCCAAGAGTTGTGAATTACCCAAGAGAAACTTGATGATGAACAAATGAAGTGTTTTATATATATATTTATATAGGCTTTGGAGGAAAGTTAGTACCTCAAACTGGGTCGACATGTAATTCAAAATTATAATAATTAAATTCTCTTTTGTTTGGTCGGCTGACCCAAAAAGGTGGGGTACACCAACCACAAAAATTCATATATCTTCAACCATAAGGAGTTACAATATACTAATAGAATTAATGTGCCATTGATCTTCAGGAAACGAGTTCAATTAGATTTTATTTATTGATGCAGTGAAAAGGAATGAATAATACACACTAAACAAAAAAAATCTCATACGAAACAGACTAGAAATGTTCAGTTAATTACAGTATAAACTTCATTAATCCCAGCGGTATATAAAATTGTGTTACATAAAGGAGAATTCGAATCATGAGAGATGAATTTTAATCTACCAACTCAAGACTGACTGCATGGCTAACTAGAAGCGTCTAAATCACTATTGGAGTTCAACATGATGACTTCAGATGTCTAATCCAGTCTTTGAATCATTTACAATCAGTTAAACCAGTCTAACTGCAGTGGTAGGTGCGAAGTAGATGAGAATTGGTGCCTTCCCACATGCATCCATGCATAACGGGCGCTAACTAAACTAGAGGATATCTAATTGAAGCATATATAAGCTTGACTAGTCACCAACTTCCAACAACTGAAGGAGGTTGGTGCCAGCACTCCCAGTGGCTCCTAAAATGTAGGGATTGGTCTAGGAGGTGCCTAAACTGATGCATGAAGGTGCAGTCAGTTCTAGTTATCCTCTATCAGTGTTTACCACACTCTAGTGACTGGTACATGTGGCCTCGTTATGCCAAGTGGACCCAATGGTACTAGTGGACCCAATAATAACTAAATGACTCCTAAGTTAGGCAAATTGAATCTAATAGACAGTTTGTACAAGGGAGGATTATAAATCCTAACACCCCCCCTAAATCCTAAATTGGACAACTGTGGGCCTTGGAAACAAGGCCAAAAGTCACCCATATACAATCTAAAAGATTAAAAAAATTGTTGCTTAATAAACTGAGGAAATAGGGGGAAACCCCCCCCCCTCAAAATAAGCAGGAACAAGAAAATACAAGCTATATTTAGAAGAAAAGAAGTTTCCTCCTTAGAAAATAACTTGTCAAAAGCTCTGCTGCAAATTGCAGATTCTATGCAGCAGTATAGTTCTTCTGTGCAGCAGCATCCTTAAACTGTGCATGTGAAACTCTCTAAAATAATGGCTATGTCTGGTGGAATTTTCCTCTTTGGAAGAATAATAAAATGCTCCACTATATCAGAAATATAGACAGCTGCAAGATGAAAACTGGACCCATGTAAAGCAACTAAAATCAAATGATGAGAGAGAAAAAGTGCTTGAGAATTCAAACCATGTGAGGAAGTCCCAAGCAACTGATATATTTCAGCCTTGAACATCAAACCATGTGAGGTAAAATCAGTCCCAAGTGTTAGGAGCAAGTGTCTAGGAAAATGTAGAATGTCTCCCTCTTTACTAGTTCTGTGAGGAGATGAGCATGTGATCAAATAGAAAGATAGAGAATCCCTGGGACTGTGGAGAGCGAATGCTTGAGCTCCATAACCTGATATAGCTTCAGAAATAACCAATGATTCACAAAATATAATATCAGAAAACTCATAAGAGAAAACTAACATCAAATCCCCAGTAGCAAGTTTGAAGGAGACTTGCGGTACTTGATTTTTCACACCAAAATTGATGAGAGAAGATACAAGCATTACTGAACGCTCTTGGAACTTAAAAATTGAACCAAATAATATCAGATCAGATCCAAATATGATCATATCAGATCTAAATAATTTCATATCAGATCTGAGAGTGTGGAATGATATCAAATCCCCAGCAACAATTTCGAAGGAGACTTGCGGTGCTCGATTTTTCACACCAAAATGATGAGAGCAGCTACAAGCATGACTAGAAGCTCTTGAAAATTAAAAAATGAAACAAATAATATCATATCATATCCAAATAATATCATATCATATCCAAATAGTTTCATATCATATCAAAGAGTGCTCCATCGAGATGGTAGATGCACAATTTTCTCCTTCTTCAAAAATCGGATTATTGGTTCATGCAATCATGTAGGAAATTGTTGGAAGCTCTAAATAAATGAGAGTGAATAGATCAGTCCTACAATATGGTGTTATTTCCAAAATATCCAAATTATTACTTATCTACACACCTGAAACATCATTAGATATAGAAAAATCAAATTCCTCTTCATTTTCTGAAACAATCACCGGTAAACTATGCACAGAATTTAAAATAGAAGAAACACCAGAAAATTTTTGCATAGGTTGGAAGGATAGTTTTTCTTCAATAATAGAGATTTGAATTTCTTCTTCTGGATCAGCATTAGGAGAATATGAGATATCATAGATCTCATAAACTTCCATATCAGCAGGAGAAGAAGTCACTCCACGGAGACTTTCTTCAATTCGATTGACTATGTGGAAGATGTTGCTTCTTATTCATCTTCAACAATTTGCTTTGATGTAGGAGAGGGCACATAGAGTCCATTCTTGAACTCTACATGTTGGATTTTATCTGAACCTTTCTCAACCTATGGGATTTTATAGTCATCTCCCATATGGATGCTAGGTCCTCCTGATAGAGTGAAAATGATGAAGGATTCCCTGGAAGCAACCATGTGGTTGGATGCTCCAGAATCTATCAAGTAAGCCTTCGATGGAGTGAGGCCTATATTCAAGGCATGGAATATCTCATGTTCTTCAGTATGCTCTCCATCATCAGACATCTCAGCACCTTGTGGAAGGTTAATATTGTTATTTACAAGGAAAGTTTTCAACTGGTCGAGGATCTTCTTCATGCACGATTCTTCTAGATGAAAACCCCTCATACAATAGGGACACATTTTATTTTCAAACTTTTTCTTCTTCTTGGAGCCCAAAGCTCCTTTGGAATTCTTTTGACTCTCTTTAGGATTTGAATCAGATTCTTTAGGCTCCTTCCTCTTATGCCTCCCTTTAGCTTGCACTTTGGTAGAGTCTATCACTAGGAGAGCTTGGTTTTTGGAAGTCTGGAGGACTCCCATCTGGACCAACTTCTCTTGCTCATGTATTAAGGAATCAGAAAAGCTATCAAGTGAGGGAATCTTCCAATTGGGAATGGAATCTCTTCCGGAATGGAATATAGAGACAAATATAGAATACTCAGAACCTAGTTTGCTGAATATTGAGAGCACATGTTGCTCATCCTTTCTTTCTATTCTGCACTGTCTACATTAAAGTGCAAGAGACTTGAATTTTGTAAATAATTGTTGTATGGTATTGAAACTACTGGTCTATAAGGAAATCAAATCGTTCTCCAAAAAGTGTCCCCGAAGCTCATCTTTCTTTCCAAACAATACTTCAAACTTCTCCCAAGATTCCTTGGGAGTCCTCAAACCTTCAACATGAAAGTGTAGGTATCTGGATATGTGAGTAGGTAGAAATCCAAAAGCTTCATCTAAGCAATTTAGAAACTTTTTTCTCTCAACTGGATGATGGGGTTCATCCTCCCTTCCCATTATCATCCTGAACAAGCCCTTGTTGCGCAAGGAAACCTGCATATCTTCCCTCCAATCAACATAATTGAAGGGTGTTAGGATCCAGGGTATGGAAGGTTGAGAATCCATAATTCTCCTTCTGATTAGACAATATCTTCAATCAAGCTATGCAACACCTGTATAACTTCACTTAAAAACCAAAACCATTCGCACTATGTTAGAATCAATCCTTCCCTCTCGACATGTATACTTTCTCAAGGTTTGCCATGCTTGCACCGCCACTCTGAATGAATTCAGAGGAAGCAAGGCACTCTTTACAGGACTTCTGTGTAAACCCAGCTACTTCTGGTGTACAATGGAGAGTAGACAAACTTGAAGCTTGCATGAGATGGTTTTGATACCATATTAGAATTAGTGTTCCATTGATCTTCAGGAAATGAGTGCCATTAGATTTTAAATATTGATGTAGTGAAAAGGAATGAATAATACACACTGAACAAAACAAATCTCACAAGAAACAAACAAGAATCAATAATTTCTCAGTTTATTACAGTATAAACTTCATTAATCCCAGAAGTATACAATGGTGTTACATAAAGGAGAATTCAAATCATGAGAGATGAATTCAAATCTACCAACTCAAGGCTAACTGCATGGCTAGCTAAAAGTGTCTAAATCACTATCGAAGTTCAACAGGCTAACTCCAGATGTCTAATATAGTCTCTCAATTAGTTACAATCATTTAAACCAGTTTAACTGCAGTGGTAGGTGAGAAGTAGGTGAGAAATGGCGCCTTCCCACATGCATCCATGCATAAATAGCACTAATTGAACTGAAGGATATCTAACTGAATCTAACTGTAGCATAACTATGCTTGACTAGTCACCAAATACCAACAACTAAAGGAGGATGGTGCTGACACTCTTAGTGGCTCCTAAAATGTAGGGATTGGTCTTGGAGGCACCTAAACTGAAGCATGAATATGCAGTCAGTTATAGTTAGCCTCTATCGGTGTTCCCCACACTCTAATGAATGGTACATGTGGCCCCATTAGGCCAAGTGGACCCAATGGTACTAGTGGACCCAATAATAACTAAATGACTCTTAAGTTAGGAAAATATAATATAATAGACAGTTTGGACAAGGGAGGATTATAAATCCTAACATATGCTACACATATCAACGAAAATGGATTGAAGAGGACTACCTCCCTATGATGGGTTTATTTGCAAATTCTTGGTATGATACCCTTAAATTCTTCAATTTGTTCAGGACTTCAAATATTCCACACACAAAGGTGCCAAAGACCATGTTACCTTATGCATAAGTTCCAACGTCAAAGGATTCAATGAACATCATTAAAGGAATGAGGTAGTCAATGGTCTTCGCATCCACATACTTTACATCAACAAGGAGGAGGTCTCCACCATATACTCATCATATCAAGGGTATCAAGGACCCCAACCCACCAAGGTGTGGGGGTTCCCATACTTCTCCTAGGGTACCATGACCTCATTAAAAACACAAATGACAACATAATGGGTCATTTTGACTCTTTGAAGTTCTAAACTTATTCAACCCACCAAGGAATATTTCTATGGTACTAGGGAATAGGTTGTGGTATTGGGGAATCCAAAGAAACAATTGGGGAACCATAGAAACAACTTAGGGTAACTTAAATTCTCTAAAGGGTGTACAGGGCTTTTGACATTGTCCCAAGGGCTCCAAGGGTTTCAGAATTGGGCTTGGACAAAGTCAAAAGGTATCCTTTGACATTGATGGAATTACAACCTTGAAGGGATCCTCAATGGGAATCGAGGCACACAGACACACACCTATTGGAATCTATGACAATTTAGTCAACAATCTCCCCCTTTGTCATTAATGACAACTTCAAATCTCCCCTTTAGAAAGAGCTTCCTTTGTTCACAAATCCCCCCCTTTGAGTAGCCTTCCTCTACCTTCCTTGTTAAACATTTTCTCCCCCTTTGGAATCAATGGAAAAGGGTACTCCTTGTAGTATTACTGCTCCCCCTGTCATGTTGATGTGTTGTTGAAGATGGATCAATTCAATTAGGAGATAGTATGACTCCCAATTTTTCTCGTAGGTACTCATAATTCTCTCTTGGGATATGCTTCATAAATATGTCTACAATCTATGCTTTTGTCCCAATATATTCCAAATTTATTGTCTTTTATGTGACTTTTTCCCGAAGAAAGTGAAACTTGATAGGAATGTGCTTGGTCTTGGAGTGCATGACTGGATTCTTGGAGATACTAACGGAACTCATATTGTCACATAGAATTGGAATTGGCTCATCACATGTTATGTGTATGTCTTGTAGTGTTTGATTCATCCAAAGAATATGAGTACAACAAGCTGCCACTGCTATATATTCTGCTTCGACAGTTGATAAGGACACTGAATACTGCTTTTTGCTCGACCAAGACACTAGACAATTTCCTAGAAAGAATGTTGTTCCACTGGTCTTCTTCTGTCATCAACACATCCTACCCAATTTGTGTCTGAATAATCTATCAAATTAGCTCATTTCCTTTTGGATACCAAATTACAAAGGCCGTAGTCCCTTTGAGATATTTGAAGATCTTTTTAACTACTATAATGTGAGTTTCCTTTGGAGCAGCTTGGAATCTTGCAACTTGTCCAACGGCCTGCATCACATCTGGTCTTGAGGCTATTACATATAGCGGAATACCAATCATTGATATATATATCCTTTGATCAACATCTTTAGATTCATCTTCCTTGCTGAGTTTACAACCAATGATCATACGGTAATCACAGGTTTACAATCTTCCATCTGGAATTTCTTTAACATTTCCTTGATGTATTTCATCTGAGCAATAAAAATTCCTTCTATTCGTTGAGATATCTAAATACCCAAGTACAAGTTTAATTCACTGAGCAATGACATTTCAAACTCTTTCTACATGTCCTTAGCAAATTTTTGACTCAGTGAATCATCATCACTTCCAAAGATGATGTCATCAACATATAATTCAATGATGAGTATGATGTCTTCATCCAGTTTCATGTACAAATTGTTATCTGCACTTCCCCTCTTAAAGGTTTTTTGTTGCAATTACCTATCCAATCTGGAGTACCAAGCTCTTGGAGCTTGCTTTATCCCATATAAATCCCTTTTGAGTCTGCATACATAGTCCTTGTTTTTTAAAAGTTGAGATCCTTCTAGTTGTTCAATGCAAACTTTTTCTTCTAATTCCCCATTTAGAAAATATGATTTTACGTCCATTTTATACACTTTAATGTATTTGGAGCAAGCATAAACCAATATCATTCTGATAGCTTCCATTCTGGATACTGGTACAAATGTTTCTTCAAAATCTATTACTTCAATCTGAGCATAGCCTTTACAAACCAATCGAGCCTTGTTTATGATCACACATCCGTCTTCATTCATTTTGTTTATGAAAACCCACTTTGTGTTGATCACATTCTTGTCACTTGGTCTAGGAACAATTTCCCATGTTTCATTCTTCTCAGTTTGATATAATTCTTCTTCCACTACTTTGACCCACTGCTCAATGGTTCAGTTGTAGACAATAGAGATAAGTGTACCTTCTCATTTATTCTAGATAGTCTTATTCTAGTTCCTATTTTGGCAACCTTATCACCAATAATTTGATCTAATGAACGATTCTTCTGGAACATGTTCTTAGGTATATGTTGATCCTTCTTTTCTTCTTGTTTCACAGTTGGATGATTATGTTCTTCATCTTCTGAGAGTTGTTCTTCATCTAGTTGTTCTTCCATTTTAATTTTCTTCATTTATTTTTTATTGGAAAATTCCTCTTCTTCTGAGTCTTCTTGAGATGATGTTATTCTTTCCTAATCTATTTTCATGTTGATTCTTTCAATCACCTTGTCTAATCTCAAATTTTAGCATTTGTAAGCTTTCATCTTGGATGAATATCCAACTAATATGCCCTCATCTACTCGAGAGTCAAATTTTCCAATCTTCTTATCGTCTCTTTTGATGTAGCACTTGCTTCGAAAGATTCTGAAGTGTCATACATTTGCTTCTCTTCTTGTCCATAGCTCGTAGGCAGCTTTATCATTTTTGCTTCTGAGTAATCCTCTGTTCAAGATGTGCATTTTTGTATGAACTGTGTGTCCCTAAAATTTGTCATTCAACTTCAATTCATTCAACATGGTTCGATCCATCTCCATTATTGATATATAATTTCTTTCAGCAAGTCCATTTTGTTGAGGTGTTCTGGCTAGTGAAAAATTTATCTTTATTCCATGCTCTTCATAGTAATTGTTGAATTGATCAGAAGTGAATTCTCCACCATTGTCGGATCTTAGACACTTGATTCGTGATCTTGCTTCATTCTCGACCAATTCCTTGAATGTTTTGAAACATCCAAAATCTTATGACTTCCTGTTGAGAATACATACCCATGTCACCCTGGTATAGTCATCAATAAGTAGCATGGAATATTTTTCACCATTCAATACTTTTCTCTTGGTTGGTCCACATAGGTCAATGCGAACGAGCTCCAAAGGTTTTGTAGAAGAATGCTCTTTTGTCTTGAAATGTACTCTTGTTTGTTTTCCATGTTGACATTGTTCACATACAGAGTTACCAGGATTTGTAACTTCCGGCATATTCCAAACTGCTTGATTTTTGAAGATATTGACCAAATTGTCAAAATGTATATGCCCCATTCTCATGTACCAAAGCCAGCTTTCATCTTCTTTTTCCCAGGTGACATTTCTCAGAATCAATCTTATCCAACACGTATATGTTTTTGGGGTTCCTAGTGGTTGTGGCTACTAACTTTCATGGTCCTTGCTTTCATATCCTGCATCCTTTTGAGTTGAAGAGGAGTTCATGTCCTTGATCACACATCTGACGGACGCTTAGCAAATTATGCTTCATGTTGCCTACAAGCAAGACATTTTCATCCAAGGAATTTTTGCTTCCAAGCTTCACTATGCCTTTCCCCAATACTTTTTCTAAATTGTTGTTTCCAAAAGAGACAAATCCTTTGTCCTTCTCAATATTAACAAAAGAACTTTTGTTACCTGTCATATACTTAGAGCAACCGCTATCAACATACCATTCACCAGAGATGTTGTTCTGAGATTGAAGAGAAATTCCATATTAGTAGTTGTCCTTGCATTTAATACATACCTTGTTGGACATGTCCTCATTTCTTACTGTAGGTATCTTCATTCTGCAATATCTTGATATATGTCCAAAGTTGTTACACATGTAACATTCTACTTCTTATCTCAAGGGACCAAACCTGTTACTGTACTGTGGTCATCTGAGGCTTGCAGGATTATTCCTTATTTCAAAGTTTCTTCTTTGAAAACAGTTTGCATCTTTGTGTCCAAATCTTCCACATGTAAAGCAATTCCAATAAAATAAGTATCCATACCTGGGAACATATAAAGGAGGTTCTTTTCTGAGATCTAGTCTTTCTGTTAGCCTTCCTTTTGATAAGAGTTGTTCTAGTTGGCATTCAATATCTTCTTCATTTGTGGATTCCTTGACAACTTATGCTTAAATTCTTGGCTTCTCTTCATTACCTGTCATCATTTAGCTTGAGGCATTATCAGTATTCTGCTTGTATCCTATACCGGTCTTGTCAAAGAATGGATTCTGATTGCTAATGATTTGTTCTAGAATCTTGGAGTTGTTCTCATAACTCTTGCTTATATCTTTTGTCTGTAATTTTGTCTTCAGAGATACTATATCAGACTCACGATTTTCTTTTTCTTCCATACTTTCCATCAGTTGTTCAGTAAGAGAGTCTTCGATTCTTTTTGGCTTCTTCCAGTTTGACCTTTAAGTCAACAATTATTTGTTCAAACCTTTGTGCTTATTCCTTAAGTACCATGTTCTCCTTCCTGAATTTCTTCAAATATTTCATGGCGCTTATAAGTTCTTCTTCAAGATATAATTCACATTTCAACTTCGTATTCTTCATCACAATTGGGATATTGAATTGAGTTTATTTCCATAAAGAGTAACTTATCTGATTCTCCATCATCATCAGAGTCACTGCCATTGTCATTGTCGAAGTCACCACTGGATGAGTTGTTGTCCATTTTTGTATAGAGACTTTTCTTCTTTGCAAACTTCCCTTTGTTCTTATTCTTGTAATTATTGTACTTTTTGTAGGGTTTGAAGTTGTCATCTTCATCACTATATGAGTTCTTTGTATATGGACATTTAGAAGCAAAATGACCTATCTTTCCACATGAAAAAAATTTAAGAGTTAACTTACCTTTCTATTTCCTAGTGCCTTTCTTCAATTTCCGAACAAAGATAACTATTTCTTCATCATCAAATTCATCACTTGTCGGCTTGTCCTTTGTTGATTTTTTATTCCCAACTTGTTTGGAGTAGACCTTGAATGTTGCTTCCTTTCTTGACATGTCCTTATCTTGAATTCTCATTTCATAAGCCACAAGAGTCCCATGCAGCTGATCTATTGTCATAGTCTTCAGATCTATTCTTTCTTCTAGGACATAGATCTCGGGGTTGAACCTCTTGGGAAGAGTTCTGAGAACTTTTCGAACAACTATGGCCTCCTCAACTTCTTCTCCCAAACCTCTGATGGTATTCACAAGTTGATCGACTCGAATAATATAGGTTTCTATGTCTTCATCTTCATTCATCATTAGTTGTTCAAATTATCCTCTATATGTTTGAAGTTTGGCTTCCTTGACTTTGCTATCTCCTTCATATGTGGTTTGGATTTTATCCCACATTTCCTTTACAGAGGGGCATTGTATCACTTTGTTGAAGACATATTCATTTATAGCACCTAGAAGGTGACTTCTGGCCTTTGATTTGTTGTTGTATTGATCCAACTTAGTTGCATCTGTTGGTACATTCTGTGGTAGCTTGTACCCATTCTCGATACTTCGCCATATTTCTATTCTTTGAACTTATATGAATGCTCTCATCCTTGTGCTCCAGAATTCATAGTTTCTTCCATTAAATAAGGGTGTTCCAGTTTCTCTTTGTTTAGGAAACTTTCCCATGATTTCCTTCCAGTGGTTAGTCTGTTCTAAAGGAACCTGCTTTGATACCAATTGTTGAAATACTGAGAGGGGGTGAATCAGTATTTGCACAATAATAAATTTTTAATCAAAATCAAGTTATTGATCACCAATCACAACATATCATTAATGTGTATGAAAATAACAAGTTGTATAGTACACAATATTTTTTGACGTGGAAACCCAAGTCCTAGGAGTAAAACCATGGAATCCTTTTCAATAATAGTTTTACATAAATAACTGGAAGGAGACAACAACCCCCTTATTACAATGACTTCAATTTTCCAGCTACAACTGGAAGGAGGCTACAACCTCCTGATTTATAGGCTACAACCTGAAGGAAGCTACAACTCCCTAGTTCTTCAGCTTCAACCGAAAGGAGGCTACAACCTCCTTCCTTGCCCCGTCCCGCCACCCAGATAAGAAAGAGATTGTCGAAACTGTGAACTTGTCAAACCAAACTATGAATCTGTTGTTGATAACCTCTGCACTCTGATCATTTCCAAATAATCCATGTATACCAACAAGTCATTTCATTTCCATACACTACTCATGTGCATAATTGTACACCTCATCATACGCAATTACTGAACAAGTAATTTTGCTCTGCTTTCATTGAACATAAAGCATGCATCGTCATGCATCATCATCATAGGTATGCATCATCGTCATAGGGTATGCATCCTCATCATCATCATCTCAGTGTGCACCGTGTATGCATCATCAACATCAAGTATACATCATAATGCATATGAGAGCATCATCACATTATGGTATGCATGTACATCATATTGTATAGGAGTGCACCAACATCATAGAGTATAAATCATTATCACATGCATTATCATAATAAAGTGTATCATATCATAGCATAAAGTTATGAAACATCATCATCATAGCCTCCATAATGACTTGAAATATATATACCAATGAACTCTATCCATGAGAGACATGTGCCATCACAAAAGAAACCCAGAAGCATGAACCATACATTTTCGAAGATCACAAGATGAAGAAAATATAAATAAATAACCAAAATAAAATCTATATCATGTCACCACATAGCCTTGTAACAATATTTCCAACAAGCCAAGAATTTTGTAATTTCGATTATGTATGAGAAAGTTATGTCACTTTTAGTAAAGATGCCCAAAAATTTCTCCTCCACACAATTTCGAACTTTTCTCCAAGAGTTTCAAATTACCAAAGAGAGACTTGATGATGAACAAATGAAATGTTTGATATCTATTTATATAGGTTGTGGAGGAAAGTTATTACCTCAAATTGGACTAACGTGCAATTAAAAAACTATAAATAATTGTATTCTCTTTTGTTTGGTTGGCTAACCCAAAAAGGTGGGGTACACCAACTTCAAAAATTCATATCTCTTCAACCGAAAGGAGTTAGAAGATGCTCTACATATCAACAGAAATGAATTGACGGGGACTATATCCCTATGATGTGTTTATTTGAAAATTCTTGGCATAATGCCATTAA
Source organism: Pseudotsuga menziesii (assembly GCA_001517045.1). Classification (NCBI taxonomy): domain Eukaryota; kingdom Viridiplantae; phylum Streptophyta; class Pinopsida; order Pinales; family Pinaceae; genus Pseudotsuga; species Pseudotsuga menziesii. The sequence goes on from LPNX011192813.1 coordinate 988,619, forward strand.
ATTCTTCAATTTTTTCAGGGCTTCAAAGATTCCACACACAAAGGTTCCAAAGACCATGTTACCTTATGCATAAGTTTCAAGGTCAAAGGATTCAATGAACATCATCAAAGGAATGAGGGATTCAATGGTATTCACATCCACATACTTAACATCAACAAGGAGGAGGTCTCCACCATATACTCATCATATCAATGGTATCAAAGACCCCAACACAACCAAGGTGTGGGGTTCCTAGACTTCTCCTAGGGTACCATGACCTCATTAAAAACACAAATGAAAACATAATGGTTCATTTGGAATATTTGAAGTTCTACACTTCTTCAACCCACCAAGGACTCTTTCTAGGGTACTAGGGCATAGGTTGTGGTACTGGGGAATCTAAAGAAACAATTGGGGAACCATAGAAACAACTTAGGGGAACTTAAACGCTCTAAAGGGTGCACAAGGCTTTTGGCATTGTCCCAAGGGATCTAAGGGCTTCAAACTTGGTCTTAGACAACGTCAAAAGGTATCCTTTGACATTGACAGAATTCTAACCCTAAAGGGCTCCTTAAGGGGCACCAAGACACACTGACACACACATGTTGGCATCAATGACAATTTATTCAATACTATCTGTAGTAATAGAGTCTTTCACCAAAGCAAGGAACTTCCTTTCAACTAGAATATACTTATATGCAACATTTTACTTTAAGTGTAATCTCTTATTGAAAAACACATGGCCATATTCTCCAACCATCCTTCTGTTGGGTCTACATCAATGGAGCCCCAAAATTATGGAAACTTAACCTTTTCACATTCTCTATAAGCATTACCATTTGGAGGATCTTGTACCTCTCTCGATGAACAAACCCACCAACATCTTCCTTATTCATCATATTCATCGAGGCATCTAACGTTCTAGTAAATAATGCATCTTTGTCATCACTTCTCCAACTTGTACATGCCATTTATCCTTTACTCTATTGAGAGAATGTAGAGGCATACATTATGGTGGAGGACATGTATCATGACCCTTATCGGCCTTATCTCTCCTTCCTCATATGTCCATATATCTAACCTACTATGCAAGACAATCACAATTCAAAAATTTATTAACAGCAAAATACTCTAAATCAAAATGGTAAATAAATCATATCATAATACTTTTAATTTTGCAATATAGGAACCAATAAGGGTCTAAGGTCCTGGTGTATTGAACCCCACTCTTATACCATATGCATCATCCCATTGGAATGTCAACTATATACTAAATATAGATTAATACAATGGGTAATAAAATATTTTTTTCTCCTTTACTTTAAACAAAAATATGAATATCATAGGTATGATATTGCACATTATTTGGAAATATCCGTTAACTAACATATTTAAAACACATGAACTAACTTTGTAGAATTAAAAATTCTAACATCCAAATGAATGATAACAAGTGTTGTGTGGCAGAAGATACCTTCCGATTAGTAGGTACACTTCCACATTTCCAGTTTTCTATAGATATTACAGTTACGGGGAAGAGAAGTTGTGAAGTTGGAAATGACCTGGCTTCCCCTCTTGACTCATAACATATATATGAGAGCATGAAATAGGTGTGCCACTCCTACTGGATGGTGTTTTCCAACGGATACTTTGCCATGAAGATGGATAAAATATAATAAGACCTGCAAATTACCTTGCACGAACAACGATGAGTTGAAGAGGGAGCATGTGGTCTAGTAAATATAGGTGTGTAAAGTGTAACAAGAACCTTGTAGCTGCGGAAATTCTCACTGTGAGCATCCTCACAGCCACAACATTAAATGTTGCACGACGTGGAGATAATCTCCTAGAGTAGTATATGGAACAACCAAAACATCTTGTATTCCTCTAAATTTGGCATACCATGAATAGCTAAAATGCAATTTCCTTTGCTCAAATGGAATTTTAGATCAATTAGAGAGTTTTAAAATATTCCATTTAGTGTACAACAAAAATTGGTGATTGCTGCAGTTTCCAAGGAGCAGTTTAACTGGATTTAAAAAAAGGCTGAAAAATATCCCCCTACTAGCAGTGGAAGCTATAGTCAGGTATATCAACTTTAGTGCAAACAGAAGAACATAACCTTTCACGTTTGGAGGGACGCATGGTGAGAGACCCAAACAAGATATGCAACCCAAAACACAATGTTGGATCATGCTTACACATTATTAATAGAACAGACAAAACACATGGTTGCTTAGAATTTGTTTGATAGACAATAAACAAACTAGAAAAGAAATCTCACAATATAAATAACTATAGGCGTAACAACAAAAAAACAGTAAGTCTCGACTCTCCTATTTTATAGAATGAATAGAAACCCACCAAAAGACCAAAGAAATCGTATTTTTCAACGAAGCTTTAACTAGGAAGTAGATGTACATGGGTTTTGAATGGCTCACATATGATGTCTTCTGGATGTGTGATATCTAGTTTGTCACAAAACGCCAAGCACATCCCACGTCCAGCATTCAGATGAGTTAAGGTAGCCATAAAATTAGGCAGCAAATAATTTCATTCTACCACTTTACATCCCTAAATCCAAGGACTTTCACTTGTCTTTCCATTTCTTAATGTGCACTCGTAATCACTAATTTTTTGTTAGCATCCCAAGGAATTAACAGGTGTCTTCACATTTCTTTCATGTCGCGCTGAAGTATGAGTAATTCTTGCAACCATTGGCATTTCTTTAATGGTTCGCTAGCATAGAAAGAATGAGAAATGTTTAAACTTTTCTCTGTGTTGCATTCAATGACATCTATTTTTAAAAATAAAACAATATCTCTCCACTATGTGGCACATATACAATTGTTTTGCCATTTCTTTATGTTGTTAGCATCGTAAATGAAAAACAAATTTCGATGTTTCATTATGCCATGCTTAATGACAACTATTTTGCATAACGAATATGCCAAAATATATTTTCTAATGGCATTGTATTTTATGTCGCATTCAAGAACAATTATTTTTTCAGATCTTTGTGCAGCACTAAAACCATCGTTTATTTTCTACCGATGTATTAAGATTTGTTTATGCCACACTCGACAATGACAACTGGTTTGGTTTGCGAGTGATGTCTTAAAAAACTTTTGTGCCACCACGGACGATAGATAATCATATGAAAACTCTGAATTGATTCCAACGTTAATTACAATATAATATAGTTATGCTTATGGACAATTTTCCATCATGTAATTACATGCATAGCAAGTCGAAGTCGAAGTCGAAGTCGAAGGATTATGCTTCTCCTAACGGGCTATGGTCCTCCGGACAGACGCGTTATGCATAGGACTGATGACATGAAACAGAAATTGCTAAAACTCGGCATTCAACACTAAATGTTGTCGTGTAATGCTCCTCATCATATCATAGTCTATCCATCATCTATCAGTGATCAAAATATTGAATACCATTTAATTTCTCGTCATTTTTCCATAAGCATACATGCTCGTCGTCACTAAATCACCGATTGTTTTGATGGTTTTTTGCATCTTACTCTTTCTCTTGCAGAACCGGTTCCTCCTTTGCCAACCTTCCTTTCTTTTCTTGAACTTCTTAAAGAGTTGAACTTCTGCTTTGAGAATGTTAGCAATGTCGAGAACCTTAACAGCAATCTCAGCAGTGTCGAGCTCGAGAATGACTTCGACCTTCACAACTTATTGAATGACTCAAAACCTGTGGCCTCTGGCATAGAAACATTTTCTTGCTCTACCCCGAAGTGGATTTAGCCAGAAGAATCTATAGTCAATACCGCAGCATATATAAAGGCATAGGCAGTATACCTAGCAATATTATTTCTAGTGCAAGTCGATGAACCGGTTTCAGTTTATCTTCTCGCGACAAATACAGGGGTAGAGGCACTCACATCGTTAGCATTTTACCCGGCGAAGAGACCAGTATACTAACCACTGCCTTGCTAAGTTCCAGGCACATAATCCGTCAGGGTTCCATAGCCCTTTATAAGGCATCCTTATATATAGATTGATAGATTTAATTATGGCCTCTACGAGGACTGTTCATACAACTTCGTCGTCAAGTTTCTAGATGTGAAGCAAGATTTCGACGCAAGGAAAATCTTTATTGAGAAGGGCTTCCACTACTAGTCTCCATAAAATTTCGATGGGATTAAACCCAGTAATCCTTAATTTCCAAGAATAAGCACAACTTCAACAACTACCATGTTGACGATTACACAATGGCTCATACTCATTTTGATTTTTGCAAACAAGTTATTCTGATCATTAACACTATCTTATCATTTTAAATTTTAAATTTTTACACACAAAAACCAAGAGTATGCAATGTAGTTTCCATGTTCTAAGGTTTTAATCTATGAGGATCCTGACAAATATGGTTATTGAGTTGGGAACTGGCATTCACAACATGTGAGTATTGTAAGTTTGTAGGAATTTTTTTCGAATTATTTGCAGGAAACATTGAGATGTTTCTTAGCATTCCTCATGAAAAACAACATTACAGTATTGGGGAAGTATTTTTAAATTTCATGAACCATAGATATACAAGCCAAAATGAGAGCTATCTAAAAAGAACTATGAAGTGGAATTATCAAATCAATGTAAACTTAAGAACGCATCCCTGACAAAAACTTCACACAAATCGGACAAGTATTGCTCAGATTATCATAACATTAATCTTCATTAATTAATCATTAATACAATGGTAGTACAATAAATAGAATTCGAATATTGCAGATAAGACTCGAATTTGCCAACTCAAACCGATTGGTTAGTGTTGCAGCCACAACTTTTTCCCCAAAATTTTCAATTTTAGGGCCCCCTTTTATTTGTTTTTATTAAATTTGGCCTAGGAGTATTTTGTTATTGCCAAAGTTGCCCCGAGCTCATAAATTTCTTTTAAAAACTTGGTATTTTTTACTTTTCTGTATCAGAATATTAGTCAACTATTCTTCCGATATCGGAAGCATAATGGACTATCCTTCCGACATTGCAGAAATGGAATCATCTAGCTTGTTGAGTGCCTTTGGAATCCATCGTCGATGCATCAGAGTTGGTCTGCTCTATTCTTAGACTTGTCTTGCCAAAGTTGCGGCTCCTTAGTGCTGGACTTATTCGACGATCTTGTTTTTCCTTCACCATAGTATTTCCGAGATTCAATTATGTTCTTTTCGTTGTCGGGTTGGTTGACCAGAGCAAGTCGAGGTTATAGTGTCTATCCTACCTGGTGTTGCAGGAGGCTAGTTTCGAAGAGATCCGAAAGCATTATGTTCTCTTTGCCGACTCCGGAAAGCTTAACACTGCCGAGCTCCGATACCCATTCCCAAAGTAAAGCCCGCGATGGTAGAACAGTCCATAGCCGACGTTGCGGAGGGTTATCATCTTTTGGTTCCGAGGGTAGTGATTAGTGGTTTCAACGTCCGAGAATAGTAAGTAATCCTGGATTTGTAGTCTGTTTCACGCCCGCTATTGCGGTGATACTCCAGCCTATTCTTTCGATTGGTTTATTATTTGTTCATCGATAGTTTCTCGCCATGTTGTGGATATATATATGTGGTCATGTGACTTGTCATTAGCATTTGGATTTGTCGTTTGCACTATGGAAGCAGTCCGGAGAAGTCATGTGCACGCAGCTATCAAAACCTTGTTCACTCTGATCTGCACCCGTGGTGCTTTCATCTCGTCCAGTCATTCGCATCGCTATCGACAGGTAGGTTTACCCGTAGCCTTGTTACTTTGGGTAGTATTGGTTGATTTCGAACCGTTAGTGCGTTGGAGGTTAGGTTTCCGCAGGTTAGGTTTTTCCACAAAGGGGGTTAGGATTTTTTTGCCTTCTTATGGTGATTTCATGGATATTTTACATTAAAAGGGGGGGTTTAGCTCGTTGTTGAGTTTTCATTTTGTGGGAGGGTTGAGTCTGTACGCAGTTGAAGCGTTATGGATGTTGCTATGTTTCTTGCGTGATTTGTTAGGGCATGGTGCAGACGGGCGTTTTGTCGTCCGCACCACCATTTTATTAATTACTTGATGGTATGCCAGAGGTTAAGAAGCCATTTTTTTCTCAGTTACAGTATCCCGTGGGACTCAGGAGGGTTTTTCGATCGATGAGGGATTTTTCGAAGACAATTGCTGCGCAAGGTTTAGTTGTTTTGAGATTGAGAATTATGTTGAGATCTAGCTATAGAATAAGCTTGATAAATACCTATGTGAGACGAAGAAATTTTTTGGTCGATTAAGGTTTTGAGATAGTGGAGCTTAGGCAAATTTAGGAAGCAGTTTGTAGGGTTTTTTCTTGTTAAATCATTCATTCATAAATACTGTGTTGAACCTATTTTAAATAGCATGCACGTCACAGAGGTGAATAAATTTGTATATTTTCTTGTGTATTGCTATAAGCACTTTCTAGAGCTCAGTTAGCCTAAAACATGTTGTTTGACTGTGACAGGTTTATTGCTATAACAACAACATGCCAAAGAGACAGAAGAAGAAAGCTCAGGTGGCTGAATAAGAGCCTGAGGTAAAAATAATCACCAAGGTAGAGTTCATCTATGAAGACACCAAAGCCACCACTGGAGTTGAACCAGATTACAAATGGGGAGAAATCTTCAGAATCATCTCAAACCAAAATGTACCTGATGCTGGGTTTGAAGAACTGACGATCTATGCTAACATTGAAAAGTCAGCTTTGATGAAAGTAGCTACAAAGCCTGAATTATTTTCCTGCTCAGAAGTAATAGGTTGGATTCTTCCCAGGACATATGTGACGAAAATGATCTTAGAAATCACTGCAAAGCAAGGCTATGTTGCATATAGCCTTGCCTATGTGTCTATGGCATACCATCTACCCTCACCACAGGTTTATCTAACAGAAAGTCGGTTAAAGGAGGTAACTCTGGACCTAGTAGAAACTGTAAAGAGAATGATGATCCCAGGAAAGAATTTCAGAACCAGACCTTCCGGAGAATATGAAACCTCAACTCTCTGAGCTCCATACAGATTTATTGCTTTGATGCTTAACAGGATTTTTCGTTGAGCAAATGGAAAAAGTTTCAAGATAGGTTGGATACCAATTATCTTTTTCATTGCTACACAAGGAACCATCTTCAACTGGACCAGTATAGTGTCGAACATCCTTTCAGCATGTATAAGTCCAGCCTTAGGAGGAGTATCTCAGAAGAAATCTGAATTTTATATGAGCTCTATTCTAATTGACTGCATATTGTGCACCCAGGATTGCCCTGCTTTGAAATGCAATTGGGAGAAGGACAGAACCCTAGTATACATGGCTCATAAGTTGTTTTGGGCACATAAGTATCATAGTTATTATAGGGATATTTGTGAGCGTTTCATTATGCTCCTATATACTCTAATTTTCCTAACTGAATGCAATCGCATGTCCGAAGAAGCATTTAAGGTCATACAAGATTTCGGGGATTATTATTGAATAGAGGATGGATTGTATGTAAGGATGTATGGTGGCTATAGAGCTCCTTCTCTGCTCCCAAAATATGCTACAGATTATGTACTCCACAAGGAGACAGTCAGACAGTTGTACATAGATGGAGTAGGAAATTTTTTGTTTGAACATAAGAAGGCAACGTACCCTGTAGTACCTTTCTTCCTTGGAAGCTATAAGTTTTCAAGGGTAAAGCAGGTAGCAGATTTTGTTAAAGAGCTAGAATATTTTCGCTTTGGAGAAATGAATTTTCATAGAAATGATTCCCATAACAAAGTAGCTGACTACTGTAAAGAGGATGGAATCCATTTTGAGTATATTGACTTCTGGGACAGATGAGGAGACATTCTGAAATTCAAAGAACATAATAGCCCTCAAGAAAAGGTTCAAGCAAAAGATAACAACTATGGGTGGAAAAGGCAAGACTTTAGAAAAAGATAAGAAGCTAGAAGAAGAAGAGGCCAGGAAAAGAGAACAAGATGCCAGTAGATTGGTACAGGAAGCAGAAAATTGGTTAAGAATTGAAGAAGAAGAAAAGAAACGAGCTGCTGAAGAAGCAGCTAGGAAGGAGGAAGAAGAAAAAAAAGAAAAGAAGAAGCTGAAATAAAGAAGAAACAGGTAGAAAGTGAGGGTTTCAGACTAATAGAATCCCAAAAGGAGAAGCAGCCCACAGAGTAGGTTGATGTACAAGAAGTTCAAGATCCTGCAGATCAACAACAAGGATGGTCCAATCTTGATCCCTTGGAGCCTGTTGTCCCTTCTGGGAGTATGTTAGGAGAAGTTTCAATATCTAAATTTGATTTGATTCCTTTCATGCCTACCGAAGGGGAGGAAGTTCCTAATTTTAATACCATATTCTATGACAAAGAAAAGAAAAGAATCGTTAAGAGAACTGAGAAAAAGGTAGATACTGGAGGATAGATAGGGAATATGGTGACAGACAAGACAGTAGTACATGGTACTCATAAAGATCCATGGTTAATAGCAAGAGCTGGGGTAGCCTTAACCTTAGCAACTAAAGACAATGTGGACAGGCTCATGAATTATCTGGAGCAATCACGAAAGAATGTATCCCAGCTGAAGGAAAGGGATGAAAGCCTGAAGCTAAAGAGAAAATATGAAGACATGACAAGAGAAGTCAAGGTTTCAAGGACAGAATGCCAAACTCTGCAAGCAGATAAGGATGCTTTAGCAATATCTACAGAAAATACAAAGAAGAGTTCTCAAGTTACATTAGCAGAGTTACAAAATGTACAGCTGGAGCATCAGAGTTTAAAGACTGAAAAGGATAATATTCAGCTATCATGTGGAATTTTAAATGAAGAAAAGAACAAGTTGGAGAGAAAGGTTACTAAACTGGAAATAGAGAAGGCCACTGCAGAAGAAAAGGAGAAGCAATATCAGATGCAGATAGTAGCCTTAGAAGAACAAAAAAAATCATTGACCACATCACTAAAGGGTGCTATGGAGCATAAAGCTGATATCCGACCCTTAAAGGAGCATGTTCTGGTTCTTAGGAAAAGGATCCATCAAATACAAATACAAATAGAAGATGAAAGATGCAAAGTTTTGTAGATAGACACTGGGCTGGAGGAGATTGTAAATACCACTTCATATTTCCTAGATAGGACTCGGGATATATTGGAAAGTATAAAGGGAAGAATGGTATGGGTAGAAACCAATAAAGAATCTCCTGCGGACCTAGCCATTAAATATCAGCAGACATTACAACAAGAATATGAGCTAATGGAATTCGCTAGTAATGTCGTAGATGAATTTAAAAAGACAGTAAAGAAGACAAAGACTGCTTGTGCCGAATTTTGCAGGAGAGTACTTTTCACATATAATCGGTGTCAGGTTTCTGCTGAGAAAAGATTGGAGGTGCTACCTAAACATGATCTTTTTCTAAATCATTTACAGGACAGGTACAAAGAAGATGAAAAAAAAATCCAGTAGGTCAAGGACTTGGATGAATGGATATTGAAAAATGTAGTAGCACATGCAGCCGTGAGCATACACTTATTAGAGGACCAGCTGTGCTTGATTCCTGCTAGGATAGAGGGGGTGAAGAACCAAGCTTCCAAATATGAAATTAACATTCAATTCCTTGAGCCTTCTAGGTTTGAAAGCATAGCAGCAGATGCTAATGCATGGAAAAAGTTCACCAATGAGCAAGTTGGGCCTTCCTCATAAAATGTTTTGGGAATATTAATTAAAAAATGTAATATATTGTATTAATGCACATGCACAAGCTACAGGACAAAATTTTGGAAAAGAAAGGTTGGGGAAGCTCAAGAGACAATGAGGGGCAGCCCAAGAGTTTTTGCTTTTGTATAAGTATAGGAGAGTTTTAGATAGGACGGGACCTTTTTCCAGACTATCTTGAGGAAGTATTGTAAGAAGAACTAATTCATTTTACACTAAAGAGTTATATGTTTTTGTTGGATAAAGTTCTGTGGATTTTCAAATGTTTGCTATGGGCTGGTTGGATATGAACTATTTCTTTTTCAACTTGTTTCCATGAACTGTGAGATCATTCTAACCTATTGAATTCTTTCATGTTATGAATGTGCCGCTGTTTATTTTTGTGAAATTTCCACAATGAGTAATGAATGTTTTAATTAAAAATAAGCTATCTTGTTGTTTATATTTCTATTGATATTCATGTGTTCAGAAACGTTAACAGGTATCTGTGATTTTCTTTATGCATGCAATGCAATACATTACTCAGCATTAATGACAGTTTTGCTCCATGGGGATAGGTTAGTGAGTCTTAGTTAGTTTCTTGTTGTTTGTGATTTAGAAGCGAGAGAGGTAAGAGGAGAGCTAAGAACCTGCGCACCACATTATGACCCTCCTCGTTATCTCTATCGTCTACATTTAGTTAGGCACTTGCACATCATACTTAAACATTAAAAAACTAAAAAAACATACACGGTGGACCGGGTCGTAACCGATAAAACACTTTAATCGTTACTTGACCTACGGTAGCCAGACCGTAAACCAAACGGATTCCCCATACCAAACAATAACGAGCTAATTGGGATCATTTATTGGGGAGAATCCCTACTGTTGTTACTTATGATTTTCCATGCCACAACAGTTTTGGTGCTAGAAGGAGGGTCACCAATGCATGGCTGGCCGAGGAAGCCCGCTTTCTCGAAAGTACTCCACCGGTGACAGTTCTGAAAATAGTTTGCTTCACAAACCCACTCCTGAAGATGAAGAAAATGGGCATCTATATCCCATCAATAATGAAGTGGTTGATGATTTAAGGAGAATTACCAAGGTATATGTGAAAAATATTGGAGGATTACCTATTATCTCTGTCCTTCCTAGATGAGAGTATCAGAAGAAAGATCGCCCTTAATTGGAAGACTCGGTGTTGGTAGAAGATCTCGAAGAATTGGTAGAAGCAGCCTTACAAGAAGTTGACCAACATTTAGATCAATTGGATCCAGATTCCCCTTACTATTCACCTTTCCAGACCCCTGTTCAGTCCCAATCGCATACTCCACTTATAATAATGGCTAATGTAAATGCAAACCATCCACCTTCACAACCTGCTTGGAGGGTTAGGTCACCTTTAAATATGACACCTCCCTTTTATGATTTGCCTCGGGCTTTTGACAAGATGTTACCCAAGTTTGAACCAAGTGAAGGAATTCTAGTAGATGATCATTTGCAGAGTTTTTACTTGGTTGTAGAAGGACTATGAGCTAGAGAGCATGAAGATGTGGTCTGTAGATTGTTTCCTCACACCCTAAAAGGAAAAGCAACCTCATGGTATTTTTTCCTACTTGCAAATTTAATCACATATTGGAATACTTTTGAGAGACTATTTAGAATCAAATATGCAGTCCATAAAACTCATGCAACTTTAATGAAAGGGTTATGTGCTCTAAAGAAGGAAAGGAAGGAAAGAGTGCATAATTTCACTCAAAGGTTTGCTTCTTACCTAAACAATTTCACTGCAGCTGACAAACCATCTGAAAATTCCCTAATTGAATACTATACCTCAACTCTTGGACCTGATCTAGCCATGTTTGCCAAGAGATTGGTTAAACCTACATTGGCAGAAACCTATGAAGAAGCTGAGAAGGTAGAGGCAGAGATGGAGACTATACAAAATTACCCTATGCAGTCAGAAGAGAAGAATTTTGGAAACAAGAAACCTTTATTGCTGACTAAGCCTAAGGATGAGCGATCACAATATTTTGAAGGCATGGTGAAGATGATGCAGAAAATATCCAACAGGGTGATAGACTTAGAAAAGGAAAAAGAGGCTCATAAACCATATAAGCCCTATTATAAAAAAAGGGAAGATAACAGTCAGCTTAAACCTCCTCCACACAATCCTTTAGCAATGAATTTAACCGATGTAGGCATGGACAATTTTTGTACCTTTCATCAGCATCCTCATTCTGAGAAGAATTGCCCATAATGGATTAGTTCTATGACATTACTAATGAATCAATTATTGGACTCCAAATTGACAGAAACTGGTGAGGAGGAGAAAAAAGATCATGAACCTACGAAAAAACAAGAGGAAGATACCTTAGTTTTATGGGATTGTGTCTCTATGTTTGATATGAAAGATGAAGATTTTTTGATACAAGGAAAAACACCAAAAACTAATGTAACAACAAGAAGTCAGAATCTGTTAAAAGAAGATAATTCAATACTTCCTAAGATTAAGAAACTTTAAGAAAACATGAAGAAGATAAAGAACAACACTTCGACTGTTAAGATACCTGAATTTGTTATTTCAAGTTAGGATCCTAAGAAAATCAACACACCTATAAAGCCTACTGAAAGTAATATTGATAATGTCAAGAAGAATCTCAAAGAACATGAGATGGGATATGACATTATGGAAGACATTAAAAAGGCTAAAGAGAATATCTCGTTGTTTGAAATGTGCAATTTACCTCAGCAAAAAGAGAAGATTTTAAAAGCACTTGAGACACCAGACAAGGAGCCTCCCGGTGATAACCAACCTGAGGAAGAGATTGGTGAGGAAAGTTTAGGAAGGAAATCTAAGTATAAAACTCCAGCATTTCTCCTAACCTTTGAAATTTTCAACTATAATGTGCATAAATGTTTAGTGGAATGAAGAGCATTAGTCAATGTTATGCCACTTTCAGTCTGCAAGAATATCAATGGTCAACCTAAACCATCCACTTGGTAGGTTCTTCAATTAGACAGAACAACTGTAAAGGTAATAGGAGAAATGGAGGATGTTTTGATTCTCTTATCCACAGATGAGAGGGTATGTCAATACATCGACATTGTAGTAGCAGACATACTAGATGCTTATGGTCTGGTTTTGAGCCGAGACTGGTAAGTAAGGTTAGAAGGATATTTTGCATTGGATTGGTCACATTTGTGGTTGCCTTTTAAAGGAAGTCCAAATCAGATAAAAGTGTTAAGAGAGCCTCAAATGAAATATAATGTGACTCAGTTATAAGGAAAAAATGAACCAGTAAACTCTGTGTTGGGAAACTATTTCATTGAACTGGAACCGGGAAATTACCAAGCTGAAGAAGCCAGCAGTATACCTGAGACCCAGCCAGATCTCCTTCGATTTTCACAGGATGATGAGATTGACTGTAACATAGTAGATTTAGTTTCAGATGTAGTTCGTAATTCAAATTTAGTAGAAGTAGATAGTTTTTGGATTCTTTATTTCGATGGTTCTAAAAGAATGGAGGGATCAGGGGATGGCTGTGTCCTGATTGATCCAGAAAAAATAAATATTTTCTTTCATGTAGGTTAGAATTCGAATGCACAAATAACACAGTTGAATATGAAGCACTAGTTCAGGGACTTAGAAAAGCAATAGAACTGAAAGTAAAAAATCAAAAAGTATATGGAGATTCTGAAACCGTTGTTAAGAAAATTCAAAAAAAAACACACTGCATTTCACCACATTTGAAAGCTTACCAAAGTGAAGTTTGGGATTTGCTGATAAATTTTCATGCATTCAATATTGTGTCCATTCCTAGATTAAAGAATGCAGCAGCCGATTTACTAGCTACCTCGGCTGCAAGATTGGTACCTTCAAATAATAGGTACTCTATTGAATTACATTTCAGGCCCTCTGTTCCAGATATGGTCACAAATCTACAGGTTTTTGACAATGATCAGCAAATTTTGGAATGGTTGATGAATGACGATACTTTCAAAGGAGCAATAATAGATGATGAAGAACATCAAGCAGAATTAAAGTTCAGGAAATTTATTCCTAAATGAGTTAGGACCTTGGAAAGAATGTTTGATTTAGATAACAAGTTCAGAAAGCCAACGAATGTCAAGACTCATAGCTCATCTTTACAATTCAAACTGATAAATTTAGGGACTGAAGATGAACCCAAATATGTAAATTTGGGGAAGTGTTATTCTCCAGGTGAAAGGAGTAAGTTCATTAGTTTATTCAAGTAGTACAAGGATGTGTTTGCTTGGACCTATGAAGATCTGAAAACTTATGACACAAATATCATACAATATGTTATCCCAATCAAAGGTGGAATCAATCCTTACCAACAGCCTTTGAGAAAGATGCATCCTAAGATGGAACCTTTAATTCAAAGTGAGGTAAAAAATTTGTTGGATGATAAAATCATATTTAAAGTCAGACATTCGGAATGGGTTTCTAATTTGGTACCAGTACAAAAAAAGTCCATAGAAATCAGACTTTGTGTAGATTTTAGAAATCTTAATCGTGCATCAGATAAAGATAATTATCTAGTCCCACCCATGGAGCAAATACTACAGATGGTTTCGGGTTCTTAATCGTTATTATATGGATTCTATGGTTATAATCAAGTATTAGTAGCTGAAGAAGACATGCTTAAAACCACTTTTAGAATCAAGTGGGGAACTTTTGCGTATAGGAGGATTCCCTTTGGACTTATTAATGTTGGAGCCACATTCCTGAGGGAAATGGATATAGATTTCCGCGGTCTGATCGGCCGTAGTGTTGTGGTTTATTTAGATGATGTCACAATATTTTCTAAAAAGAGAGAAGAGCATGCATTTCATTTCAAACAGATCTTCGAGTGTTGCTGAAAATATGGTATTTCACTAAATCCCAAGAAATGTGTGTTTGCAGTCACAGAAGGAAAGCTATTGGGTCATGTCATTTATAAGAAAGGGATCTCCATAGACCCGGAGAGGATTAAAGCCATAGAACATATCCCTTTACCCCATAATAAAAATGGTATGCAATCTTTTATGGGGACAGTCAACTTTGTGCGAAGGTTTGTACCATACTTTGCTCAAATCGTCAAACCTTTGCAGCAAATGGTTAAACAAAATGTGCAGTTCAAATGGACTGATTTGGAGAAGAATGCATTCAGCAAGATAAAAATATATGTTGCTCATGCACCATCACTCAAAAGTCCAAATTTTGAAAACAATTTTATTCTGTACACTTTTGCACTTGATGATTCATTAGCATTTGTGCTTACACAGAAAGAAGATGGGAAAGATTAATATCCCATATCGTTTATGAGCACTGGTCTGCAAGGGGCTGAATTGAATTATCCAGCAGTTGACAAACACGCTTATGCAGTTTTTAAAGCGGTAAAACAATGCAGGCCATGTATACTTAAGAATTGCACCAAATTAATAGTTATGCACCCAACCATATGATCTCTTTTTGTACAAAAGGAATTAGGAGAAAGAAGAGGCAACTGGGTGACTACTTTACAAGAATAGGATCTTGAGTTCAAACCAGCATCCATAGTTAAAGGACAAGGATTGTGTAAACTAATGACTGAAGGTAAAAACAATAAATAAAACAGTTGGGATAATGAAGCTGAGCTACATATGGTGGACGTATGTCCTCTGTTTACAGCTCCAGACTCTTGGTATCGGGACCTAGTCCATTACCTCCAAGAAGGGTATTTGTCGGAGCATTGGAGTCCCAATCAAAGAACAGCATTACATCTGAAATTAGCTTTATATCATATCATTGATGGAGTGTTGTTTAGAAATAACTACGATGGAGTCTTTCTCAGGTGCTGAGAACAAGAAGATGCAAAGAAGGTTGTAGCAGAATTGCATGATGGACCTGTTGGAGGTCACTTTTCGGGGGACACAAAAACACATTTGCTCTTCAGTGAGCCCAATTCTTGATCAGTCCTTACCAACATGTAGCATCTCTCTAGAAGTTTGTTGCACTGAGTCTGAAGGTAGCAAAACTATGTGGGAGAGTGCAACATTTTCATTCTGATACTGTGACCTTGTTCTCGTTTTGTCTTCTAGATTCCAAACAACATTCCCGGTTGCTTCAATGAGATTTTGGGCCCATTTAGGCCTCTGATTTGGAATAGGAGCTAAATTTTGATCTAGAATCTCTTGAGGTTCAAACTCAACATCAAGATCATCCTAATCTTGTTCCTAATATTATGAATCTGAAACATTAGACAATACATCATCATCAAATGGAAATGAAAGAGTATTTATACCTTCTTCTGCTTTGGATTGTGGTGTATCATGTAACTGATCTTCTTCAAATTTCACAATGCACTCTATGAAGCATCTTCTGGTTGTAAGTTCCATCAATTTATATGTCTTAGCATCCTCAACATATCACAGTAGCATGCATTTGCTACACTAGGTTTGGAAATATTTTCTCTTATCAATGGGGATTATGGCCCAAGCTTTGGATCCAAAGACTCTCAAGTGCGAGAAATTGGGATTACTACCCAATAGTGCTTCGAAAGGAGTGGCCCCAATCACTGATTTGTGAGGCATTTTGTTATGTATATATGAATCACAATTAACAGCTTCAGCCCATAAGTAAGGGGGAATATCTTTTTCTTTGAGAAGGAAAGTTGCCATCTCCTTCAAGGATCTATTTTTCCTCTCATCCACACCATTCTATTGTGGTGTGTATGGAACTGAGTGTTCCATTCGAATGCCTTCGGATACATATAACTGCTGAAAATATATTTTGACATACTCACCTCCATTGTCATATCTAATGGATTTGATATTCTTCCCAAGTTTTTTATTAGCTAAGGATTTAAAGACTTTGAAAGTACCTCATATTTTTTCTTCAGAAAGTATACCCAACAATACCTTGAACAGTCACCAATGAATGTCAGAAAAAATCTAGATCCATTCATTGAAGTTGTATGCATTTGTCTTGAGACATCACTGTGTATCATATCTAGTGTGCAGGCAGATCTTGTTTCCTTCCCAACCTCATATCTTTTCTCTGGATGCATCGCTACCAAGCATCCAGGACATACTCCTTATGATGATTTAATGAGAGGAAAACCCTCAACCAATTTGTCGTTGTACAGTTGTTGGAGATACTTGAAGTTTATATGGCCAAACCTTTCATGCCACAACTTCTTGTGTTATTTGCATGAGTCAGCAAGGATTTCATATATGAAGTAGGTAGGAAATCAAAAAACTCATATGCCTTGTAAGCATGATTAGAAAACCCTTTCGCTATGATATTTCTAGTAGAATTTTCAGTGACTTATATTGTGTCACCATCGAGTGTAACTCTTTTGGGAGAGTCTGTATGAATCATCTAATAAACATATAACAAATTTAGTGTAAGAGAGGGAACATAGATCACATTTTGGAATTGTCCGTGCTCAAGTTTAATGGAACCTCTCCCAACAACTGGGATCTATGAATCATCCTCCATATGAATTTTACATCCTCCTGAGAGATCCAAAGAGGTGAAGGATTATTTCAAAGAAACCATATGATTTTATGCTCTCGAATCAATCAAATAACCCTTTGATTGAGGGAAGCATTCTTTCAAGGCATGGCACCTCTCACGTCCTTTTATTAGGTGTCCATATTCAAGCTTCAATGCACCATGTGGAAAGGCAATATTTTTCTTTTCATGGAGTTTTGACAGTTGGTCAATGGTTTTCTTCATGCATTGTCTCTCTGGATGAAATCCTCTCATACAATAGGAGCACTTAGATTTCTCAAATTTATTGTTATTGTTCTTCTTGGAACATGAGGCTCCATCGGAAGGGATATGCTTCTCCTTTGACTTCGAATAAACATTTTTATTCTCCTTCTTTTTTCTTCCCTTTAGCTTGTGCTTTCCCAGAGTCTCCAGCTAAAAGGGCCTGATTCTTGGAGGCATTGAGCACTCCCATTTGAATCAATTTGTCTTGCTCCTAGAGAAATGACTCTGCAAATGCATCTAGAGAAGGAATTCTCCAATTTGGAATGGATAATCTTCTGGAGTGGAATGTGGATACAAAGATCAAGAATTATGAGCTAAGATTTATCATAATGGAATCTACAAGTTGCTCATCTTTCCTGTATATCCCACATTCCTTCCATTGCAAGACTAGGGCTTTGTATTTTGAGAAGAACTGCTGAAATTTCTCGAAGTTGTTGGGCTAGAGTGCAATGAGCTCATTCTCCAAAATATGGCCTCTAAGCACATCTTGTTTTCTAAATAAATATTAAATCTTGTCACATACTTCCTTTGTATTTCTGAGTCCCTCAAGCTGGAACAACATTTCCCTAGAAATGTGGATGCACATGAAGTCGAATGCTTCATATAGCCTATTTAGAAACCTGGATTTCTCAACATACTGTTGGGGCTCGACTTCTCTTCCCATTTTCATCCTAAACATGCCTTTTTTGTGCAAGGTTATCTGCATATCTTCCCTCCAATCAATGTAATTGAAGGGTGTCAGGATTGTAGGCGACGAAGGAGCTAAATTATCCATTTCATTGTATGATGATCAACAAATATTCAAGAGCTACATAGGTACCTACAAAATCACTGCAAAAGAAACTTCAATTTGCAAACATTTGTCAGTTTAAACCTTTCCACCTCGACATGTGCACTTTCAGAGTCTGTCACACCTTGATAGAATTCTTTTGACAGAATCCAAAGGGAGCAATGCAATGATTCTAGTAAATTTTGTGGAAACTCAGTTACTTCTGGTGCAAGCATGGAGATTTCAGAGGTTTGTTGTTGGCCTGAACATAGGCTCTGATACCATGTTAAATTTCATGAACTATAAATATACAAGCCAAAATTAGAGCTATCTGAAAAGAAGTATGCAGTTGAATTATCAAATCAATGTAAACTGAACAACTGATTCATGATAGAAATTTCACACAAATCAGACAATTATTGCTCAGATTATCATAACATTAATCTTCATTAATTAATCAGTAATACAATGGTAGTACAATAAATGGAATTCAAATACTTTGGATAAGATTTGAATTCACCAACTCAAAATGGATGGTTAGGTAACTTATAGTGTAAATAATCACAGCTGGAGCTCACTAGTTAACTCTTGATAACTAGATCAGACTACAATCAGTTAGTTGATGATGGTAGGTGAGGGTAGGTTAATAAAGGTGCCTACACTTCCATGAATCATACAAATTGTCACTAATCTAACTGACTGTGATCTAACTAATTATAATTGAAGCATAATTGAGCATGGCTAAGTACCTACCACATCCATCTGAAGGTGACTGCTAGTGGCACTCATAGTGGGATCCTATAATGTATGGATTGGTCCCTGGGGACCTAAACTTATGTAATTAGGTGCAATAAGTGGTAGATGACCCTTAGGTGTGTCCCCCGTGCAATGGTGGATGATGATGGCCTCCTAAAATAGGATAAATGAATAAAATATACTTACGTGGGTAAAGGGAGAATTAATTAAACCTAACAAGTATTAGTTAACTTACTTTGTATTTGAAGTTGCTAGAATTGGTTGTACACAAATACAAACTCTAAGTTACTATTGAAATATTGAAAAATAGTTGCAAGTAAAAATACAAACTCTATTATGCAATACGTGTTTATAGTTATGAAAATTGTTCGTAGGCAAATCCAAACTCTAACTTATTGTTGAAGTTTTGAAAAATTGTTGCAGGTAAATCCAAACTCTGTCTTTTTAGCCTATGGATCTGGAACTATCACTTCTCATGCATCACTCATCTTAGTGAACTGTGTCTTTTCATTTGCAGAAACATACAGAATTGTTATACCCTTCTTTTATTTTAGCAGAATGCGGCCATAATTGTTCTACTTACTCCAACCCATAGAATCTTGTCCAAGATACATGATAGAATAGCAGAGAATAATTGAAGATGCTATGAGAACCCTGAAGGAGGTAGCAGTGAAGGAGGAAAATGCATGTAATATTGATGAAGGGTGAAGGGTGATATTTCATAACTAATCCTTGAGTAAATTCATGCTTGTAAAATTATTTCTAGCTTGTATGTTTCTTTGGCCTTTAATGTAGGAACCAACACGAAAAAGACAAAGGTGGTGGCAGTGAATAAATATGGAGGTGGTGTTTGTGACAGAATTGGTAGTTGTGGTTGTGACAGAGGATGTGGGAACAATTCAACTAAGACACCACGTGGACTGTGAATTAAATATATTTCTTCTTCCTAAGAATTCCCACCTTGAGATTCAGCAGAATGTATAGTTCTAATAAATATTATATAGTTTGTATTTATGTTCTCTATAGTTGATGTATTATGTTCTCTAACATTCATATAGTAGACTTTAAATAAATTAATGAGGCGTGGGTGTGCATCTGTAGGAAAGCGATGGTGGTGCATAAGTAGGAAGGTGGTGCAGGCGGTGCATTATTATTCAATGCTCGCCACCTAGAAGTAGAGACAGTGGAGGTGGTGTTTTGGAGTTATAAATAGTGTATGTCGAATTGAATGTTAATTCAATGCTCTCTTGAGAAAGGGAACATTTCATCGTCACCCCAGCAATAACACATCTAATTGAATAGCTAATGACATGTCGAAGAAAAAGAAATAAGATGATTGAAAAAAAACTATAACGTAAAAGTCAGGGGAAAATGAGATAAATGTGTAGTCAAAGCATCAACTAATAGGGGTTGACTAAATATCTATTACAAATGCACAATTCCTTCAACATGTACAATAAAAACAAGCATGCATCTACATCTTTGGTAAGTGTATATGTGAATCCATATGTATGGGAATATGTTCATGAACGTTACAATTTCCCTATAAGTGGCATAGCCATATTATAATTGTGTCTTTCCATATAGACAATCCTAAATAAAACTCTTGTATAGGTGATACTTTTTCATATTTTTGGATGAAAAATCAATTCTTCAAAATCCATTTGAAATATTTTGCCATACACATGAGTTATCAATTCATTCATTGTTATAATTACATTACTCTATTGTAAATCTTCTAAATGAATTATAGATTATAAACTTGATGGACAAAGTTATCTTCCATTATTTCATCTCAAACCACATAAAAGTTCCAAGGAACTTTTTCATATTTGAATATTAATTCAAATATTGAGGATGGGAAAGGAGTCTACAAGTTGTATGGATTATAACTCATTATCTAAAAAAAATACACAGCCAATGAGTCCAAAGTGGCATGCTCTGCATGGACTAGGGATGTTCCTCAACATGGTTCTCAATGTACCCATCTATATTCTACATACTAATTTGATTTCAATTACCACTCTTACTTATTTGTTATGGAGTTTTTGTTAATGGTTTTGATGAAATTGAAAATCAAAACCCTAAGGGATAAGGAATTGATATTGGTTTTGGAGATCCAATGAGTTGGTCAGTGCCACCTTATTCATGTATATTGGTTAACACTTGTAGCATCGATTCAATTGATTAGCATCGACAACATAAACACTATCTCTTTAAAAATATCCATTGCATCTTTCCTACCAAAACTAGAAATTGACTACCAGCACTATCCTAGACCCTTGGATTAAGTTGTGCCCTAGAATCAGATGACTAATTTTGAATGGACTTGCATGAAACCCCACTCTTCTTGTGTTAATGTTTAAATTATATCCAAACCAACAAATTGATATTTCAGAATGTGGGTATACTAGAAAGCTAGGTTTAAAAGAATGACTTGGAACCTTCCCACCACAAAAATTTCCAATGCAACTAATGTCATCCACCTGTTCCTATTGGATAGAATTCAAATTAGCATAAATCTCATTATTTTATATAGGAAGATTAGTTTCCACACATTAGATGACATGCATATAGGTGATGAACTTATGGAGTCAATGATTACTAGATCCTTCGATATTGGAAATAATTCAATTGCATTTGAATGGAGTTCTCAAGCTCTCAAAAGCACTTATTCATAGGTGGACAAAGAGAGATAATTTGAATCGATTTTTAAACACCACACTCGCGTGCATGCTAAGGGGACTAACTATTGGTTCATTTATAGGTCATGGACCTTTCACTTTTTTTTTGTTAGTAAGTCAAAGTGCCAAGGAAGGAATATGTGTGTGTGTGTGTGTGTGTATTTCATGGGAGTTTAATGTGAAATGGGTGAAAGGGTGGTGGGTTGATTGACTCTTTTGAAGCCTATCAACTCATCACCCCTGTTAACACAAAAATTTGCCTAACTTTCTCTACATAGCCTACACCACATCTAGACATCCATTTCCTAACCCATTTTACCTCCACACCCATGTTTAACCTATGTTTTTCTCTCAAAATCTAAAAAATAATTAAAAAAAGGGCTTTAAAAACCCACAAAAGAGCCAAAATAGCTCACAAGGGAGCTAAAAAGCTCACAAAGAGGTTAAAGACCCCAAAAAGGGCCTAAAACTGCCAAAATGAGCTAAAAACAAGGAAAAAGGGCTTAAAACCCTAGGTAGGTCCCAAAACCCTAACCAGAGGCTAAAAACCCTAAAGTTGAGAAAAAAATATAAATAGAGGGGTGGAGGTCCCCATCACACATGACTCTAACTTCATGATGTTATTATACTTGCATGAGTACCTTGAGAGACCATCACTCTCAAGCTATTCATCCCCACCACTCCATTTCCCAATTTTCTCATTCCCTTGTGTGTTGAGTCAACCTCCACACTATCCCACCCTGTGGAGAGGCATTTTTTGAGTTTGGGCATGGTGGCTCCCTTTTGAAAATAGATCGGAAGGTATATTGTCCCATCATTGTTTTTTCAGTTTGTAGTTTGTAGATGTTTATTTATTTTTGCTTCTAACAGTTTGTTGTAGCTTGTTTTTGATTTGCAGAATCTATACTTTTATCCCTTTGATGGAAGGAAGGTGCATTAGCACGTGGCCAAGGTTTTTACCCAGCCATAGTTTGGAGACCATACTAGGTCGATCCCTTAGGATCCATGGGTTTTTATAGTTTTTTGTAGATTTTTAATAGTTGTTTAGTAGTTTCTTTCAATTTTTATTTCATTTTTGTTCCTGATCAAGCCCTCACAAGGCCGATCCAAGCCCATTCAGCCCTAGTACCAGTACCTTCGAATTCATTTTTAATTTTCTTAGTTTTTGGGCTCAATCGCCTATTTTGGGCTGAAAGGAGCGACCCAATCACCTATTCATCCCATAACAGAGCGACCCAGTTGCAAGTTCAATCCTGAAAGGAGAAACCTACCTTTCAGGGAACCGTCGCTAACGTTTTTGGCCCAGAAGCGACTGAGTTGCCTATTCAGGATCGAAAGGTGCAACCCATACGCCTATTCGGCCTCAAAAGGTGCAACCCATACGCCTATTCGGCCTCAAAAGGAGCGACCTGCCTTTCAGATCCCTATCGCTGCTATTCGGACTGTTTTTGTGACTCAGTCATCGCTGTCTAGTAGCCAGAAGGGACCTGTATTTTCTACAAGTATTTTTACATTCGGTTGCTTGTATGGCTAACTGTTTACAAATGCAAATTTGCTTGTTGCTTGGTTGGTTTTTGCAAAGTTTATTTTAGTACTCTTAAAGCATATTGGAAATTAACCATATTTTTCATCCCTTCCTCCTCTACTCAGTCATTACCCTCCATGGTATTCTAAGATAAGACGGAGGGTCGAGCAAGCGTAGTAATAGGCACCTATCGTTGTTATTTCTCTAACCCACTAAAAACAAGTGTCTCGGAAGCTAGAAGGGGTGGAAACCATTGGGGGCATTCACGGCATTCGCATCCTCCCTGTTGAGCAACCTTGCATTTGAGGAGTGACCTATGGATATACGGGTGGGCTTGTTCCCACTTTGATGAGAGCACATCACTCCTTCTTGGACTAAGAGGGATATAAAAACAGGGCAGTCAGACTATTGATTAACATTTTACAGTTTGTAGTGCACTTTGGTTCTATTTATTTGTGACTGGTTTGTATGTTACAGTTTGTGTTTCCCATTGCCTGATATGTGCAGAAATTCCAATACTATTTGGTTATCACACAATTAACAAATTATAAATAAATAAATAAAATAAAAACAAAGCTCATACACAAAGTGCACACACAACCACACCATATAATTCAACCAAACTTAGTTCATGACCCCAAGAAAACCTTTAAAAGTAACCAATTTACTTAATCAACATCTTGTGGTTTGACAACATAAGTCTCAACCACCTTAACCGTGGGAAGTTCTTGGGCTATGCCCTAAAACTCATTATGTGGAGTACCACAGGAACCCCAAAGTAGCTGGCCAACGAGAGGAATTTCCAGGAAAAACGGGAAACAACCCCTTCCGATTGACTAGAAACAGGAAATGACCTTTCACCGTCAGAAGTCTATACAACCTCTGATTCCAACTCGGATTCCTACCAATATGATCCAAACCTACACACTGTACCGTCTAGCCCCATGGTTGGTGTAAGTCCCAACCCATTCTTCGGAGGGACGGTTGGCAACAGACCCATGTCCATGCCTCACATTGCCACCACAATCATAGCTACTGGCTCTAGTACCACTAAAAAGATTGTGGTGAGTCCGCAACCCATTAGTACTGGGCCCACACAAACCCTTGTCATTACCACAGTACCGTTGTTCATACCTAGGGGAAGTGGCCCTTCCACTACTGTCTCGACTATCCCTATTACGGGAAGTCAAATTCAAGTTCCCCCAGTCACATAGGGACATCACACTCCTGCAAACTCAGGCGCCATCGGCGGTCCCTCCCTCACCAACCTTGAGTCTAACCTCCCATTCATGGCTCACCTCAACTTTCCTAATTTGGCCAAGTTAACCAATGACCCAATCATCCACCAACCCCATTGGCCTCCTATGCCAACCAAAACTCCCCTCCGACATTCCAATGTTTGAAGGGAATCTAGGTGAGTTCCCCCAAAACCACATCATGTTGTTTCATCTATGGTGCTCTTCAAACAGCATTGTGGATGATTCAATCATACTTAGGCTGTTCCAACGCACCCTCACCAGTGTCGCTGCCAAATGGTATATTGAGCTAACCCAAGCCTCTTACCCAAACTTCAATTCCTTAGCCTTCATGTTCCTACAATATTTCCAAATCCCTGTCAGATACGACAAGGGCGTTGAGAACTTGCTATATTTTCGCCAAAACACTGTGAATCACATAACCAACCACATCCACGAGAGGTGGCGACATCGCAGTTTGTACAAGATTCATCTTGATGACAGGATCTTCTTGGATTGGTTCCTAAAAACTTTGATACCACCTATAGCCAAGGACGTCTCATCTGAACATCCCTAATTCGAGGAGGAGGCCATCTTGAAGGCCCAACAATTTGCCTTGATTTATGCTCAGTTTGTATACCTTTACACTATCATTCCAGACGCTCCCTGGGTTGGCACCTCTCACCATGACGTGTCGGGGGAATCCATGCTGTAGATGGCAACATAGGTTCTGTCTCCCAACACCCACAGTACCATGTGGCACCTCCTAGGATTCCACCACACCCAAGAAACACCCCTAGTGTTTCACACCCAAACCAAGTTCCCGACTACTCAAGGATGATGGCTCAGTTCGGAGTCACAACCTCCTATGCCCAACCCGCACCACAACAACATGGCCATGCACCAACTTAGCCGAAACAACTGTATTCAAGACCAACGACCGGATTCGTAGCCCCTCCGGCTCCTCCGGTCTACTATGCACCACCTATGCAAGCCACCCCGGCCCCCTCCCTAGCTCATCCGACACCCATGGGACAAGTTTTTTCTCAATAGAATCATCCCAACCAACCCGCCCCCAATAAACAACAAGGGCAGGGTAAGAAAAACTGAGCTAGGAATCAGGGTAACAACTAGCCATAAGGAAGCAGCCAACAACCAAATCCTCCCAACAACACCGAAGCGAACCAGAGGGCTCAAAATCCCCAACAGCCTAACCCACCTGGATGAAATGCTCTATTACGAACCAACCATCCATGCAAACTATGAGACATCTACGGTCATTATACGCACGAATTCCCCCTCATGGGTCATGCCAAGTTGGTTCTTTAGGATGAAGCTCATCGTGGGACCAATGCGGCAGTTTAAGCTCAACCCAATCTAGCACCACCAGGCCCTCCACCCATGGTGCTCCCAAACCCCTTACCACTCCAAGGATTGGTAGAAACCACACCTATGCCCTCACCTTCTCCCATAGCTCTCATTGCGGCCTCGCCTACAGAGATAGGTGTTCATCACCTGCTGGCCATGACAACTGAAGAGTTAAACTTGCAAACCAAGAGAAATTAGTATGGATCCAATACTGAAACTACTGACCCATTAGTGGCATCCACATCCAACATAGCTAACATACCACTTCACCTACCTACACCCCCCATTGATGGGGCGGCCCGAGGACCACGATTCCCCATGCGATGGATCGCCAAAAATGCCACGGCAAGAGCTATTGTAAACTATAGCATCGTTGATGACTTGGCCCAGTAACCTACGACCATGTCTGCTATAGAAGTGCTGATAACATGCCTGCCACATTGGAAAGCATTACTGGCTACACTCGGTGTCGTGGATCCCTTCGACTCCAAATTGATTACATTTGATTTGGACAACGGAGAGCCCAGAATGCCATCAACCATTTCCTTCCAAATTTTGGTATCAATTCAGAATTTGGTCATGCATTGATGTATTGTCGATGAAGGGGCATCCACTTGTGTCATGTCGATGTTGTTCTGGCAGAAACTCGGGTCCCCTATCCTCCAACCATCCACCACTAGACTGCGTGCCTATGATGGCCACCCCACAAAAGCTCAGGGCATCCTTCCACACGTCCCCATATCATTAGATGGTAAAACGGTGTTGATTGACATAGAGGTTGTCAACACGCAGTTGGATTATAACCTTCTCTTGGAAAAGAGTTACATGTATTCCATGAGAGACGTGGAATCCACCGTATTCTGCCTTATGATGTTCCCTCGTGACTCGAAGATTGTGACGGTGGAGCAACTAACTTACCACGATTTTCAGGGGTCGATCGCACCAGCCAATGTTATCCCTACTGTTGATACTTCCTTCGACAGCGCAGCCACCCCTTCACTATTGGTTGTAGGCCCCAGGTTGTTCGTCAACACTTCCATGATGGATTCCTTCCCCTTGGTACCACCTCCACTGCCACCAAGTGACATTGTGGATTTGTGCATGCTCTCATCTAGCACCATTGCACCCAAACCCCAACCACAACCACTACCCCAACTGCAGTCACAACCTCATATGCAATCATGAGGGAATCACTGGGGCTCTCTCCCAGTACATTCGATTCCCTTCCTTTTTCCCCCATCCAGCATCATAAGTAAGCCAGTCATGGATACTTTAAACCTACCTAACTTTACATTGGGAATCCCTGTGTGGTACCTCGAACCACCTTCCCAGCCCCCGATTCCCTAGGTAGTGTTGACTCCCTTCCAACCCATTGCGGTTGAGTCACTCCCTGCTCCTAGCCCACAAAAACCTCCTTCCGCAGTGGCACCATCCCTGCCTCATCCAAAGAGGGCTACGGGAAAAAACACTAAAGCGGTAGCATAACCCCAACAGGCTCCACCATGCATTGTATGCGATGTACAGGGTCACGCAACCCAAAACTATCTAGAAATCCCCATCCTTCACACACACCTATATGCCATGGATACAACTGAGAATGTTCTGGTAGTCATCCTCCCGAATATACCAACAATAAAAAACATGTCTTTGAGGACAAACCATGCATGCGCCCTTTACAAATTGTATGGACATAATTCTCACCACTACCAAGACTTGGATGAGTTTCAAAATACCCTGATTAATCTTTAGAAACATTCCCTTGAATGTGAGATCACTGTTATTGCGGAGATCCTCCCTCTAGTTCCTTCCTCAGACACCATGATTATTTACATGGTATCGAGCTCTGCCAACCCTTCCACTCCTGATGCCTTCAATGATCCCTCGGCCCTATCCAATCGTTGTTTCAGTAATGATGAGGAAATACTTGAGCCCTTAACTGCTCCTAATTACCCTTAGGAAAATATGCACCACCACTCATTCTTCATCCCCAAAGAACTTGTGTCGTCATCTCACTAGTTTTCAGTTGATACCAAGGACTTCATCCACAGGAAATTTGACTGGTTCAAAAACCCCATTCCGGCACCTAAGGCCTTTGAAGAGGGGAACATGACCAATATCTCACCTACCATCAATATCAGCATCTCAGCCAATCCAGAGATGATCGAAGAGATCATGCAGGGGGCATCCTGCTCCTCAGAAAAAGTCGTTTCCTACAAAGCGCTTTTACAAGAGTTTCGCAACGTCTTTGCTTGGTCATATACCTAGATGTAGGGTTGGATCTGTCCATTTTTGAACACCATATCGATACCTAACCTAATGTGGCACCCGTCCATCACAAGCAGAGACCCATCCATCATTCTAAAGTTGCGGTAGTCAAAGTAGAAATCAAGAAACTGCACACGACCAGTTTCATCTATCCCATCGCATACACCACTTGGGTTTCCAACCATGTCCCCGTAAATAAAAAACAGGGCACCATCCGCTTTTGTACGGAATTTCATGATTTGAATTTGTATTTTCCCAAAGACAACTTCCCAACCCCGTTCATTGACCAAATCATTGACTCGTGCACCGAACATGAGGTCTTTTCCTTCATGGACAGTTTTTCCGGATATAACCAATTTCATATCTGGAAGGAAGACCGATACAAAACCACATTTACAACCCCTTGGGGCACATTTTCATATTGAGTGATCCCCTTTGGAATAAAGAACACTGGAGCCACCTTCCAACGTGCCATGATGTATTGCTTCCACGACCTGGTGCACAATATATTGGTTTATCTGGATGACCTTACTGCTCGGTCGTGGAAACATGCTCAACAAATAAACAACTTGCGATAAGTATTTATGTGATGCCGCAAGTACAAAATCAGGTTGAACCCTCTCAAGTGCATTTTTTGTGTCCCAGCGGGCCATCTTCTTGGGTTCATTGTGTCCCACAAAGGGATAACAGTTGACCCTCTTAAAGTTCAAGCTATTCTTGATCTCCCCTCACCATGTACTTTGCACCAATTGCAGAGTCTCCAAGGCAAGGCCAACTTCCTTCATCGCTTTGTACCAAAATACATGATGAAATCCCATGGTTTCTTGCATCTTATTCATTCCAACATTCCATTTATTTGGGATCAGCAGGCGCAAGAATCATTTGACGCACTCAAACAAGCTTTGGCTTCCGCACCACTACTATTTGCACCCGACTTCACTTGAGACTTCATCCTTTATGTGTCAGCCTCGAAAAATGCCATCGCTAGAGTTTTGGTCCAGGAAGATGATGCTCATCAAGAGCACGTGATTTATTATGTTATCCAAAAACTGACAAGTCCCCCCTGTGATATTCACCTAAGGAGAAAATGTCCAGAAACTATGCGACTACATTATCGCAAACCATACCCAAGTAGTGGTCGATTCCAACCCAATGCTATTCGTCACCTCGATGTCTTCTTAGTCTCCCAGTTGCTTGTCTCCCAACTGAATAATCACTACCAGGTACACGATCCTTTCCTTTTTAGAAAATTCCTACGCACTAAACTAATGGTTAGAGCATTTGAATCCATTACTTTCACACATGTTCCTAGAAAACTCAATAGTGTGGCGGATCATATGGCTAACGATATTCGAGACTGGCATATTCTTCATCGCATATAGGAAGCATATAAAAAATTGCATCATGCATCAACAAATTGTAATGTCCCAAATTTGGCATTGGGTCACAATGTCCAAATCACATTTTCCATATTCATGAAATTTGTCAAATGGATGCTAAAAGTCAAATAATTGCCAAGGAGGAAAATCACTAGTTTCCTAGGTTGGGGGTGGAAGCTTTGATATTTGGAATAAGGGGGATAATAAATGATGTTTAGACATTAGAAGGGGATAAATATTTAGTAATTTATCTTATTAAATAAATACAAGATAAAATGGAAGTGGCAATAGAGCATGAAGACACATGGAGACTATGGGGCCCACACTAGCTAGAATTCCTATGTTGAATGGTATCTTTCTTTTGTAATTTTGAATGTATGGGAAGCTTAATGTTTTGGGATGGAGTATGATATTAATATACTTTTCAATATACTTCATAGGTCGAATTTGGGATGAATTTTAACTTACATGGGAGAGGAAGAGCCAAATGGGAGTTTCATGGACACTTGGCTAGATTCCCCTTACATTTATGACAGCTATGACACCAATGATGGAGATTCTATGATAGTTATGACCCAATTCAGATCTAAAGGCTGACATATTTACATACTAACATGTCATTCCTGAATAGAGCATCTTGGAGGTCGAAATTGGGAGTTGGAGAAGGCCAAGAGGCTCATGCTCAAATTTGGGAGAAGAGGGAAGGTGAAGAGAGAGGCCACATGGAATAGCATGAGCAGCCACACCAATTCGACTTGGATTTGGTTTATGGATGGATTTGTAACCTTAGAATACCAATAATGTTTATAAAATACAGGGATCATCCATGAGAAGAAATCTTTTGCTCATTTGTGAATTGTGAGAGCTAGTGGATGACTAGTTTTCTTGCTTAAGCCAATTTCAAGGATGAAAGATTCCAATCCTAGTTGGTGTTTGGAAAGGCCACTCAGGTATTTCATGGA
This sequence comes from Pseudotsuga menziesii, assembly GCA_001517045.1. Lineage (NCBI taxonomy): Eukaryota > Viridiplantae > Streptophyta > Pinopsida > Pinales > Pinaceae > Pseudotsuga > Pseudotsuga menziesii. The sequence goes on from LPNX011192813.1 coordinate 1,018,963, forward strand.
GCTTTAATGGAGTCTTATTTTCAGGTGTAATCTACAGGAAATAATGTGGATTCTTCTATTGCAGCACTCTCTCTCAACTATTTCTAGTTTTCACACCATATTCATGCCAATGGAAGGATTGCGCTTTGGGTGAGCTATTGATTTATTTGGGGAATATTATAATGCTAATTATATTATTTTATGATTTATATTCTCTATATTTCATGTTTATAAGACTCTCAGGTCGAAATACTTGTAAAAATGTTGAACAATGAAGAAATAGTGTCATTTCCCCACTATATTGTTGTGAACCATTGTAATGCTAATGATTTCGAATTTGGAGAGCCTTTAATTGTCCATTTATGATTGGAATCAGTTAAATATTCTCTCTTATTCATTCTCAAAAAATTTCAAGTCTAAATTCCCAATATTTTTCTGTCAAAATGACTTTTAATGAGCAAACAATGACCATTTCCACTCCATTTTGATATATGCCATGGTAATGCTTATTATTTCGAATGGAGGAATGTATATCTGATAAATGTATGATGGATGTACTATAATTAATTTTTATTTCAAGTCTCATGTTTATTACTTAAGCATTGGAAGCCATTTTACTCATTTTTATTGCATTGGGAGAAGATTTGGTGCATTTTCCCCAAGGGTCGAAATTGTGACTTGGGGGTTGTTTTGGAAAGAATCATAACAGACTGTATAAACTGAACCATGATGCATATGAGAATTTTAAAATTTCCCTTACACATACCTATCCTCATTTCAAAAATTCAAGTGAGTTTGTGATCATTTGGGAAGCCATTTCTGGCAATTACCCAAGGGGAATTGGAGCCCCAATTTGCTAGTAAAGACTCCTACTTTGAACATAACATTAAAAAGGTTTTCAGAAGTAATGGGAGGTCACAAAACATACATGAGAATTATATTTAATTTATACTATCAGTTATGTACCTTCAGATAAAATTTTGAAGCATTTGGGTCAATTTGGAGGTCTAGGCATCAAAACTAGTCAAGAGCCAAAATTGTGAAAAAATTCAAAAATTGGCCAATTTAATAAAATTCCAAAAAGGGGACATTACAGTGGTATCAGAGCATGGTATTGGCACCTATTTAATTTATGGACGGTATAGATGAATTTAAGAAATTCATTAAGCCATGTGGTGATGATATGTCCAGGCAAGTTAAGCAAGCATTCAAATTGGCACATAAAACTATTCATTGTGAAGACCTTAATGATTGGTTGAAGGAATTTATAAAAAATAATTCAAATAAGAACTCACTAAGGAATAATAATCAATGCACAATTAGGGAGGAGACCAAGGAGCTACAAATTTCTGTGGGTGGTGAAGAATAAAAGGCATTGCATGAAGAGAATCGAAATTCACTCCCAAATGACTTTGAAAAAGATGAGGAAACATTACATGAGAAGGAATAAAAGTACCTTGAAACTATTGAATATCATTCTGAAACAAATTCTACTATTGACATGGACCAAAGATCATCTATTGATGGATGCTTGAACTATGAAGGAGTACCTACTGATGGGTGCTCACACCTCTATGTTGGTGACATAGATATCAATTTTGAAAGTGTTGCTGCAAGCCAAACTTCCATTAAACCTAAAAATGAATACCTTGTAGCAGTTGAAGAAGAAACAAGATCAACTTCTCCATCACCACTTGAGCTTCATGAAGTTGGTCCAAGCAAGAAGTAAGAATATGAGGAGGTTCAGTTGCAAGATCCTCATTTTCTTGAAGGGTCCTTAAAGATGAATGAAAAGAAGATCCAAGAGGCCCTTAGCATACTCCATGACACTCAAGCATTGGTATCAAATTCTTGTTGGAGAGCTACTTCCTTGGAGGAGCCATCCTTCCTTGAAGACATGGAGAAGATCCAAAGATCAATGTGCAACATCAAAGGTAATTCCATGTCTTTGCTTTTTGATAGAAAAAATGTCATTGAACTTAGTTAATGTTTACATGAATCCTACTTGAAGAATAATGAAGTTATTCATAAGCTCACAATTCAAAATGAACAACTTCTTGAAAAGTTGCAAGACACTTGTTTTTCCTCCTATGTTTCAGATTTTCAAATGGTAGATTGTTTGGAGGATTCTCATGACATGGTGGATCATGAGAAATTTGGAAATTTGAATGTACTTGATGCATTTGAAGATGTACTTAAAGAGATCCAAACACTTGATGTGGTTGAAGAGGAACTTGAATTGTCTCTTGATGAAGGGTATGCAATTTTTAAAGAAGAACATGATTCCTCTACATTGGAACCAATCTATGACAAAGGTTTCACACTCTTGAAGGAGCTGCATAATCCTACCCCTATGGATACTTCACATTATGAAAAAATTTCACTTACTGATCATTTGGGTGAGTTGGTTCTTTCTCCTACATCCTACACTTCTAAATTTTACAGCAGTCATCCTAATGAAGTGTTGGTTTACTATGGGCAGACCCAGGTTTACTGTAATGTACCAACAAAACCCCTAGCTCACTAGCCCTTTCGGCAACAAACCGTAGAACAACCTAAAGTCTCACCCGAAGTGATCCTAGATGGGGTGGCTGAAGACTCAGGTGTCCTCAACCAGGTTCTGTAGCATCCTAGGTTTCTCTTGATTCTAGTTAACCAGTGGGATCTCTCTGTGAGATGTTGTTTCTCTCTTCCCAGCTGACTCTGCTATGGAACTGACTCTTATCGCATCGTGGCTTCTACGACGATGTGCAAACTTTCTCCTCTACTTGACTCTTTACCTGCGATATCCCACACTGCGGCTCCTCCGACAGTGCGATATCGCCTTTCTGTGCTGCGATAGCTTCTAAAGTAAGACTCAATAGGACTCTCCAACTCTCAAGGTCCAACGGCTTTCCTTCTGCTTATAATAGCTTAGTTAACCTTCACAAGGGTGTTAAACAACTTCACTTAAGCTTCTTCAGTCTATTAAGCTTAACATCTATTGTGCTCAACTTGCTGAGATCTTCTGGGAAACTCCACGCACACAGTCGGGATCCCTTCTCTTAGATCTCTTCTCTTCCTATATTGCTTTCTTCTTACAATATTTCCTCTCTCTATCTCTCTCTCTCTCTCAATCCCTGCGGATTATTATATCCATGCTCAAGGAGCCAGCTACTGGTTGCAGTAAGATAATACAGACTTAACAACAGAACCAGAGCTCGACTCAAAGAACAGCTAACTGACCAACTAGCTAATTGTCTATCTGAATGTCTGGATAGCTAACCTTTCACAATACAAAATACATGCTTAAATAGGTGGCCCAAAGGTCTCACCATGATACAACACTGTGGGCCTTTCCCAACAGTAACACAAAACCCTAACAGTGACAGTCGGCCTATCTGTACTTTGAACTGCCACTTCCCGTCACACCACAGCTTTCTGCAGTCTTCCACGATTTCAGCGCTGAACGCGGGTATGGGCGTCACTTCCTCGGTCACTCCCCTTCTTTCCTTTGTCTTCAATACCTCGGCATGTTGCTCCTTTTCCTTTATGAGGGTAGCTGAGCCCTCCTGTCTTCGTCGCTGCCTTAAGTGCAGTGGTTGAGCTCTCTCTTCTCGGTCGCTTCAGGTACTGTTTCCTTTGACTTTCTTATCCCGATATAGCAGCTTTTCCTGTAGCTACGGGGCCCTACTCCAATAGTCTCATAACACTTACTTGTGGCTCGTCCCCGAGCCACTAACAGCTGGCTTCTCTTGCTATAGCTTCTCATTGGCTTTCTGCGAAGTCCTTGCAAATCTTTCTCTGAGTCCTGCGACTTATTTGTCCATAGCTTCGACACAGTCTTGCACCTCTTTCTCTAAAATAGTATCAACACTTTCCTTAAGTGAGCTCCAGAATAAATGGCAGACCATTTATAGGCTGCAAAATTTGTTGCAATGATCTCACCTCCTTCTACCTCGGTCAGGTTTGTATCATTCACCTCAAATTCTACTGGAGCGCTTGTCTGAATAGATTCATCAAAGCCATCATCATTCTAAATATATGGAAAGTAGATGTCTTTCAGAATACATCTAAGTTGATCTTCATTCCGATAATTTGACTTTACTTGGATATATGCACATTGGTAAAACTTCCATGAGGAGACATGTCCTTTTCCAGCTTTAATGTAACTACCTTCTTTGACATTTTCTATATCTCTCTCATTTTCAACATCTTTGCTTCGTTCCTTTCTCGTTTCCTTTTGTTTTTCTAAGTCTTGGATGCCTATTTCTTGGTCCTTTTTTCTTTCCGTGAGATCTTCTGGGAAACTCCGCGCACACAGTCGGGATCCCTTCTCTTTCTTATTCTCACTTTTCTTCTTCTTTGTTTTCTTATCTTCAGTGATCTTCTCGTCTTTCTTCTTCTCTGCTCTGGGCTGGACTCTTCTACTATCTGAACTTGACTCCTCATCCTTGGCATGTGTCTAACCTGTGGTGCACCTAATTTCACAACCCTGGGCGGCGTTGTCATAGCAGACTCGAGGCCACCACGCTGGAATCATCGCACAACATCTTCTAAAGGTTCCTTCTCGGACATACACCACCTGGTGCAATACTCTGTACTGGCAATGGCTGTGAAATTGGGGAAACTAGCACGCTGTAAGTGAAGTATCTCTGCTCAGGAAAAACTCTTACAAATTGCTCTATAACTCTCAGAAATTGCAAAAGTAACCCTTTTGTGTGAATGACCTATGTACTTATAACGAAGGCGATAATATCTGAAGCAACGGTCACTTATGTTGGACCCATCGGCGGCATTTATTGCATGGACAAGACAACACCCATCGTTTCAATCCTCATTAATTGCTGAAAAGCCGATCAAATTTCCTTTGAAAATTGTGCACGGGCGCCGGTATCGACCAAGATTTACCAAATCTAGGAAAATCATTGTACTGTTTCCAAATCTAGGGCAACGGATAGTTTTCATATCTGGATTAACTGCTTGGCAGAAGGCGACGTGACTGGCCCTCTATCCCTTTCCAAAATTGTCTACGTGGCACGGGGAACATCGCATCGTTGCGATGTCACACCGCATCGTCCTGAACCAAAAATTTTCATGCCAAGTTGTTGAAACTCCGCAACGTTCAAAACTTGCGCAAAATAAACTTTCCTGCTGTGATTCCTCATTACTTGGAAAAAAAATTCTTTTTTTGGGTGAAGACTAGTTATAGGTGCAATGTCTCCTTTCAACTACATTGGACATCTGCACAGGTAGTTCCCTGCCTTAGGATTGGGAGGTGGAGTGGTTATCACTATAAAGATTAAGCCTACTTCCATTAATCAAAGTAGGAACAAGCTCCCCATTCAGTTTACTGAGCTGAACGACACCTCCTTCTGTAACTTGCTAAATCTGATATGGCCCCAACTAATGCGTCTTGAACTTCCATGGAAACTTAACAAACTTGCTGTCATAAAGGAGCACTAGGTCTCCTGTCTAAAAAATCTTGCTCTTGATGTGCCTGTCATGCCAAGATTTTTCTCATGCCTTCTGCACTTTTTGATGAAATCCTGCAATGAATATGTATTCTTCTAAGGCAAGCAGTTGCGCTAATCTGTTATTCATCGTATCTGCATCAGCCATCTCGGTAATTTGAGCAATTCTTAAACTGGGAATAATATATTCCATAGGCATAACAACCTCTTGTCCATACACCAAGCTGAAACTTTGTGTGTCCTGTAAGTTTCTTGCATGTAGTTCTATAAGCCCATAATACAGCATTAACCCTGAGGTCCCAATCATTTATTTGGCTGTTACAGATCTTAGTAAGAGCATTTTCTAGAATCTTGTTAAAATCCTCCACCGTACCATTAGCTTGTGGGTGGTAGGGAGTGCTCTTATGGTGCTGTATCTGAAATTCCTCCGTCAAGGCCTCAATAGTGCAATTCAGAAAATGTGTGCCTTGATCACTCATCAAAATTGTTGGACATACAAATCTACTAATGATGTTTTCAAAAATGAACTGTGCAGCTGTAGTAGCATCACAATTCCTTACTGCTTTGGCCTCTGCCCATCTGGTGAGGTATTTTGTTCCTGTGATGATGTATCTCGCACCAGATCATTTTCCCGGTGGGTTGATATTACCCACAAAATCTATAGCCCACTTGTCAAATGCCCGCAGCGTAATCTGTGGTCGCAGCAGCATTTCATCTCTCTGCGAAGGTTTTCCTACCCTCTGGCATATATCGCACCATCTGCAAAACTCCTTAGTGTCTTTGTGCAAGGTAGGCCACCATAATCCTACAGCTAGAATTTTCTGCGCAGTTGGATTTCCTGTGAAATGAACTCCTGCGGTACCTGAATGTGCTTCTCTGATAATGGCATCTTTCTCGTGCGGCATCACGCATCTGCGCAGGACTTCATCTGGACCTAACTTGTATAATTGTCTTGCGATCAAAGTGAAATCTGCTGCTTTCACAACTAACTGTTTCTTCTGCTTCTTAGTAAACTCAACTAGTGCCCACCCTGTAGTGAGAAAGTGGATAATATCTTCGTAATACTCATTTGCGATGTGGATAGAAAACAATTGCGCATATGGCATATTATCCTCTAACTTACTTGGTTCTTCTCCTGAGTCTATTCGCGATAGATGATCAGGTCTAACATTTAATTTTCTTGGTTTTACAATAATTTCAAAATCATACTCCTGAAATAAGAGTAACCATCTGCAGATCCTTCCCCCTAGCACTGGTTTATTGACCAAATACTTTAAAGCGGAATGGTCAGTGAACATCTTGAATGGGGCACCCAACAGGTAGTTCCTGAACTTCTGTAGAGCATACACTATAGCTAATCCTTCTCTTTCTGTAGTGGTGTAGTTCTTTTCGGCGGTAGATAACTTTTTGTTGGAGTACGCGATAGGGTGATCGATACCCCCTTCTCCTGGCTGTGTTAAGAAAATCCCCAGTGCGATGCCAGATGCATCCACATGTACATGAAATGGCTTGTTCCAATCTGGGAATACTAAGATAGGGGCTGTAACCATCTTCTCTTTAAGAATGTCTAAACTTTGCTGGAATTCCTCATTCCATAGGAATTTCACGTCTTTCTTTAACAACTTTTCCATAGGTGCTGTGATCTTTGCATAGCCTTTGATGAATTTTCTATAGTAGCCGGTATGACCAAGCACTGTCCTCAATTGCTTGACTGAGTTGGGTGCTGGAAGATTTACAATGATGGCAATCTTTGCAAGATCTACCATCAAGCCTTGTCTGCAAACAATATGACCCAACAAAATACCAAATGGCGCACAGAATATACATTTCTTTAAGTTAAGATAAATCTGATATTGCCTACATTTCTCTAACATGAGCCTTAAATCTCCTATATGCTTTTCGATTAATCCAAATACAGTCCAATCATCAAAATAGACTTCTAAGAATTTATGGATGTATTCCTTAAATACAGCAACTACTACTCTAGAAAAAATAGCTGGTGCATTTTTAAGACCAAAGGGCATTACCGTATACTAGAATGAGCCCCATTCTATCACAAAGGTGGTCTTATGTCGATCCTCTGGATGGATTCTTATCTGGTGATAGCCCGAAAAGCCATCCGTGAAGGAGTAGATCTCCTGTCCTCCCACATTGTCTAAAACTTCATCAGTAAAAGGTGTCGAAAATGGGTCATGAAGTGATGCGTCGTTGAGTTTGCGCAAATCGACACAAATCCTGATTTCTCCTTTAGTTTTCTTTTCCTACACAACCATGGGACTAACCCATTCTCTCTCTTCTACCGGCTTGATGATTCCTGCTACTAGCATCTTATCAATCTCATCCTTAACTTTTTCTTTATAGCGAGGATTCAATCTGTATGGACGCTGCGTAACCGGCCTAGCATCCTCTTTCAAAGGTATCTACATGACTCCCAAATCTCCTACTATTCCCTTCATCTCTGTGAACTTAGTGGGAAATAAGTCTTGATAGTCATGTAACAGATCTACGATGTGTCCTACTGTTTCATCATCCCAATAGTCTCCAATAGAGGAAAACTTTGGTTCTGTTTCTGTGCCAATATTGATCTTTTTAATCTTGATAGATTCTATGACAGCTGGAAACTCTAGCTTTGTTCCATCAACTTCACGAGTCCCTTCAGACTCTGGAATTTTGATACTACGAGGATTCTCATCCTCATCACCTGGCTTTTTCTGCAAAGTTGTAACACTCTAGCGCATGTTCTAACTGAACGGTCCAATCAGGCTGAGCATACACTGGTAGGGTATAGTCATCAAATATCTTAGTCTTTATAATATCTAGATCTTGATCAATGCTTGGATACTCAAATTCAAAAGTGAAAGTGAGTAGAAAGATGTCTATCATAACTGGCCATGTAATAGTTCCTCTGCGCAACTCTGTCTCAGTGTACCAGTTCCTTGGGACTATGTCTAAAATGTGAATGAATAGGTGAACCCATTCATCCTCTGGAATGTCCGACCAACTCTGTTCACAAATCTTAATATGGGACCTGGGGTCACTTTCTCCTGTATATTTCTGCTGTAAAGGCTCCTTGTTATTAGAGAATCTGATTGCCATCAGTCTCTTAAAATCATCCCATGATGCGATATGTTCTTTATGTGCATGCCACCATCTTGCAGGTGTGGCTTTGACTGCAAGGTCAATAGCTACCATCCTCTGCTCATGAGGAATTTCCTTCTCAAACTATTGTAAAAATCCATTGACATCCGCTAAGCCATGAAACGACGGAATATCCTTAACCTCTGCACCAATCCATCGTAGTGACTTAGTCATAAACGCACATCTGCGAGCTGAGACTTCGTAAAGTCTATTCTACAAATTTTCTAAGCCAACATCTGAATCTGATGCGCATGATTTGTCGCATCGCAAACTAATATTTCCTTCTGCGGTGGGGTTGATATAATCACTCTGGTTAGCAGTAATCTGATAGAGGCTTTCCATATTACACACCTCTTCCTCTGCTCTGATAGGTTCAATATAACGAGGACCCTGGAAAGGATCCAACGGTGCAATGACTTGAATCTGATTATCCTCAAAGGTCATTTGTCTTTTCTTTAAATCGATAATAGCCATGTTATCAATTGCCCAATCAATACCTAGTAAAGCTAGATACGGTCTGCTATCGCCAATGATTTCTATGACTTCAAAGTCTGCAAAGCTGTGAACTCCATCAATATCAACTGGTACTTGCGGTAATCGACCTAGTCGCGGTACCCTCTACTGATTGGCTAGTTGCAGATGGATAGGTGATCTGGCTAACTTAGGGCTACCCATCTATTCCCATGTCTTCTTAGTCAGAACATTTACCTCTGATCCTAAATCTAGTATTACCTCATCCATTTCAAATTCTCCAATTTGCGTTGTGAGTCTCATTTCTCTTCCTGTTCTTGTATGGCCTATAATATTATGAACAGCACGCTGCGTACTGCTCACGAAAGAAGGCTATTGATACTGGTCTATGATGCGCTGAAGCTCTCCGATAGCTTTCTCATTTCTTACGAGTTTCAAGCAGCTCCGCAAGAAGGATTGGACACTTCCTGTCAACTCATCGTCTTCACACCTTCCCGATGTGGTAGCCTGCGATGTCTGCATAGGACTAATGCCACAATGTTGCTACTGCGGTACGCCCCTACAAGGAAATACCTGCGATCCTGATGGTGTAGGTTCAGTAAAGAAAGTTTTAGCTTGCTGAAACGTTTCTTTGTTCTTCTTCAGGTCAAGTGGTGTTGATTTATCAGTGGCTTTACGCACCCACTTCGGACCTGTATTCTTTTAGGCATCCTGCGATGTCCTACTAGTAGAAGCACCGCTGCGAGTCATAATATTGACTCTTGGTTCTGGTTCTCTCTTCTCAGCAGCAATAAGCTGAATATTCTGGTTTACTACTAGCTTTGGGGCCCTAATCTTGGCTATCAAGATAGGACATTATTCTATAGTATTATCATAAGACTTGCAATATTTACATGTCCTAGTAGGGTTCTAACAATCCCTAGCATAATGTCCTATGGCTCCATAGTTGTAACAAATAATTGGTCCACGGCCATGGCCAAAGCCTCCACCATGGCCTCGTCCTCTGAATCCTCGACCACGGCCATCATGAGCCGGTTCATGTTGTAGTCCTACTACTGGACCTGATGTCTCTGACTGGACTCTGTAGAAGTCGTGTTTTCTCTCTATCATGAGATCATAAGCTCTGCAATTATTTTCATCATGTCCTACTGACTTACAGAATTTACAGTATAAGTTCTTAGGATTTTGTACATACTTTTGAAGTAAAGGGCATTCCTGTGGTCTGTGTCCTCTTGTTCTACAGATTTCACACCATGGCCCTTGATTCTGTACTAAGCAGTTAGGAGCCCCACTTGCTAGATACTCAACAAATACTGGACAGTTATCTTTAGTATGGCCATGTCCTTTACACTTTGTACACCATAATTCTTTTGCAACCTCTTTTCCTTTCTTAATCTCGTGTAGCTGTAAAGTGAGATTGGCTAACTGATTCTGTAAGTTTGTCATACCTGTACTAGTATCAGCTAGAGGTGAAGCCTCTAGTTTCGTTTCCATATCCAATGCTTCATCCTGCATACGGATTTTCTGCTGCATTAGTGGAAGTCTGATGTGAGGGAGCAGTGCTGCGATGAACCATTCTATATGCTGCTCCGGTGCAAACTCAAAGCTAACTTGGTCTATAAGAGCTTTAAATTTCTGATCAAAATCCCATACTGACTCTGTGGGTAACTGTTTGATGTCTTTAAGTTATGTAATACATTGTGACTCAGACTTAGGTTTCTTAAATTCCTTAATCATGGCAGTCCTGACCTATACGAGCGTTCTGGGTTGTGCTGATGTATACTTCATATACCATGTTAAAGCTCTTTCTCTAAGTGTAGTGGCCAACTAGACAAGTTTAGTATTATCATCTTGGATCTGTTTAATGGTCCATACAGCTTCACATAGGAACCAATGTTGTTCTGGGTCTTTTTCCCCTGTACCCTTAAAGGTAGGTAATTTCATATCATCCCCCATTTTGTTTCTATGTGGTGGATTCTAATTTGTTTTGTTACTACCACTTGGCAGTGTAAATGTAGGTGGTGTAGAGGCAGTATGTACTGTGTGTGAACTACTAGATGGAGTTCCTGCGGGATTATTCTGAGTCCCGGTTGCTTTCTGTGGGGTATAAGGGTGGTAAGGGATACCCCCTATTGTTCTTTCTCTATTATTTTGACTTTGTTCTCTAGTACTGTCTGAACTGTCTTCAAAGAAGGAAGATCTGAAATCTACTTTATATTTCTTACCGCTACGTGTACATCCAATTTCTTCAAAATCACTCTCAAACTCTTGTGACATTACACTTACTTAATTTATTCATCTGAGAATATATCCAATACTCCTTTTTCATGTAATAACATCTTAAGGGACAAATTTAAAGAGTTCAAGTACTTACCATGATATCCTTTGAAGAAGTACCTCTCCGCTTCGCTGAAACTCTTTCTTTGATCAACTGCAACTCTATAATGAAACCTTCCAGCAAACTCGCAAGCCAGAAGTCTACTACCCATGAAATGGGATTATTAACGCTCTTCACAGTGTGAATCAGCTCCGGTGTCCAGACAATGTTCCTTTTATTTTTGAATATGTGCTTATCATTCAACTTTGATAGTCAATCGTACAACTCATTTGCATAGGTCGCAAAAAATATCTCGTGCAGGTCTGTGAAGATATATTTTTGTAAACAGTCCTTTGTACTCAGTCTAGGACTCTTGTTTTCTTTTTCAGCAAATTCTCTCTCCTTAGACTCAACCCAGTGGTTAAGTTCTTCTTTTGTAGGATGCCAACAGAACATTAGCTCTTCAATTTGTTCAAAACCGGCAACAGAACCATTTGTTGGTTTACTATGGGCAGACCTCGGTTTACTGTAATGTACCAACAAAACCCCTAGCTCACTAGCCCTTTCGGCGACAGACCGCAGAACGGCCTGAAGTCTCACCCGAAGTGATCCTAGATGGGGTGGCTGAAGACTCAAGTGTCCTCAACCAGGTTCTGTAGCATCCTAGGTTTCTCTTGATTCTGGTTAACCAGTGGGATCTCTCTGTGAGATGTTGTTTCTCTCTTCCCAACTGTCTCTGCTATGGAACTGACTCTTATCGCATCACGACTTCTAGGACGATGCGTAAACTTTCTCCTCTACTTGACTCTTTACCTGCGATATCCCACATCGCGGCTCCTCTGACAGTGCGATATTGCCTTTCTGTGCTGCGATAGCTTCTAAAGTAAGACTCAACAGGACTCTCCAACTCTCAAGGTCCAACGACTTTCCTTCTGCTTATAATAGCTCAATTAACCTTCACAAGGGTGTTAAACAACTTCACTTAAGCTTCTTCGGTCTATTAAGCTTAACATATATTGCGCTCAACTTGCTGAACTAAATATACAGGAATCACTTAACACAATAACTATTACTACCATGAATCAAGCACTGATAAACTCATATACGGACTACTTGATACATTCAACTTGCGTTTGACCTTCTATATTACTGTAAATTGAAGGATAGCATACATACATTCATTAACTATTAAGAAAAGCTCATGTAATAGGTAACAGATAGCAAATAAGTAAACACAATCACATGAAACAGTCGCACAACACACGGATTTTTCGTGGTTCACTTCCAGGGGGGAAGCTACGTCCACGGGAATTGGTTTTTATATTATATCTTGAGAGAGTAACCACAGTTCCGCTGCAACCTATTATGCAGCTTGAGATCTTCTGGGAAACTCCACGCACACAGCTAAGAGCCCTTCTCTTATATCTCTTCTCTTCCTATATCGCTTTTTTCTTACAATATTTCCTCTCTCTATCTCTCTCTCTCTCTCAATCCCTGCGGATTGTTACATTCATGCTCAAGGAGCCAGCTAATGCTTGCAGTAAGATAATACAGACTTAACAATAGAACCAGAGCTTGACTCAAAGAACAGCTAACTGACCAACTAGCTAATTGTCTATCTGAATGTCTAGCTAGCTAACCTTTCACAATACAAAATACATGCTTAAATAGGTGGCCCGAAGGTCTCACCGTGATACAACACTGTGGGCCTTTCCCAACAGTAACCCAAAACCCTAACTGTGATAGTTGGCCTATCTATACTTTGAACTGTCGCTTCCCGTCACACCACAGCTTTCTGCAGTCTTCCGCGATTTCAGCGTTGAACGCGGGTATGGGCGTCACTTCCTCGGTCGCTCCCCTTCTGTCCTTTGTCTTCAATACCTCAGCCCGTTGCTCCTTTTCCTTTATGAGGGTAGTTAGGCCCTCCTGTCTTCACCACTGCCTTAAGTGCATTGGTTGAGCTCTCTCTTCTCGGCTGCTTTAGGTACTGTTTCCTTTGACTTTCTTGTCCCGATATAGCAGCTTTTCCTGTAGCTGCGGGGCCCTGCTCCAACATGAAGTATGGGTGAAAGGTTTCTTTGTGATGGTGCCACATGAAGAGCATGGACATTCTATTTATCCTTTTTATGATGGAATTATTAGAGAACCATCTTATTTACATTTGCAGCAGCATCCTTGTTTACATTATGATTATACACATCTACATGGGCGCACCTATGATGTTCATTTGAGTCACTTAAAGACTCATGGTTTTTCTTGCTCAACACTTGGTTCATCTGATGTTGGAGGAGCTTCATCCAACACTTGGATGAAGAGGAATATGATTGAGGAAAATTATTATTGGCAGCAACATCCTCTGTTATTTCATGATGATATACATATTCATGGGTGTATTGATGAGACTTCTTTGATCCACTTGAAGTCTTCATGTTTTCTTTGCTCATTATTTGGTTCAGATTTTGGTGGAGGTTCTTCATTCACTCCTTGGATGAAAGTACACATGGATGATTATATTGATGCACATTATATATATTTCGAGTAGAATAGTGGGACATGGGATCCTCACCTATGTCATTGGAGCAGATTTGATTGGTCACTTGAAGCTTGTGCGGCACTTGGCAAATGGTAGTCTACTCATTGGGAGGTATAAGCACTTTCATCATTTATTGGTGAGGAACCTCCTTGATGTACATTCTTATTATATTTTTATATACTTTGATTATATATATTATGCACTCATGATTTTTGGAAGAATGCATACAAGAAAATGGGATCCAATAATTCTCTTTTCAAATGGTATGGGTTGGAGAGCACTCTTAATTATTAGAGTGCAATGCAAGCAATGGGACCCTGGTATAGTTTTTAGTCCGACTGATTTCAAATTCTTTGGGAAACAAGCAGTATGGGATATGGATTCCCCACTTAATAAGGTGATGTTAATTAGAGTAGTGCAGCAGCAAGCATGGTGGTTCCTCTCTAAAATATTCATGGAATCTCAAAGACTCAAAGTGGGAAGCTTAGTGGCAACTTCAAAGAATCATACAGAAAACAGGCTCTTCAACAACCATGTTTGAAATTGCTTGAGGAAAAGCAATATTGGGAAGGGAGGATTTGTAATGTCCCAAATTTGGCATTGGGTCACAATATCCAAATCGCATTTTCCATATTCATGAAAGTTGTCAAATGGATGCTAAAAGTCAAATAATTGCCGAGGAGGAAAATCACTAGTTTCCTAGGTTGGGGGTGGAAGCTTTGAGATTTGGAATAAGGCGGATAATAAATGATGTTTAGACACTAGAAGGGGATAAATATTTAATAATTGATCTTATTAAATAAATACAATACAAAATGGAAGTGGTAATAGAGCATGACGACACATGGAGACTATGGGGCCCACGCTAGCTAGAATTCCTATGTTAAATGGTATCTTTCTCTTGTAATTTTGAATATATGGGAAGCCTAATGTTTTGGGATGGATTATGAGGTTAATATACTTATCAATATACTTCATAGTTCGAATTTGGGATGAATTTTAACTTACATGGGAGAGGAAGATCCAAACGGGAGTTTCATGGACACTTGCCTAGATTCCCCTTACATTTATGACAGCTATGACACCAATGATGGAGATTCTGTGACAGTTATGACCCAAGTCAGATCTGAAGGCTGACATACTGACATTTCAGGCCTGAATAGACCATCTTGGAGGTCGAAATTGGGAGTTGGAGAAGGCCAAGAGGCTCCTACTCAAATTTGGGAGAAGAGGGAAGGTGAAGAGACATGCCACATGGCATAGCATGAGCAGCCACACCAATTCAACTTGGATTTGGTTAATGTATGTATTTGTAACCTTAAAATACCAATAATTTTTATAAAATATAGGGATCATCCATGAGAAGAAGGCTTTTGCTCATTTGTTAATTGTGATAGCTAGTGGATGACTAGTTTTCTTGCTTAAGCCAATTTCGAGGGTGAAAGATTCCCATCCTAGTTGGTGTTTGGAAAGGCCACTCAAAAATTTCATGGAGATTTCATGGAGTATTATTTTCAGGTGTAAGCTATAGTAAATAATGTGGATTCTTCTATTGCAGCACTCTCTCTCAACTATTTCCAGTTTTCACACCATATTCATGCCAATGGAGGGATTGCGCTTTGGGTGAGATATTGATCTCTTTGGGGAATATTATAATGCTAATTGTCTTATTTTCTGATGTATATTCTCTGTATTTTATTTTTATAAGACTCTCAGGTCGAAATACCATGTAAAAATTTTGAACAATGAAGAAATAGTGTCATTTCCCCACTATCTTGTTGTGAACCATTTTAATGCTAATGATTTCCAATTTGGAGAGCCTTTGATTGTCCATTTATGATTGGAATAAGTTCAATATTCTCCATTGTTAATTCTCAAAAAATTTCAAGTCGAAATTCCCAAGAATTGTCTGCCAAAATGACTTTTAGTGAGCAAACAATGACCATTTCCACTCCATTTTGATATATGCCATGGTAATGCTTATTATTTCGAATGGAGGAATGTATATCTGATAAATTTATAATGGATGGACTATAATTAATGTGAATTTCAAGTCTCATGTTCATTACTTAAGCATTGGAATCCATTTTACTCATTTTTATTGCATTGGGAGAAGAGTTGGTGTGTTTTCCCCAAGGGTCGAAATTGTGACTTGGGGGTTGTTTTGGAAAGAGTCATAAAAGACTGTATAAACTGAACCATGATGCATATGAGACTTTTAAAAGGTCCCTTACACATACCCATCCTATTTTCATAAATTCAAGTGACTTTGGGATCATTTGGGAAGCCATTTCCGGCAATTACCCAGGGGGAATTGGAGCCCCAATTTGCTAGTAAAGACTCCTACTTTGAACAGAAAATTAAAAAGGTTTGCAGAAGTAATTGGGAGGTCAAAAAACATACATTAGCATTATATTTAAGTTATATTATCATTGATTTACCTTCAGATAAAATTTTTAAGCATTTGGGTCAATTTGGAGGTCTAGACATCAAAACTAGTCAAGAGCCAAAATTGTGAAAAAATTGGAAAATTGGGCAATTTAATAAAATTCCAAAAAGGGGAAATTACACATATAATCATGCATAAATATGTAACATACATCATCTAGGAATTTTTTCATCATAAAAATATTCACATATAAAAACCATAAAAGCGCATCCACGTGCGTCAAAATATATATATATATCACATGTTGTCCAGTACAAAATGAGAATCCACACAAGATTTCTCAACTGAATATGCATAGTGGTACAAAAATCCTAAGTGCACCAATGCACTGGGGGAAGCTCCACTAGCTGCTAATCAGAGCCGGATTCACCATCCTGCTCCTCTGACTTTGTCTCCTCCTCAGAGTTATCCTCGGCCTCCTCCTCCTCCTCCTCCTCCTCCTCCTCCTCCTCCTTAGAGACATCGTCGTCATCCATGGGCAGGTCTCCCCATGTCGTTGCTCCCACATAATTGGCAGAAATTGCAATCCTCTTCATCAAAGGAATCCACTCGTCAAGAGCCTGGTAACATGTAGCAATGAGGTCATCATCCAGATGTTTCCAACCATCATATGTGACCCCCTCCAGTAAGTGCTCCACATACTACCAAGGCTCATCCACAGGATCCCACTCCCTCCGACGGCCCCCTGCAGGTGGGTCTAGTCCCGCTAAAACACCCATTCGATGCTAGTAACCTGCTGGTGGGAGAGGCCTAATATCTGCGCATGCACATAAGGATATCATCAATCCATGTATATCAGCTAGCTACCAATAAGCTAAAAGTACTATATATATATGAATGTAAACACATAAAACATCATGTATATGTACCATTTGGTCCCCATGCCTGGAATGGAGGATGGGGAATCTCAGGGTCCCCCTGATAATCCATCTCACCATATGGATAGTCCTCAACAAATATCGGGTGTTTTCTCCACTAATATAGCATCTCCTGAGTGAAGAAGCGGCCCACTATGCCACCTCCCTCATGTACCATCATCCCACACCACTTGCATATCCGAGGCTCTTGAGGCCCACCATTTCACACTACTACATGCAGTCGAAGGGTCGGAACTCTCTCAAAGAAGAAAGAGCACAGGAATGAAGCAAATCAGAAGTCCCCACCAATCACCTTGGCATGTTTCAAGGCACATCTAACCATGAACAAGTACATATGGGCTCGTCCAAAATATGTGACCCCATAACACTCTCCACCATCTGGAGCTACCCCCCGGATACCTCGTGGTTCCTTGATGAACCCAAGATCCGCAGCACCATCGTTGCAACTATATGGGTCAAAAGACTCTTAATGTCACACATCAAGATATAGGAGCCAGGCATATGCAAATAGGCATAGCAATGCCTCTCGTAGAGCTCCTCTAGAGTCTCCCCATGCAAGATTTTTGGCGTCATATCACCAATCACTCCCGGCATCGAGAGCCCAGTTGGGAAGAACACATCTCGCAACGTAATCTCAACAAACTGCCCCTGTATGATGAAGCACTCCCCCTGAACATCCTAGAAACCCACCAAGGTGTCGAGTAATAGTTGTAGGCTCTTCATCAAAGGTACTTGCATGAACTTGAGAAGTCCACGGTGGGCAAGTACATCCTGTGTGCCTACATGTCGGAGAGCAGCTCTCTGTAGCTCTTTGTAATCCTGCTCTCTCCATGAAGGTCAATCCATCCTACACAAACACCTAACCCCTGTTCAAAGAGCTTCCTACTGCATCAGTAGTAGGCATTGAAGCCCTACATGACATATTTCTAAAACATTGGGGAGAGAGGAGAGACCACCTCTATTATATCACAGAGTTTAGCAATTTGAAAAGAGAGAATGGGAAGTCTGTCTCCAACTTCACCAAGAGGTTCAATAATATGTACATCAAGATCCCCACTGAAATCAATCCCACTAATACCTCAGCTAGGATAACTTATGCAAATGCCTTTGACTCAGATTTTTGCTTGCTTCTCAGAGAAAGGAGTTCTGCCTCCTTATCACTCACGCAGGATACTACCCTAGAGGTAGAATCTAACATTGTGGCATCTCAAAAGGTCAAAGGAAAGATAGATAGGAAGAAGCAACCAGTAGACCCTATTGGGGCTTCTTCATCAAAGAACAAGATTGAAAAAATGACCAAACTGTTAGATAACCTGACTGCTGAAATGTCTAAGCTAAAGGATCGAGGACAGATACCTGTGAGAGGTAAAGGGCCAAGTGATTTTGTTATTTGAAACCCTAATTTTGTCCCTTACAAAAGAGGCAACCCCCCAGTTTAAATCCTCAAAAGGGAAAGGAATCAATGGGAATATTATAGAATTAGAGCTCCATTTTAGAATGTTGTACTAGAAGAAGAGCAAGAGTTCATTAAGAAAGAAGGAGAGGCTGAAGAACACATCCACTACATGGAAGATGAAGTTGACTATTCGTTTCTGACACAGGAAGAATATGAGGAAGCCCTAATTGATGAGCATATCAGTGAAGAATCAGTATATCAGGATGATGGTCCAGGGGGGTATAATCTGAGGTCCAAGTTGGTTGCTCCTCTTAAGAATAATGGTGTTTCTGTCAAACAGCCTACTGCGCGAGCTAAAAAGGCTACTGTTTTACCAAATAAAATGGCTGTCATTTCCAAACCATTGCAAAAACTAGCACCTTCATCAAGCCCTGACCATGTCCAACTCAAAGCTCCAGTGCATGAGGTAAGGTTTCTTGATAGACTGCATTTTTCTTTCAACCTTGAGTCAAAGATTTAGAAATTGAAAATCCCTTTCCCATTAATCGAGCTAATGAAAAATGATGCATTCAAATCTTCCATACTAAATTCTCGTTAGCCAAAGGTACATATTGATACTAACTTTGTAAATCTGCAAGATGACAAACCTATTGTAACCCTAGGCCCTATGATCGAAGACCCAAAGGATTCATGCCCACCTTTCTACATATCCTTGAATATCTATGATAAAGTCCTTCATAACTGTCTACTGGACTCAGGAGCTTCCCAAAACCTAATTCCAAAAGCTATGATGGATGAGCTTGGTCTCAGCATTACAAATCTCTACCATGATTTATTCTCCTTTGACTCCAGAAAGATCAAGTGCCTGGGCCTCATCAAAGACCTTGTTGTAATCCTATCTCAGCTACCTTCAAAAAGCATCATGATGGACATTGTAGTGGCTAACATCCCTCCCAAATTTGGTCTCTTGTTGTCTCAATCATGGATTAAAAGGCTAGGGGCACCCTTTAGATGGACCTTACATATGCCACAATCCCCATGTTTGGAGGGGAGACCAACAGGCTTTACAGAGAAAATCAGCTTGCCTACATCATAATCAATGAAAGGAATTCAGTGAACCACCCCATCTATGCAGTAGACACTGATTTTGGATCATGCATTCTGCAAATAGATGATTCTCAACAAACACCAGTCCAAGTTACCAAGCCCACCTGTCAACAGCCCAAAGAAGTGACTACAGCAGTTTGGAACATGTATTTTGATGGGGCTAGCACTCAAAGCTGAGCAGGTGCAGGTGTAGTATTGATCTCTCCATCCAAAGAGAATATTCATCTGTCTTATAAGCTTGACTTTAAAACCACTAACAATATAGCAGAATATGAAGCCTTGCTGCTAGGAGTTAAAGCTGCCAAGGAAATGGGGATCATGTGCATGAGAATCTTTGGAGATGCAGACCTTATTATACAGCAGGTCAACGACACTTTTTTAGCAAAAAATGTCAGACTGAAGGCCTACAGGGATGAGGTATGGAAACTCAGAGACTCCTTTATGTTGTTACAAAAATGTGATGAGGGTCTCGATCATCCAAATGCATTATTCAGCAAAACCTTGAGAGATGCTGAGCTGAAGTATGATCCAATTGAGAAACAGGATTATTCTCTCATCAAGTCATTGAAGACCTTTGGGATTTACATTCTCCATGCAAAATTTCTTTCATATGTCCCTTCAGCTACTGTGAAGGATGTTTTGACTCAGCCTGACATTGATGGAAAGAGAGCTAAGTGGATTACCAAGATCATTGAGTTTGATATAGAGGTGAATCCCACTAAGCTAGTAAAAGGACTAGGTCTGGCCAAACTCATGGCTAATGAAAACTCTGAACTAATGGGGATAAACTTCACTTGTGTCAATTCCACAAAATTGCAAACTGTAGTAGCAGCAGAGGGAGTTCAAGATTATAATGACATTCAACCAATGGCTGAAAACTTGTCTTCATGTGAGTGGTACTTAGGTATTATTCATTTTTTTCATAAATTAGAAGTTCCTCCTACTCTCACTCCTAATCAAGCACGAGCTCTTAAATTAAAATCTGTTAGATTCTGCATAGTTGATAAACTGCTGTACTAGAAAGATCTGTCTGGGATTTTGTTGAGATGTCTAGATAAAGAAGAATCAGATCAGGTCATGCATCACTTTCATTCTAGAACATGTGGGGGCCATCATTATTAGAAAACCACAGTCCACAAGATCCTGAGGTCAGGGTACTATTGGCCAGTCCTTTTTGCTGATGCATGTACCTTTGTAAGGGCCTGTGACCAGTGCCAAAAATTTATAGGCAAGCAGCAGTTCAAATCCTTGCCCCTTAGGCCTATTGTAGTGAATGGGCCTTTCCAGCAATGGGGTTTGGATTTCATAGGTGAAATAAATCCATCTTTCAGTGGGCAGCATAAATGGATCCTAGTAGCCACATACTACTTTACCAAGTGGATAGAGTCAGTACCCACCAGGAATGCCACTCATCAAGTCATCATGAAGTTTTTATATGAGAATATCTTTAGCAGGTTTGGCTTCCTAGTAAGGTTAGTGACTGATAATGCACCAGCCTTCAAAGTTGGGGCATTGGTTAGATTGTGGTTGTCAATGGGAATTCAGCTGGTGCATTCCACGTTTTATTATCCTCAAGTAAATGGCCTGGTTGAGTCATCCAACAAAAGCCTAGTCAGGATCATCATAAAACTATTGGAGACAAATCAGAAAAGTTGGGATTCTAGGCTAAAGTTTGCTTTATGGGCTGATAGGGTAACAGAAAAAATATATATAGGGACTTCTCCATTTAAATTAGTTTATGGTACTAAGGCCATTTTTCCCATTCAGCTAATTATGCCAGTGCAAAAATTATTTCAGGAAGAGGAAGATGAACCAAATGATATGGTGAGGAGGATGATGGATTTGGTGGAGTTGCAGCAAGTCAAGGAAAAAGTGATAGGAAAATCAGAAGCCCATCAACAGAGGATCAAGGTCATGTTTGACAAAAGGGAAAAAGTGGACAACTTTCAGGTTGGAGATTGGGTCCTCAAGTGGGATATTGTCAGGAAGGACAAGGGAAAACATGGAAAGTTTGACTCTTTGTGGATTGGCCCTTTTGTCATAGCTCAGGTACAGAAGAATAACACCTTCAAATTGTAGAATCTGGAAGGGGAAGAGGTGTTTGATGGCCCAGCGATTGGGTGTTTTTTGAAACTTTACTTTATTTGAGTCTCTGAAGCCTTGTTATTGTAAATTAGTAGTTAGTAGGTTGTTTTTGCTTACAGAATAAACTCCATGCCCAATGGAACAGTAAATGATAGTGTTAAGTTTTTAGTTGTTTTCAGGGAAAGGCATTTTGGTCTGGGGTTCTTGGGACCTCACAGGGAGGTTGCCATCCCCAAGTAGGAGACAAATGTTATCTCCCAAAATTAATTTATTTTGATAGTATGAAAAATTCGAGTCATGTCATGAAATATTTGAAGATGACTAATAAATTGAAGGTCTTTGTTTGTGCTATGGTTGAATAAATTGGAAGTTTTAGCTTTTGATGGCTTAGGCGGGGTTCTTCATAGCTCATTAGCCACTGAAAGGCGTTGTTTTGACAGGCAACAGTTTAATGTAGGATAATGTTTAACCACCGAAAGTGGGCTCGAGCGAGTAAATGGTGAAAGTACTTTCAATGGCTTAGCCGAGACTTCAGACATCTCATTAGACACTGAGAAGTGTTTCCTTCAACAGCTTAGCGACCAGTTCAATAAGGGCATTAACCACCGAATGCAGGAAAAAATGCATTGGGGAAAAAGTGGTTTTAGTGGCTTAGGCAAAAACACTTACGTTTCATTAGCCACCGAAAGGACGAGCTTTTGGTGGTTAAAAGGAATATTTGGGGAGGCCACTATCTACCAAAAGCTGAGTTTCACCGCGACATTGTGAAAACGGTTTCGGTGGCTTGGGCGAAAGGGATATCATTTCATTAGCCACCAAAAGCCATCTTTTTGGCTTCTAGCAGACAAATTCCCAAAGGCTGTTAACCACCGAAAAGGTAAAAGAGAGAAACGGTTAGAAATCTATCAAATCAGACCCCATCAACAAAATAACAATCAATAAAGGGTGTGATAAACCATCGAAAGGACAGGAGGCTGCATAACTGCATGAGGAAATGAGTGAGTAGGTCATTATTTGAAACTGATAATGACTGATGTGATGAAACCCTCCTTCTCCCTCCATCTATCCACCGAACTGCAGAAAATACAAATGAGTGTCTAGGGTTGATTTTAGCATAATTGCTGGGAAGGGGTCTTGAAAAGATCAAATAAGAGCCATCACACTCTGATCTCAACATCAATCATGTAGGATAAATCCCTCATAATCAATGCCAAATATTCAGTACACCCCACCCTCGACTTTGGAATTTCTCTCCACCAGAAATCCATCTCAAAGAAGTAGCTTGCTAAAACACTAGCCTATAGAACTTGAATTTATTTGTTGTAGGTACCTAGGAGTGGCATTCAGCAAGATGAAGAAGGGAGGACCTGCTCTTAGGCAGGAGTTGGGAGACATCAGCTACCTGGAAGCACATCCAGAGGTCTGTCAATTTTTTAAGGATGCTGGCTGCTATAGGTTTTGTGAGAAGATTCAAGGTTCACACCAACAGGTGGCAGAGGAATTTTCCCTCTACTTCAATGGCTCCAAGGCAATCATAGGTAAAGAAGAATTCCTGATAGATGAAACCCTAATTACTGAAGTGACTGAACTCCCTAGCACAGGAGAGAAGTGGTTTAAGACTACCATACCAAAATGTGTAGAGTTCAAATCTTACCTGAAGACTGAGCATAGGGAGGTGGTGTGGAAGAAAAGTGTACCATCCTCCTGGCTAGAAGAGAGGTGGAAGCAACTACTAAAAGCCATTGTGTTCTACATAACATGTGAAGGGAGATATAACAGAGCTATGATTTACCATTTTAAATTGATGAACCACTTCACAGGGAGAAGCCCATTGAATTTTCCTTTTTACTTACATAGGATTTTGGCAAAGATGGCACACCAGGTGAAGGCCCAGCCAACCAAGATTGCTGGCAGACTGTCTCATCATGGCCTTATCCAACTGTTGATCCAAGAATTGTTGAAAAGGAGGAATATGGCATGGCCTTATTTCCTATTTTGGAATGGTTTTGAAACAGGCCTTCAACCAGAAGAAAAGGGGAAGCCTCCTACCAAAAAGTCCAGCACAATAAGAAGTGGGAAAAGAAAGAGAAGGGCTATACCCCCAACAGCAGTATAATAGCCTACTTCCTCTTCCAAATCCAAGAAGGTCAAAAGAAACTTGGATTTCAGTGAGAAGGGTCAGGAAGTCACAACACACAGTGAGAACATTTTGAACCTTCCCTACTCAGATTTAGAACAGGAATAAGAGGAACATGCAGACCTAGCTTTGCAGGTTGTAGAAGAGATCAAAGAACTACTATAACCTACACCAAAAGAGAAAGATGAACCAGCAGAGAAGGCTTCCTATAGCAAGCCCAAGAATCAAAAGATAAATCAATTGTTGAGGCAAGTATATGAGATGGAAATTTTGGTCAGAAAGGTAAAGAGAAATAATGCTACATTGACCAGTAGGAACAAGTTGTTGCATAAATATTACCTAGAGCAGAGAGAAACGTATATTTTCCTAAAGAGAGTAAATAAAAGGTACCTGAAAGACAACACGAGATTGTATAGGATTATTAGTCTTCAGAAACTGCAAATGAAGGAGGCCAAGCTAAACCCTAGCAGCCACCTCACATTGGAAACCCTAGCTGAAGCTGTAGTTAGCCTTCAGCCTTCATAAGCAATCCAAGCTGATGTTAACCCTTCTAATGTAGAGCTTGTTGAAGAAGAAAGCTAAGTAGACAGGCTGGAAAGAACAATTTTGGAGGCAGCCTAAGATTTTTTTAAGAACAGGGATTTTGGTGGCTTAATTGGACACTGAGGCAGTTCATTAGCCACCAAAAGCACTACTTTCGGCAGCTAACCATTCTGATATTTTTTCCTCTTAACCACTGAAAGCAGACAGATGCATAAGATCAATTTTTGACACATAGGACCAGTTTTGGGCGAACATGGATGGCACAAGGACGAAGTATAAAGATGAAGGACGCTAAAGAAAACATCAGGGAAGGTATGCTTCAGGTTTGTTGTGACATAACAGTATAAAATTTCACCAACACTCAATTGTCAAAGTGAAACAGTGACTTAACCAGCAGAAGACTAGTGGCATTGATTGCCAGTACTTACTTTAGTTATCAAAAAGTTCAAACAATGAACGAATTCTACAGATAGTTAGACCAGTAGTTAATTACAATTTTTTACCTAATTATGCAAAAAACAATTATTTTTTATATTTTTATTAAATTAGATCCAAGTTTTCAAGATCTGAGTATTTTTGTAAAGGCTATAAACCCTAAGACTTATTTTATTGAAAGGGTTCAACTTCGGGGACTTGTAGACCATTGCTATTGTCAAGCTTCTCATATTTCTCATGACCTAATATAAGCTCTTTTGTTATCATATGTTCAGCTTCCATTTTCTGTCTTTTTTGTGCTTATGCTTGAATGTGTTATTCAGGTTTTATTTAGGTTAATTGATGTCTGATATCTATTACCCTATTGGCATATTGGTGTGATTTGAATTATAAGTGCTTTCCTTGTCATGATTAGCCTTTTATATATATTGGTTTTATGTATGGATCTACGAGCATGATAAGTTCTCCATCTCTGCACCATATTGTCAACCTTTGAACAATGGTAATTAGAATCCTTATCCCTGATTGAGTTTCATGCATGTCTTGAGAGTGTAAGGTCTTATACATCACCTCACTTGATCCACTTAGAAAACCATAAAAATATTTAATTTACCATGCATCCTCGAGCTGCAACCTAGAGGATTTTCTTGGAGTGATAAAAAATTGGTGCCGTTGCCGAGGAGAGGATACTGAATCTTAGCTTCCCTGGGAGACGACATAGATCCTTGCTTTGATGATAGACAAAGCTTGGACACTATTCTGGTTGTAATCTTCTGTCTGGAGACTCCATTTAAATAAGGTGGCTCCAAGAAGAGCAAGTACCAAAGCAAACCCTCAAGGGCCACCAGCAACACCAGTTTTAGATCCAGAAGAGATTCAGAGAAGAGTTAGGGCTTCACTAAGGAAGACCAGTAGTGCTTCAAAGGAAGTTACATCAGGTATTTCAAGAAATATTTTGACTATTATTTCTTCTGCTGAAACACTTAATTCTCAAGAATTTATAAATACATCAGAAAACTTTAGGGTTTGGGCATCTTCAAGCACTGCTTCTTGTGAATATCCAATCCCTGGTGACTCCACTAGGATAAGTTTACCACCACCACCTTCTCAGCTACTACCTACATCAGTACTACCTTCCTCCACCCTTTCCATATCCATTTCCAATATGGATGCCCCTCAATTGACCAAAATGGAAAGGATCCTGGTAGCTAGGTATGCCCCCCTAAATTTTCCTAACCCTCTCTCGGACATGCCCACTGGAGACTACCTCAAGTACATGCCTAAGTTCACAGGAGAGGGAGATTTCATAACTGAAGAACATCTAGAGGCATTTTACAGTTATGCTAAGAATATTAATATAGAACAAGAAGATGTGTGGACTAGGGTTTTTGTACAAAGCGTAGATTGTCAAGCTAGGAAATGGTTCAAAGAGTTGTTTGTTGGATCAGTAGTAGACATTGAAGCCCTAGATGACATGTTTCTAAAACATTGGGGAGAGAGGAGAGACCACCTCTATTATATCACAGAGTTCAGCAACTTGAAAAGAGAGAATGGGGAGTATGTCTCCAACTTCACCAAGAGGTTCAACAATATGTACAGCAAGATCCCCACTGAAATCAAGCCCACTTATACCTCAACCAGGATAACTTATGCAAATGCCTTTGACTCAAATTTTTGCCTACTTCTCGGAGAAAGGAGGTCTGCCTCCTTATCACTCATGCAAGATGCTGCCCTAGAGGTAGAATCTAACATTGTGGCATCTCAGAAGGTCAAAGGAAATATAGATAGGAAGAAGCAGCCAACACACCCTATTGGGGCTTCTTCATCAGAGAACAAGATTGACAAAATGACCAAAATGTTACATAACCTGACTGCTGAAATGTCTAAGCTAAAGGAATGAGGACAAATACATGTGAGAGGTAAAGGGCCAAGTGATTTTGTTCCTAGAAACCCTAATTTTGTCCCTTACAAAAGAGGCAACCCCCCACTTCAAATCCTCATAAGGGAAAGGAATCAAGGGGAAGATCAGAGAATCAAAGCTCCATTTCAGAATGTTGTACTGGAAGAAGGGAAAGAGTTCATTGAGGAAGAAGGAGAGGCTGAAGAACACATCCACTGCATGGAAGATGAAGTTGACTATTCTTTTCTAACACAAGCAGAATATGAGGAAGCCCTAATTGATGAGCAAATCAGTGAAGAAGCAGTATATCAGGCTAATGGTCAAGGGGGGTATAATCTGGGGTCCAATAGGCATCCTCGAGCTGCAACCTAGAGGAGTTTCCTGGAGTGATAATAGTATCAAGTTGCTTACCCCCCCCCCCAAGTATTTCCCATATATAGTTACATTACCGGTATAACAACTATGATCCCTCTCCCATGAGTCTATTTCATGTGCTNATACTTTGAACAAAGGAAGTTTGAGTCCCTCATTCCCCTCCTACCTCGGTTCCCCCATTCAGCATGTCAGTCCCTAGATTGCCTCACATATTTGGTTATTTCCCCCATGCTTCTGGTCAAGGACACATCATTGCCTTGATTAGTTGCAAGTCTCCCTCTATCGACGAAAACACGTCTATTCCAGAGGATATACCCAAAGGTCCCTATATTTTGGTTTCATTAAACTCATTGATGAGTTCCTTGGACCAATTGAGAGGAGTGCTTAGTGCCTCTAGGGATAGTTGTGTCACACGTGCTCAAATTTAGCTACATCATCACACAGTTGAGATTCATACAGAGTATTGGTCTGTGCAGTATTTGGTTGAAGACCCCAGTTGTCAGTTGACTCTAGCACATTGGTGAGTCTATTAAGGGACCTAGACAAGTTCATGTCCCTTATGATATCAGGGTTTTGATTGGAAACAGTGTTCAGAATCCCCAAAGCAGTTCTTCTGTATAGATTCATGATTGATGCAGCATATTATACCATAGAGACTCTAACTCTCCATCAGTGAGTCCTTACAGTTATGTAAACTTCCAGATCCAGTAAGTCGTCAGTCGTGAAGATATTGCATTCCATGAGAATTCCATGGGTCTGATGTATCAGATCTTCATATCAATATTGTATTGAGCCTCTCATTGAGGCTACCATTATGTAACAACAATTGTACATGATATGCTCTCATGTTTGGGAGCCTTGATCGCATTATTCTTTCGACATTGTTACAAGCATGGGTATTCCCACCTCATCCATATACATGTCACATATTCTTTGTATCTCACCCATTGATGGGAACCAACATTAATACAAAACCAAAATTCATCAATTCTCGAACGAGGAAGCGCCACTTCTTCACAGGTCTTTCCACTATCCCAAAGATCCAATTATGTCTATCACCCATACGATGAGCTCCTGCCCTCACACATCAGGGGGAAATCCGTTAACGCAAAAAATTGCCTAACTTGCTCTACACATCCTACACCACATGCATACATCCATTTCCTAACCAGTTTTACCTCCATGCCCATGTTTAACCTATGTTTTTCTCTCGAAAGCTCAAAAATAATCAAAAAGGACTTAAAAAGCCCACAAAAGAGCCAAAATAGCTCACAAGGGAGCTAAAAAGCTCACAAAGAGGCTAAAGACCCCAAAAAGGGCCTAAAAAAAGGGACTAAAAACCCCAAAAGGAGCTAAAAAACAAGGAAAAGGGGCTTAAAACCCTAGGTAGGGCCCAAAACCCTAAAGTTGAGAAAAAACTATAAATAGAGGGGTGGAGGTCCCCATCACACATGACTCTTCCTTCCTGTCATTATTATGCTTGCATGAGTACCTTGAGAGACCATCACTCTCAAGCTATTCATCCCCACCACTCCATTTCCCCATTTGCTCCTTCCCTTGTGTGTTGAGTCAACCTCCACACTATCCCAACTTGTGGAGAGGTGTTCTTTTGCATTTGGGCATGGTGGCCCCCTTTTGAAAACAGATCAGAAGGTATATTGTCCCATCATTGTTTTTTCAGTTTGTAGTTTGTAGATGTTTATTTATTTGTGCTTCTAATAGTTTGTTGCATCTCATTTTCCATTTGCAGACTCTATCCTTCCGTCCCTTTGACAGAAGGAAGGTGCATTAGCACGTGGCCAGGTTTTTTCACCCAGCTACAACCCCATTAGGTGTGCTTAGGGAATACGATATTTTAAAAAAACATGAAAATGGGTTCACCAAATCTAGGCATTCTTCCTACAACTATGGAAATACAAGACTCACATAACTAAACCCCTTATTTCAAGTAAGCTTGGAAGATGAATTTTTGAGCTTGGATCAACACAACTACTATTGATAAGTTGGAGATATTGACTTTTGAGACAAACTATAAATGTTGGGATAAGGCTAAACTAGAAATCAATGCACACAACAATCGAATAATCCCTAGGGAACACGGGGTGCTTTGTGTAAGGTACCCAAGTACAATTTGAAGGAGGTGTAGTGTGCACCAATAATACAAGTTCAAGTACAAAGAAGAAAACAAAATGTGTTCCAAAAGGATATTAGATCAATTGTACCTTCTACTCAAATATGTCCACATTAAAATGGATATAATCCATTTTATCCACTTCAAAAACAATATTTAACCCATTGTATGCATTCAAAATAAATAATGAAAATAACAATAGAGAATCCTAAATGCACAGTTGAACAATATAACAACCCGAATTTACTTGATGTTGATGATGTGGAGATGTAGCATAAGAGGTAAAAATTTGTCTTTCCAATCATGAGAGAGACTACTACTTAACCACCCTACTAGTTACCAATTGGGTACTCTTCTTCCATAGGGACCCTTAAGGTATGATGGGATCATATGAAAAAGTACAGTAGTAGCAAAAAAAAATGTATCTTTGTCGGCCTTGTGAAGTATCCCACTTCCAGTAAGTTGCTTAAGACCAAACTCTCAAAAATTCACCAATGAATAAATTTTAGCATTATGATGGCCATCCAACACCAGTGTGCAAAAAATATGAGCTCTATAGCTAAATCATTCCTTTTATAGATTTAGTGTCCTAAGGCACTTGTCCCGTCCATGTAAAAATAGTAATTTACTTATTACTAATTGTCTAGTATTCACCCACCCATGTGCCATTCCTTGCACATGTTTTTTTTTTAATTTTTCAAATGCATAAACAAGAATTATTCACCCACTTTCAACCATTTTCCTATTTCCATACCTAGATGTTTCCTAGGTTCCTTTTTCTTCTCCTAATTATTTGGTTACACTTGAGTGAGTAATTTATAATTAAATTATAAACATTTTCTTTTTCACTTTATGCACAACTTATACTTATATTCACCTTTCTAATTCCTAAGGAAAATAATGTATTCCTTTATCATAAAACATGTATAAGCCTATATGCTCAATTAATCATTCATGCAATTCTTTTAATTTCATTTTACATGTAAATTAAAATGAATATGCCAACCATAGGTTTTCATAAGCTACCATAACCATCATTAATAACAAGAGTACCATGTTTTTACATTTCCTTGAAGTATTCGTTTTATTTATTTATTGGTAGGAGAATGGTATAATGATTGAGACCGTGTTAACTCAACTTATTCCTACCTTGTTGAGATACTAATGGCCACCAAGGGATAGTGAAGAAACCTTATTGTACTCCCCTTAGCTAATTGACTTAAGTGCTCAAATCCATGGCTTATGCCCCAAACAACATGTAGCCTTTAAGTAAAATCAAAATATATTTTAAGTTGAGTACATCAAAGGGAGTGCTAGTAGGTAGAAGAAAGAACATTGCTCTTCCTCTACCAATTGTACCCATGTATGCCTTTTATATAACCTTGTCGCCCATGTGTATACTGGTTAGCAATCATTTTTCTGTCTCTACAAATATTAAGACCAACTGTAACATCCCCATCCATCAGTTCGACCAATAGAGGAGAGATTTATGAATTATGGGGTTGTAAATTTTGTCCCATTGGCATAACACAAAATTCATAACAATAAAAATGCATGTGCATATGCATAAATAAAAACATAGCGGAAATAAACTCTATCCACACACCCACACCCACATGTATATACAACATATTCAACATAGGCATAAAATAGAAACATTTCACATTCAAATTATGCAAAGAGAATACTTATCTTTAAACAAAGAATATCCAAGCAATTGGTTGTGTAAGAGTGATTTTTCACCCAACTATAAGCACTATGTCTAGCATATACTTGTTATGTTGAGAGGCCACCCCCAAGTCGGGATATGAGGCCACCAGGGAGAAGGGAACTCCTACAAGATTCTCTCTCTGAAAGCACAACCCATTATGCTCTTTATGCTTGGCCAAATACTCATTCATATCTCTACAAGGAACTCACTTAACCCTCACATCCTTGGCCCCAATAATACCTTCCCCACACAACACATTTTTGGGCTCAGGCATCTCCTTCACTTATCTACAGTTCCCTCGAGAGATCTATCTTTCCAAGTGCTTCCATTGTTTGCATAGAAGGTATCCAACCTACTATATTCTCTTGGAGATCAACATGTAGCCTTAATACATGGCTTCTCAAACATTCAAAAGTAGCATAACTGAATGGGTAAAGGACCCTAGCTTACCCAACCTCTAAGCTCACCTACAACCATCTCTTTTTCTCTAAAAATCATAGCTCTATATCCAAATTCGAATTTGTGGGTTTGCACCGCTTGGTAATGGCAACGAACAACAAAATGAAAATTAGGTGTAGTGTCTCTAATGTTGATAAAAATATGCATAGTGAAAAAATGGGAAATAGACTACCAATACGAGAGAATGGTGGAAAAGATAGCTAACATTACTTCTAAAAATGGGATAAAGGACTCTTACAACAATCATGGAAGTATATTCATCCCATGCCCCAATAACTACATCAAAATAATTTCCCCACCACCCGCACACATGCATTCAATGATTGAGCAAAACAGTAAAAAGGAAGTAATTGGATCTTTTAAGGAGAATGACAACAAATAGATGAGTTCTAATGTGACACTTGGAAATAGGGTATTTAGTCTCACGTAGTCCCCCTTTTATCTTCCCCTCTAGTGGAATCATAACCCCTCTATTGCTCTTTACACAACCACCTTGGACCATCATATTATTTTCCAACATAATATTTACTTAGCATTTCGAATTGTTATGATAAGCCAATCACAGGGTCCATATAAAATTACATTATACATGCCTAGCCATTCACTAGTCTGAGCTTGGACTTGAGCTATGCACTAAGAATCCATATTAGCATATTTACATCATTTACATGATTTTATTTAAAATATTCCAAGTCAAAACCAAGGGTATTATAATTCCATCCCCCATAAAATATCATCTTCCTCGATGTTTGCTCAAAATTAGAACAAAAACAGATATGCCTCTCTCATGGCATTCTCTATCTTCAATGTAGTCTCGTTGGGACCAAAGTGCTTCCATTTCACTTTAACTGTCTAATGACTTGGTTTCATAGCAATGTTACCTTTGTATTGAGGATGCATAATGGATTTGTATGGAACTCTCCCTTAGGTTCAACCTAAATCACATCCCAATCAATTTCATGGTTAGGATCATGTGCATATTTCTTAAGCAAAGAAATATGAAAAACATTATCAATTCTAGTGTTAGAAAGCAATTCAATTCTACATGCAACTAGACCTATCCTCTCAAGCACTTCAAATGGCCCACAATATTGTGGTGACATATTGGCACAACTTTCAAGCTTCAAGGAACTTTTCCTTGGCCTCACTTTGAGGTAAACATGATCCCCAACTTGAAATTCTATATGCACTCAATTCTTATCTACATATCTTTTTTGATTATCTTGGGCTGCTTTTAAATTCTGCATAATTCTTGGAACCTCTTGCTCCATTTCCTTAAGCATATATGGCATAAGAGCATATTTTCTCACTAGATTATCCCAAGTTGTTGGTGTCATGCACCCTCTTCCATACACAACTTCAAATTGACGCGTTCCCAATTATGCTTGTTTCCCATTGTTATATGCAAAACTCTACCAAGTGTAGATACTCTTCCTAGTTGGATGGTTTTCCCATCACATACATGTAAAGCATGTATTCAAGCATCTGATTTACTATTTCTATTTTCCCATATGTTCTTGTATGATATACAATACTAAAATTCATTTGTGTACCCAATTATACAAATATACGTTTACGGAAATTAGAGGTGAACTTCATATCTTTGTCTAAACTTATTGCTTTAAGAAATCCATGCAACCTAAAGATTCCTTCATAAAAATATTTGCAATTATATTTATTTTATATCTGGACTTAACTTGTAAATGTGTTACCTTTATTAAATTTTCCACCACCACCATGATCAAGTCATGTTGTCGTGACTATCATTGGAAACCTGTAATAAAATCCTTGGAAATCACTTCCCATATCCATTCAAGAATTGGAAATGGTTGTAATAAACATGATGGGTGTTGTTACCACCTAAGTTGTACTTCGTGGTTTTTTATCAAGTGAGCCTGGTGAACCGGACAGGGTTAACTTGTTCAGACTTCAAAAGACCTTCGGAAGTACTTCTGGGAAGTGCTTGTTGTATCATATCACATGTTCATACCCCATGGGGGAATTGTAATAAATGTTCTAGCATGATAGTGTCTGTAAAAGACTCGGTCTCTTAGACTTCATTTGTCAATCCGATCAGCCCATGATGTTTTTTCCCTTGGTTATTATTGGTTGTTGAACAAACGACTGATAATTTCTGAGTTTTTCACTCCATACCTCCAAAGTTGGGGTGGTCGGCTTGGCATTTAAGCCTATTGAGGTTATTAGAGTCTATGTGTCAATGTATAAGCATGCTAGACATATTTTTTGAGTCATATGAACATGTCTAATTCCCCCTAGGTGTTTTTCAATTTTTCAATTTTTTAATTTTTTCAGTGTTTTTTATTAAATTAAATTTTTCCAAAACTTAGGCTATTTTTTAATAGTTTAATTAGAAAATTTGATTTTGTAATAAAAGTGGGCCAAATAATCGGTTTCAGTCATATAGGTGCTCATTTTCAAGCTAAGAGCACCATGTAAACCCATGGACCCACTATTTCCTAAGTTTTGAGTGATCTTCCATCACTCAGGTCAGAAAGCCCCAAAAATCAATTATTGATTATTTTAATTAATAAATTGATGAATAATGGAGCAAATCCAAAATCAATAAATCAATGGATTCTCAACCGATTTGACTAAAATCAATCAGATCTGGAGCAGATTGACTGAATCTGACAAATCCTTGACTGAAGGAGGGGATCAAATCAGATCCAGAGTTGATCTACAGCTGTCTTCATGGGGAATCACACCCTCTCTCTCTCCTCCACACGTGTGGACTCTCCTGGATGCTCTATGGGCCGATGTGTCGGTGTATGGGTTGATGTGTTAGCTCAATCAAGCCCCCGGTTGACAAGTAGGCTCAGTTCATCTTCAGTACTGCATTGATGAACTCTCCATCAGTTGATTTCACTTGATTCCATGAGGAATTGCGCCCCCCCTAGGCTGGATGGCCTGTAATTTGTATATATCCTCGTTGAGGATCCCTCTTCCAAGCTAGTTAGAGCTGGACTGAAGGGCTTGCCATTGTAACTATGTACTGATATTCATTTTTTGAATAAAGAGAAGCTTTGGAGGCTCAATTGTGGAGTACCTTTCATGTGTGGATTGTCATTTTCATGCTGCATTCGAGGTGAAACGGCTATTTTTCCAATTACTTTTTGCACTTAACTATTGTCTGCCTGAATGGTTGTTGAGATCATAAGGATAGATCATTGTAATTAATCTTACTTACTTCTATTTGCTGCATATGTTTGAATGAGTTAATACCTATATGTTAAATAAGATTATTTGCATGTTGTATCATCCCCTTCTCATATGTATCTTCAGATTTGATAGTTCTCTTTGCAGGAGTTGTTTTGTAGCTTACAGGTTTTTCGTGACTGGAAGATCCATGGTTCAGGTTTGATTCCATTGATTTCCAGCAGAGATTGCTAAGATCATGCCCCTTGGTGCTTCACTACCAAGTTTTCTCTGCAGATCTGCTTCAACAACAAGCACCTTTCTTCCCCTTTCTCTCCTTTAAAAAATCTTAAAATTTTCCTCAAACTGGTTACTTTAAAGGCTTCTTATTACTTTGATCTATCTCATAAATAAAAATACACATAGATCTAATTATTAATTCCCTTCCATAGTCTATATCTTAGTTTTGTTTTGCACATAAGGTATAATTTCAAGAGATCTAGCTAAAATTACCATTTTGTCGCAAGCATTTTTAGTGAAAATTCGTAGCTTGCTGTTAAGGTAGTTTCATTTGCTGTTATAAATTTCAATATTCTGCAATATCAGTGCATATTTAATTGGTTTCACAAACAGCAATCCAAGATCCCAAGGAAAGCTTGCTTTCCTTGGTTCCTTTTTCGCCTGTTTAGCTAGTTTTAGCTTCAATTTTTTTGATATAAGGTAGGCTGATCCAAAGGTACTCTTAAAATGATTTTGGGAATTTTTTATTCTAACATGTTCACTGTATTTTATCATTTCTGACAGAAAATAAAGGAAGCTTCTGTCCGAAGTGGCCTCAAGAGCGTTCAAATCCCCCCAAAGGTCTCCCTTTTCACCAAAAAACTCAAAATTTTTCCAAAGTTGTAAAATCTTTGTTTCAGCCTGTATAAGGACCAAGAAGTTTCTGATATATCATTTCTCTGATACTGTAACCATTAATAAATAAAATCATTTTTGGAATAGACTCTTTCGAGCCCATTCCCCATCCCCCCTGGGGGGATTTGCGTCGGTGTCCTTTTCGTCGTTTTCTGCTTATTTCTTTTTTAAACTAGAATTGATCTAATATGCAGGTTAGTATACTTTAGTTCATTATTAATATCATACTCCATATTTTACATTTCAAAGTAATCATAATACTTCATAATACTTACCCCACGATTTCTCGATTGACCCGAAAGGGGAAAGAGATTCTTGGTAGGAC
Source organism: Pseudotsuga menziesii (assembly GCA_001517045.1). NCBI lineage: Eukaryota > Viridiplantae > Streptophyta > Pinopsida > Pinales > Pinaceae > Pseudotsuga > Pseudotsuga menziesii. The sequence goes on from LPNX011192813.1 coordinate 1,054,856, forward strand.
TAATTAGAAAACCAGAATTGTGTATTTGTTTTATTTTTCATCTTTTATTTATCAGCAATTTTAAAATTAACCCCTCCTCGATTCCCTGATTGAGATCCACTTGGATCGAAAGAGGTTCCTGGAGGGTTTTCCTTTTAAACAAGAACACTCAGTTTAAAACTTATTAAAATTGACAAGACTCCAGTGTGTATTCTCTCCACTTGGCTGCGGTTCATCCGATCAGTCAAGCTGTATCAAAAGCACTTGGGTGACTAGTATAATTAGGACTCACTCTCCCCAACTGACAAACCATCAAGTGAAAATCCAACACCTAGATCAAACCTTTATGGTGGAAAAATACCCAAAGGAAGCGGGAACTTACTGAAAAGTGACCTCGGGGCACCGATCTCTGTCACACCCTAATGGGTGCGTTACGAACAATAGCCCTAGAGACTCCATTTCATCCCACATATTCCTTGCGGGTAGCCGTGAAGGTTTAGTTTTGGACATAGTCCAAGTACTCTCGGGTATATCTAGAGTCCCCCCTTAGCCTAATTTTAATCAACTCATACTTCACATTTAACTTAAAACATACCAAGAGACAATCACAAAACATTCACTCCAAGCACATGCAAGCATATTGATTCTATTTTTGACTCCATTCTAAGGCATTGGTTAATTTCTTGCTTTATATATATATATATATTGTGTCTCAGTATTGTGCTTTCATGTGTTCATCTTTTACATCTTGCCATCTGTGATTATCTATAGTTAAATTGTAAACTCCTAAATAACTCAGTCAGTTTAAACATCACAACACTAAGTAATTCTCCTTAGTAACTTAATAGGGTCTACCCACCTTGGCTCCGTTAGGAGTTGAGCCTAAACGGAGGAGTCAAGAACAAGTTGACATCCTTGACTCAAGACTTGCCCCCAAGGACACACTGAGTGGCTTGAATATTTCTTCCATGTGACCCAGGTGTGTGAAAGGTGGCAACACTTTTTGGTACTGTTGCCGGGAATAAATTTTTTATTCCCGAGTACGACTTAGCTTAACTTTTTTCTAAACAACTAAAAAGATAAAAAAACTTTTGATTGATCTAGTCTTTAAAAAACATAAAAATTAAAACTCGATCCATCTGGCGACTCCACTGTCTAACATCTCTTCAAGAATTTCTACCCGAAGAAACCGTCAACAATTATTCAATCCTCTCCCTGATCCCGAAAGGTTTATTAGGAAAAGATTGAATAGGCAGACTTCTCGTAGAAACCTTGAATATTTAGGAGACCAATCCCTCTCAGATATCCATCAAATATTTGTAGAGAGTCATACCTTCCAATCTCAAGAAATGATGGAATTTTACAAGCCCCTTGACTTTTCTCAGATAGCAGGTGCTCCTCATGACATTTCGAATGATGCTATCAAGAAGCTTCCCATGTTCGAGGGAAATTATTCTACCACTGCCAAGACTCATCTCTGAAAGTTTGAGAGGCACCTAGTCAGTTATTACAATAGTGCTGCCATTGACCATGAAGATGTAAAAATGAAGCTCTTTGCTTTATCCTTAGAGGATGATGCTGCGGAGTGGTATGCTGACCTTGGTGATGATTCATATAAAACCCTTAATGAATTCCTAGAAGGGTTTAAGAAGAAATGGGGGGGAAAGAAAGAACCAAGACATTTGCTTGATGCCCTTCATAATATAAAGAAGATGGAAAATGAAACCATTGATGAATTTAATACTAAGTTCAGACATGTGGTTGCGGACCTCCCTAGAGAAATCAAGCCAAGGGATGCCTCCATCCTCATATCTTACATCAAATCTTTCATTGGGGATTTGAGGTACCAGTTAAGGGAGAAAGATCCAACCGATCTAAAAAATGCTTAGGATCTGGCCGAGAAAATAGAAAGGAATATGCAATCTTCGGGCAAATCCAACATTCCAGGTTACACTAGGGGAAACACTTCGTACAACAAAGAGAAAGGAAAGGCCATTGAATTAGAGGAAAAGGAAACCTCTAAAGACCCCATGGAAAAGGTAACTAGCCTGTTTGAAAAATTCATGACAAGCCAATCTGTGCAGTTAAATAATATTCAGAACAGAATAGTTACACTGGAGAGAAATAATGGTCCTAGGAATTTTCAACCAAAACAAAATCAAGTGTATCAAAAGAAGTTTCCTCAGTAAGAGCCTAGGATTCCAAACCAGTTAGACTCAACTAACCTGGTAGATGAAGTAATTCCATGGTGTAGACCTTGTGAGCAATTCCACCCAGAAAGTACTTGCTACATAGAAAACCAGGTTATAGAACATGGGATGGCGGAGGTCAGTAATCAAAAAACAACATCAGGTGATTTTGATCATGTGTACATGGTAGGCCGAACCTATCCCCTATCAAACCAGCATTGGCAGCAGGCCACGGATTATGGTTTCGAGAAGGATCTCCTGTCTAACTTTTATGGTGTAATGCCTCCTCTGGAAGCAATTAAGGAAATGAAGGAGGCCAAGTTCAAGGGAGCTGTGTATCAAAGAAGAGAAAAGCAATCACCGTCTAAACAGTACAAGCCAAAGGTAACCACTCCTCCCCTCCTAGATCCTCCTATTATCCCTAAGTCAAATATTGATATGGGAGAATGGATAAGTAGTGCTAAGATTCATGTTTATGCAACTGATGTCCTTAAAATTCCCGGTCAAAAAGAAAATTTGTTGAAATCCTTAGAGGATAGTCAAAGTAAAGCTCATAATATTATCGAAGAGGATCCTCTTCCTAATAATAATGCTATATTTGAAGCTGAACATATTGAACCCATAGATATGCCCATAGTCCTCAACAGTGTTGATCCAAGAAGAGAAGATCACCCACCTTTTTATGTCTCCCTCTTAGTTGATAAACCTCTCCTTCATAATTGTATGTTAGATTCAGGTGCTTCATCAAATGTCATGACAAGAAAAGTAATGGAGAAATTAAATCTAAGGGTCACCCGACCCTACCACAATGTTTGTGCCATGGATGAAAGAGAAGTTGAAGTGGTAGGGATAATCTTAAATTTACAAGTTAAGTTGGCTAAGTATCCTGATATCGACATGTCAATGGATGTGGTGGTGATAGATGTTACAGATAATTGGGGTATGTTGTTATCCAGAAAATGGGCCGCAACTCTTGGTGGGCACATTCAAATGGATTGGACATATGCTACTATACCTACATCAGAGAACACTAGGGTGATTCTCCACAGAGAAAAGCTGAGGAAACAGCATGTAGAAAACCCTAAGAAGCCCAGAAATGAATTTGTTCATTTCACTAATAATTTTGGAAACTATGCTATTTTGTCAAATTTCATGGCCCCCATTAAGGAAAACATTAAAAATGAAAAGATCGATGAAGTTTGGAAAATGTACTTTGACGGGGCTTATTCCAAAACCGAAAAGGGTGTGGGCATTGTGATCATCTCTCCTTCAAATAAAGTCTACAACTTTTCATTCAGGTTAGAGTTTGAAGTATCAAACAATGTAGCCGAGTATGAGGCATTGCTCCTAGGGTTAGAAACCGCTAAAGATATGGGGATAAAGATGTTGAACATAAAAGGTGATTCAAATTTAGTTGTCCTCCAGATTAAGAATCAGTATCAATGCAAAAATGACAGACTAAGAAAGTATAGGAATGCCACATGGGACACTATGGAATGGTTTGATGCACTTAACATTCAAAAGGTCCATAGGGAAATGAATGGGTTAGCAGACAAATTATTAGTAGCAGCATCCACCCTCCAGCCATCGGATGAAATGATTAATGGGAATGGAAAGATGGAAATAAATTTCAGACCGTGAATTCTAGATAATATAGACCACTGGCAAGTGTTCAAAGATGATGAGCAACTCTTGAGATTCATCCACAATCTACAAGAGTTTGAGGGTTGCAAGATTAGTTATCAGCAGGAAGGTAAAGAGTATTAGGAGTGCGAGGATAATGAAAGGAATCACATCCTGAGTAGCCTTATAGCTTTCGAGAATCTTTTTAATCATCAGGATCATCAAAAAAAACAAAAACCAAAAAAAACCAAAAAAAAACAAAACAAAAACAAAAAGAAGAAATAAAAACTGGGAATTATATGGAAATAAACATAGGAAATGACAAGGATCCCAAGTTAATTAAAATTGGAAAAGGTACTTTAGAAAAGGAAAGGAACAACTTGATCAACCTAATCAAAGAGTATAGAGATGTGTTGGCCTTTAGTTATGATGAGCTTAAAGCCTATAGGGAGGATGTGTTTCAACACACTATTCCCCTCACAGAAGAAGCTAAGGAGGTCAAACCTTTCCGACAAAAACTTAGGCGAATAAATCCTAAGTTGGCCCCCCATTGTGCAGAAGGAACTTCAGAAGATGTTAGCAGCAAGGATCATAGCACCTACAAGGCATTCATCTTGGTGTTCCAACTTAGTTGTTGTCAGAAAGAAGAATGGGTCAATTAGAATATGTATAGATTTTAGAAATCTGAATACATCATGCCTCAAAGATATCTACCCATTACCCGACATGGAAACTTTGCTTCAAAGAGTAACAGGATTAGGAATGATGTCCATGTTGGATGGATTTTCCGGTCATAACCAGGTGTTGGTAAATAAAGAAGATCAACATAAGACTACATTCACCACACCTTGGGGTACCTGTAAATTTCTAAGAATGCCTTTTGGCTTATTGAATGCTGGTGCCACCTTCCAAAGAGCCATGGATTTTGCCTTCAAAGAACTTATAGGCAAAATAATTGAAATATATCAGGATGACTTAACTGTTTTTTCAAAAGAAAGATCTGACCACATAAGTCATCTTAGGCAGGTTTTTATAAGATGTCGGAAATATGGTATTTCCTTGAATGCCACCAAGTCAATCTTTGGATTTTATGAAGGCAATTTGTTGGGGCACATCATTTCTAAAGATGGTGTCAAGGTTGATCCTGAGAGAGTTGAAGCTATTAAGAAAGTCCCCTTGCCTCACAATCTAAAAGCTCTCCAGTCCTTTAATGGTCAAATCAATTTCATAAGAAGATTCATCCCAAACTTAGCAGAATTAATGAAACCTCTACAAAAGCTATTAAAGAAATATGCTAAGTTTGAGTGGACAGATGAAGGGAAAGATGCATTCAAGTCCATCAAAAATGCCATATCCATGTCCCCGGTCTTGACTAGTCTAGATTATTCCAAAGAATTCCAAATATTTTCCTTTGCCTCAGAAGACACCATTGCCGGTGTTTTACTTCAAAAGAATAAGGAGGGATAAGAGCAACCCATAGTCTTTATGAGTAGAGCCTTACAAAATTCAGAATTGAAGTATACCACGATGGAGAAACATGCCTATGCTCTTGTCAAGTCCCTTAAACATTTCAGAACTTATATAGGTTACTCCAAAATCATTGGATATGTACCCCATGCAGCTGTCAAGGATATCATGTCTCAGCAGGACTATCTAGGAGTCAGGGGTAAGTGGGTTTCAAAAATTCAGGAATATGATTTGGAGATAAGACCTAGTAAATTAATTAAGGGACAGGGTCTTGCAAATATGTTGACCCAAGGAAATGAGAAGGCTTTAGGAATAATCTACCAGAGCAGTAATTCAGAGCAAAGTGTATCAGATGAGTTTCAGAGATTAGGGCAGCACCCCTGGTACACCGACATCATATTTTTCCTTCGCAACCTTACATGCCCCGATCACTTACTGGGCCATAAAAGAAGGGCATTAAGGTTAAAGGCAACTAAGTATTGTTTGACCAAAGATGGTTTGGGTTGGAGAAACCCAGATGGTTTGATACTTAGATGTGTCGATGAACCTGAGTCCAAGAAACTCATGGTTTAGTTCCATTCAGGATTTTGTGGTGGACATTTTGCAGCTAAAACAACCACCCACAAAATCCTTAGAGCAGGCTACTATTGGCCAAACCTATTTTCAGATGTGCACAAGGCTGTCAAAGTTTGCCCCCAGTGTCAGTTATTCACTGGAAAGCAACAAATGAAATCCTTACCTCTAAATCCAATAGTAGTCCAAGCCCCTTTTCAGCAATGGGGTCGATAAGTTCAAGGATAACTCGAGCAATGGTTGCTCTTGGATTCTTACCGCCACGGATTATTTTTACCAAGTGGGTAGAGGCGATACCCACCAAAAAGGCAACCGATGCCATAGTCATGGATTTCCTAGAAGATAAAATCATCACAAGATTCAGTGTGCCAACTAGAATAATCACAGATAATGGCCCATTCTTTGTTTCTTCCGAGATATCATCTTTCTGTTTCAAGTACGGCATTATCCTATCCCACTCATCTAATTACTATCCCCAAGGAAATGGTCTAGCAGAATCAAGTAACAAGAACTTAATGACCATAATCAAAAAAATAGCGGGCGACAATAAGAAGGCTTGGGATAGCAAAATCAAATTAGCATTATGGGCCGACAGGATCACTAAGAAAAGTTCAACCAGGAGGAGCCCTTTCGCACTAGTCTATGGCCTTGATGTTACCTTACCAGTCCATCTAAAGCTTCCAGTTTATCAGCTCCTCTAGACATTCAGCTCAGATCAAGAGGCCATCCAGAATAGAATAAACCAGTTGATCGAGCTAGATGAGAGCAGAAGAGACTCTCTTGACCATAGTATCAAAAATTCAGACAAGGTCAAGAGATCCTTTGATAATTCTACCTGGCCAAGTTCCTTCCAAGTAGGTGACATGGTTCTACGTTGGGACAAACGACGGGAAAAACCTAGAAAACATGGTAATCTCGACAGCCTGTGGTTGGGACCGTACATCATCAATGAAATAGCAGGAACGAACTCCTTCTACCTAAATGACTTGGAAGGAGAAATATTGAGCTTACCAGTGAATGGTTTCCTCCTCAAGCTGTTTTTCACCGAGACAGTTTGATGCCTTTAGTGGCATCGGTGGTTTCAGGGCCAATTTCTAAACCTTGCCCTGCATGTATTTCTAAATTGTATATATCATATTGTTGTATCATAGATATTGTTGTATTATAGTTATTTTGTACCATGTTGAAAATTTTCCCTTGTATAATAGTTATTGTAAAATATTCCTTTTTGCACATTATACATTAATTATGTACGTTAGTTTGCTTTTATAGCTAATTTTTTTTATACATACATGTTACTGACAAACTCTAATTGCCTTGCAGGACCCAGAGATTCCAAAGTTCTCACATCCTCTCCTTTGAACAGAAGATCAGTCAGAGAATGTGTCCCACATGGAGCCAAAATGTTACCACCTAAGTTGTACTTAGTGGTTTTTTATCAAGTGATCCTGGTGAACAGGACAGGGTTAACTTGTTCGGACTTCAAAAGACCTTTGGAAGTACTTCTAGGAAGTGCTTGTTGTATCATATCACATGTTCATACCCCATGGGGGAATTGTAATAAATGTTCTAGCATGATAGTGTCTGTAAAAGACTCGGTCTCTTAGATTTCATTTGTCAATCCGATCAGCCCAGGGTGTTTTTTCCCTTGGTTATTATTGGTTTTTGAACAAACAACTGATAATTTCTGAGTTTTTCACTCCATACATCCAAAGTTGGGGTGGTCGGCTTGGCATTTAGGCCTATTGAGGTTATTAGAGTCTATGTGTCAATGTATAAGCATGCTAGACATCTTTTTTGAGTCATATGAACATGTCTAAGTCCCCCTAGGTGTTTTTCAATTTTTCATTTTTTTAATTTTTTCAGTGTTTTTTATTAAATTAAATTTTTCCAAAACTTAGGCTATTTTTTAATAGTTTAATTGGAAAATTTGATTTTGTAATAAAAGTGGGCCAAATAATCGGTTTCAGTCATGTAGGTGCTCATTTTCAAGCTAAGAGCACCATGTAAACCCATGGACCCACTATTTCCTAAGTTTTGAGTGATCTTCCATCACTCAGGTCAGAAAGCCCCAAAAATCAATTATTAATTATTTTAATTAATAAATTGATGAATAATGGAGCAAATCCAAAATCAATAAATCAATGGATTCTCAACCGATTTGACTAAAATCAATCAGATCTGGAGCAGATTGACTGAATCTGACAAATCCTTGACTGAAGGAGGGGATCAAATCAGATCCAGAGTTGATCTACAGCTGTCTTCATGGGGAATCGCACCCTCTCTCTCTCCTCCACACGTGTGGACTCTCCTGGATGCTCTGTGGGCCGATGTGTCGGTGTATGGGTTGATGTGTTAGCTCAATCAAGCCCCCGGTTGACAAGTAGGCTCAGTTCATCTTTAGTACTGCATTGATGAACTCTCCATCAGTTGATTTCACTTGATTCCATGAGGAATTGTGCCCCCCTGGGCTGGATGGCCTGTAATTTGTATATATCCTGGTTGAGGCTCCCTCTTCCAAGCTGGTTAGAGCTGGACTGAAGGGCTTGCCATTGTAACTGTGTACTGATCTTCATTTTTTGAATAAAGAGAAGCCTTGGAGGCTCAATTGTGGAGTACCTTTCATGTGTGGATTGTCATTGTCATGCTGCATTCGAGGTGAAACGGCTATTTTTCCAATTATTTTTTGCACTTAACTATTGTCTGCCTGAATGGTTGTTGAGATCATAAGGATAGATCATTGTAATTAAGCTTACTTTCTTCTATTTGCTTCATATGTTTGAATGAGTTAATACATGTATGTTAAATAAGATTATTTGCATGCTGTATCATCCCCTTCTCATATGTATCTTCAGATTTGATAGTTCTGTTTGCAGGAGTTGTTTTGTAGCTTACAGGTTTGTCGTGACTGGAAGATCCATGGTTCAGGTTTGATTCCATTTATTTCCAGCAGAGATTTCTAATATCATTCCCCTCGGTGCTTCACTACCAATTTTTCTCTACAGATCTGCTTCAACAACAAGCACCTTTCTTCCCCTTTCTCTCCTTTAAAAAATCTTAAAATTTTCCTCAAACTAGTTACTTTAAAGGCTTCTTATTAATCTGATCTATCTCATCAATAAAAATACACATAGATCTAATTATTAATATCCCTTCCAAATTCTAGATCTTAGTTTTGTTTTGCACATAAGGTTTAATTTCAAGAGATCTAGCTAAAATTACCATTTTATCGCAAGCATTTTTAGTGAAAATTCGTAGCTTGCTGTTAAGGTAGTTTCATTTGCTGTTATAAATTTCAATATTCTGCAATATCAGTGCATATTTAATTGGCTGCACAAACGGCAAGCCAATATCCCAAGGAAAGCTTGCTTTCCTTGGTTCCTTTTTTGCCTGTTTAGCTAGTTTTAGCTTCAATTTTTTTGAGATAAGGTAGGCTGATCCAAAGGTACTCTTAAAGTGATTTTGGGCATTTTTTATTCTAACATTCTCACTGTATTTTATCAGGTCTGACAGAAAAGAAAGGAAGCTTCTGTCCGAAGTGGCCTCAGGAGCGTTCAAATCCCCCCAGGGGTCTCCCTTTTCATCAAAAAACTCAAAATTTTTCCAAAGTTGTAAAATCTTGGTTTCAGCCTGTATAAGGACCAAGAAGTTTCTGATATATCAGTTCTCTGATACTATAACCATTAATAAATAAAATCATTTTTGGAATAGGCTCTTTCAAGCCCATTCCCCATCCCCCCTGGGGGGATTTGCGTCGGTGTCCTTTTTGTCGTTTTCTGCTTATTTCTTTTTTAAACTAGAATTGATCTAATATGCAGGGTAGTATACTTTAGTTCATTATTAATATAATACTCCATATTTTACATTTCAAAGTAATCATAATACTTCATAATACTTACCCCACGATTTCCCGATTGACCCGAAAGGGGAAAGAGATTCGTGGTGGGACTAATTAGAAAACCAGAATTGTGTATTTGTTTTATTTTTCATCTTTTATTTATCAGCAATTTTAAAATTAACCCCTCCTCAATTCCCCTATTGAGATCCACTTGGATCGAAAGAGGTTCCTGGAGGGTTTTCCTTTTAAACAAGAACACTCAATTTAAAACTTATTAAAATTGACAAGACTGCAGTGTGTATGCTCTGCACTTGGCTGCGGTTCATCTGATCAGTCAAGCTGTATCAAAAGCACTTGGGTGACTAGTATAATTAGGACTCACTCTCCCCAACTGACAAACCATCAGGTGAAAATCCAACACCTAGATCAAACCTTTACGGTGGAAAAATACCTAAAGGAAGCGGGAACTTACTGAAAAGTGACCTCGGGGCGTCAATCTCTGTCACACCCTAACGGGTGCGTTACAAACAATAGCCCCAGAGACTCCATTCCAGCCCACATATTCCTTGCGGGTAGCCGTGAAGGTTTAGTTTTGGACATACTCCAAGTACTCTCGGGTATATCTGGAGTCCCCCCTTAGCCTAATTTAATCAACTCATACTTCAATTTTAACTTAAAACATACCAAGATGCAATCACAAAACATTCACTCCAAACACATGCAAGCACACTAATCTCTTTGATTTGACTCCATTATTAAGGCACTGGTCATTTTTGCTTCATATATATATTGTTTATCAGCTTTGTGCTTTCGTGAGTTATTTTCGTATCTTGTCATATTCAATTGTTTATAGTTAAAATATTTGAACTCCTAAGTAACTGATTCAGTTTAACATCACCACACTAAGTAATCATCCTTAGTAACTTAATAGGGTCTACCCCCCTTGGCTTCGTTAGGAGTTGAGCCTAAACGGAGGAGTCAAGAACAAGGTGACAGCCTTGACTCGAGACTTGCCCCCAAGGACACACCGAGTGACTTGAAGATTTTTTCCACATGACCCAGGTGTGTAAAAGGTGGCAACAGGTGTTAATGCTCATCTTTTACTTGTTAACATTTCATACATTTAGATACATACTTAGCAATATCTTTCTTTAGTCCAGGCCAAAAATATTGCTTCCCGACTATGGCAATTGTTTTCTAGTATCCTGGGTGACTTGAATATGGCATTTTATGGATTTCATCCATAATTGCTCTCCTTAAATATGCTAGATTCAAAATATACACTCTATTTTTATAAATAAGAAGTCCATCATCTGCCACATGATACCCTTCATACTTTTTTTTTTAATTTTGTTGTTGTATTTATTTATTTTTGCATATATTGCTCATCTTTAGCAAGAGAGTTAACAATATATGCTCTCAAATATAGTTGGAATTTTCTTAATGGCTTCCACATGCATTACATGCACTTTTTGTTGAGTCTGTCAACCACTTTATTTTCTTTCCCTTTTATGCATTTGATCTCAAAATCAGATGAACATAAAAATTGATGGCCATCTAGCTATCCTGGAATTGAATGTTTGATGATCAAATAAATATTTTATACCATAGTGGTATGTTCACAGTTAGAATTTCCTACCGTTAAACAATGCCTCCACATTTTAAATGTGTACACTGGTAGCAAGTTCTAAATCATGGGTAACATAATTATTTTTGTGATATTTTAACTTCCTTTACTCATAACATACCACATTATTTTCTTGCATGAGAACTCCTATGATCCCTTTATACATGCATCGGCACACACCATGAAATTAGTTTATGGGTTTGCAATTTTCAAAATTGGTGCACTTATGAGAATCTTCTTCAACAACAAGAAACTTCCTTCACATTTTGGTGTCCATTCAAAATTTATCCCCTTCTTTTGCAAAGAGGTAATAGGATGTGCAACCTTGGATAATCCCTCAATGAATATCCTATAATAACTAGCAGAACCCATAAAATATCTCACATCTGTCACATTCCTGGGAGCTGGCCAATTCATGAAAACTTCAATCTTTTTCAGGATCCACAAATATTCTTTTTTTTTAAATAATATGCCCCAAATAATGAATTTCATCTTAATAGAAATCACATTTACTTAGCTTTGCATACAGTTGGTGCTTTCTTAGCACCTACAAAGCCATTCTCAAATGCTCATCATGTTCTTCTCCATTCTTAGAGTAAATAAGGATGTCATCTAAAAACACCAACACAAATTTATCCAAATAATAGTTGAACAAGTTGTTCATGAGGCACATGAAAGTAGTTGATGCATTAGTGAGACCAAATGGAACAATTGTAAAGTCATAATTCACATACCATGTTTTGAATGTCATTTTATGGATATCTTATTCTTTAATTTGGACTTGATCGTACCCAGACTTCAAGTCAATCTTTGAGAATAATTTTTCCAATCTCATTTGATCAAAGAGATCATCACTTCAAGGCAAAGGGTATTTGTTCTTCATTGTAACTTTGTTTATCTACCTGTAATCAATACACATCTTGAGGATGCCATATTTATTTTTCACGATTAGAACGGGTGCTCCCTATGGAGAAACACTTGGCCTGATATATTTCTCTTCTAACAACTATCGCAATTGCATTTTCACGTCTAGCAATTCTGGTGTACTCATTATGTAAGGTGTCTTAGACAGTGGTGGAGCTCCTGGCATAAGATCAATTGTGCAATTAATGTCCCTCATTGGAGGGAGTGTTGGCACCTCATCGACAAATACATCCCTGAATTCTTGCAATACTTGATAATATTCCAACTTCAAAACTTCATTTTTTGTTATACTCTATACATGGGTTGTGTACAATTTTCATCCTTTTCTAGATAATTTCTTTAGCTACAAGGTTGAAATTTTCCTAATAGAAATTACCTTTGGAATTCCCCCTACCACCCTTACGTTTCCTTCTTCATCAACGCATTCAAAGGTCTTGTCATAGCAATAAATTTTTACTTTGTGTGCTTCCAACTAGTCCATTCCAATTAGAACATCATAAGAACCAAGTGGAAAAATATTCATATTTTTACAAGTGAAGAGACCATCCATTTTCGATGGACATTTCTCCACCATCTCACTAACGTTTCTCTGGGTTCCAGTGGCTAGTTGAACTAGCCATGATTTACTATGCTTTGTTTTATTAAAACAACAAATCCAAAAAAATTTAGGAATGATATAATTGTTAGTGGATCTAGGGTCAATCAAAAAATAAATAGATTTATTAGGAATCTTACCTCCAACGTCAACCAGAATGGATTGATGGTCTACTTGGTGGTCCTCTAGTATTGCATATATTCTAGGGACGATCCTTGACACTTGACCCATAGTTTCATTCTCTTCAATGTTGTGAACTTACGTGACAACCCCATTTCAGTGTGGATAGTTTCTAAGCATATGGTCCTATCGGCATCCCCAACATTCAAGTGGTTCCCTTATCTCTCTTAACTTGTATCCCATCATCATTGTTGTATTAGTCACCCCATGTGGAGGATGCCTCTGTTGATTTCTAAAATGAGGTTGCTTGAACCCCTTCTTTCTTTGGTCAAACTTCTCCTTCTCCTTGTCTTTCCAATCCTTATGGAATTATGCCATACTTGTCCTTACTTATGGTTTTATCTAGAGCTTTAATTTCATCAAATTCAATTTGGTCCTTGTAGGACAATGGTAATCCATGAAGAAATCATTGAATTTTGACTTAAATTTTGTTTTATATATTTGACATATCTTAGCAGCTCCAAGAATTTATTGACATATTCTGCATGGTCATCTTCCCCAATCTCAATTCATGGACCTCTTTGGCTTTTCATCGTACTGCCTATAAAATAGGTGTTTTTCCTAAAGTACTTCTTGAACTGCTTTCACACAATTATCCTTTCATTTATCTTCTTTACTTTCCTAAGGTGATCCTTCCATATAGATGCTCTTCCATTCAAATTGAATATGGATGTTCTTTCCTTCATGTTCCCCAAGTAGTCTTAGACTTGGAAATACTTCCGCATCCCAAGAATCCAAGCCTCAACTTCTTGACATGATTTGGCTTCACTATTAAAAGTAGGAGGTTTGGCCTTCTGAAATTCTCCATGTGAGTTGTTCTTGAAATCCCTCTTCCTCTCATTCCTATGATATGAAGATATTGAACCTTCAATGCATTATTTAGAGACATATGACTCAGTAGAAGATATTCTAGAGTATATGTTGTGTCTCTAAAAACTCTTCTTAAGTTATGGGTCCTATTGTGAGATTTATTCCCTGAGCTACCCCCACTCTTTTCCTGATTTTTTGAGTGTTGACCAAGATTAATCTTCCTCTGAATGTATGTTATTTGGATCATATATAGATATAGTTGGTTCTATTATTTATGGCCTCTCATCATCCCCTCATTATCTGCTATGTAACTTTTTAATTCCACTCTTAGGCTCCTCATGGTTTCTGCAATGTCTGGGGGAGTTATTTGTTTTCTTCAACCATTATATTTTGTCTCTACATTCTCAACCTGTATATTTTATCCCATGACATATGTTTCAATTGAATAAGTATCATGTGCCTCCTCCATGATGATGGTCTTCTTGGCCCAACCAAGACTAAGTATTTCCAATTATACTAAACTGAATACTAACCCTTAGTCTCCCATTATGTGATATTATATTTTCAAAAATGTTCATATAACACAGTTATTGGCTTCATCGCATTCTTAAAAATTCACAAAATTAAATTCCATGTTGGAAACCACCCCTATTGACAATTTTTTTGTCAAATCAAGGTTACAAACACTTCTGTTTAAATCTCAGAAACATATGAATTCCCTTTCAGAATCTAACTATGCACCCTCTTTTACTTATGGATAATCTTTCCAACACCTATCTTCAAGCTACATTATGATCTTAGATCTTAAATTTACAGCCTTCCCAAATTGCTAATTTTTCCCAACTATGCACTCGTTCTACAGGTGCAATTATCTTTACAGCCCAACTTTAACCATGTGTAGAAGAAAATGTAGCAAGAACCAAAAAAAATTCTATCAATAACTATTAATACATATAGCAAGGATCACTCAACAACCTTCATATCTATGATCTGATGCACCAGTCAATTTCTATAAATTTATGGAATTAACTTCTTTTTACTTTTGCACTTTTTCCTAGACTTGATTTTTTTAGAAAAAATAGTTATCTCCCAAACTAAGCATTTCTGAAAGAAAGAAAAAATCTAACCAAAGTTTTTTATTTTGACGAGTACGTAAAATTTCGATTTCAAAATATTTTAAGGTTTCAACATCTAGGGTCACTTTTATCTCCTGTAAGCTTTCAGAAATACTGAAAAACTACTCCATAGTAGTGGGTTTTGGTCTTCTTTCACACCTCAGCCTCACACATTTTAGAATTTGTCCCCAATATTCCAAATTTATTTGGTTTCTTGGTCCATGACTATACCATATCAATTTCGGTCCCAACAGGGCCCTCATTGCGCCTCTGGACATTGATCTTTAAAAGTCCTTATTTTGAACTTTCTATCAAATCGAAGCAGAATGGGCCCATGCTTCTTAATAAATTTTTCTATGGCCTTCACCACTGGATTTTGAACGCTTCAAGTCTCATCATATTTCGAGCTAAAATGCTCCTGTTATGGCCAAAACAACTTTTTTTCTCCATATTTTTATTTATTTTTATCTTTTTAACATCTTTGGTGACCTTCATTGGATCTCCTCTATTGGACTAGTAATATCCGCCATTCCCCGTAATTTCATCAAGGAAAACCCCAAAATGAGACCCCTATTATTGCACTTGTGGCACTCTATCATCCATCCCCCATCAAAACTTTCTCTCTGTCACACCCACGAACTCTTCTCCCTTGTACCCATGGACTTCTCTCCGTTGTGGCCTTATAACAACTCTGACACAATCCATCGCTCCCATAGACTTCTCTTTGTTGTGTCCATGAAATTCTCTCTAGGGATACCTTAAAATAACTCTGACACGATCTGACATTCCTGTGAACTTCTCTCAATTGCGACCTTAAAACAACTCCAACACAATCTGCCACGCTCAGAGACTTCTGTCTGTCATTCCCACAAACTTCCCTCCATTGCACCATAAAACAACTACGATGCAATCCACTACGCCTGTGAACTTCTCTCTTTCACTCTTGCAAACTTATATTTTCTCCACCTACATACTAAGACATTGGCCACCTACACAACCCTCTAACCTGACTAGTCAACATCATATTCCTACCTACATGGCACATATGGGGTCCATCTAAAATTTCCAAAATTTTCATATTTTTATAAACAAACAAATTTCATTTTCCTCTATTTATGAAATATTTATGTTAAATAACAGAGTTGGATTTTGTTTTGTTGATATCTCTATGAACTCCAGAGTTTCCAAATTTCCTTAAACAATTTGCTACTCCTAATAGGAAAACACATATTTAATTCCTGAACTCCATTAAAACACCAGTCATTAATCAAAACCCACATTTTTTAGCATATGTGTTTCTCCACATTTATTGTGCAACTCATATTTTACTATCTGTGACTATGGATTTTGGCCTATAAAACCCCGGTGTTGTTACCAATAGATTTTATACCACTTTGTAAGGTCCCCATCCATCAATCTAACCAACAGAGGGGAGATTTACGAATTATGGGGTTCTAAATTTTTCCCCATGGTCATAACACAAAATTCATAATAATGAAAATACATGTGTAGCTGCATAAATAAAAACACATGAGAAATAAACTATATCCACACCCACACCCACACCCACATGCATGTATGCCATATTCAATAATGGCATAAAATAGAAACACTACACATTCAAATACAAAGAGAATACTTATATTTATGTATAGAATATCCAAGCAACTATTTGAGTAAGAGTGGGTTTGCACCCAACCGTAGGCACTCTATCCAACATATATTCTTTCTACTAAGAGGCCACCCCCAAGCTAGGCTGTGATACCACCAAGGAAAATGGAACTCCTACAGGCTTCTATCTCTCAAACCACAACCCATCCTACTCTTTATGCTTATATAGATGATCATTTAGAGATCTACAAGGATATTACTAAGCTCTCACATCCTTGGCCCCAACAATACCTTCCCCACACAAAACCCTTCTGCGATCAGACATCCCCTTTACCAAATCCAAGGTTCCCTTGGGTGATCCATCTTGTCAGGTGCTTCTAGTGTGTGCATAGAAGAAGTCCAAATTGCTATATACTCTCGGAGAACCACATGTAGCCTTAATTCATGGCTTCTCAAGCATGCAAAAGTAGCAGAATTGAATGGTTAAAGGTCCCTAGCTTGCCCATCCTCTAATCTCACCTATAGTTATTCTTGTTTACATGAAAAACATATCTCTATCTCCAAATTTGAATTTTTGGGTTTGCATGGTTTGGTAATGGTAATGAACAACAAAATGACAATTATGTATGTTAGCACTCCAAGAAACTCTTCTAGGTTGCAACTCAAAGATGCCTGGTAACTTAAATATTTTCTCAATGATGGGTAATATGGATCAAGTTGGATGACTTAATCAAAACTCACTCACTCAAAACATGCATAGACACACTAAGATAGACAAGGCTTTTAACCACTACTGTTCAAAGAGTTAATAAAAGGTATATGTATGTAGAATTCTTATTATGTTAGTAGACTCATACATAAAGCATATATGAATGGTTGATCACAATAAGTAAATGATACTTGTTATTCAATTCATCAATACAAAGATAGGATAACAATTATCTGGCATTAGAA
Source organism: Pseudotsuga menziesii (assembly GCA_001517045.1). Classification (NCBI taxonomy): domain Eukaryota; kingdom Viridiplantae; phylum Streptophyta; class Pinopsida; order Pinales; family Pinaceae; genus Pseudotsuga; species Pseudotsuga menziesii. The sequence goes on from LPNX011192813.1 coordinate 1,072,341, forward strand.
AAATAGAACAAACCTGAAATAAACATTCAAGTGCAAGTACGGAAAGGTAGAAAATGAAATATGAACATAAATGGCAAAAGAAGCTTATATTACTAATAAAAATGAGAAGTCTGAGAGTACAAGTATGAAAAGTCTCCAAAGTCGAACCTTTGTTCTACAAAATTCATAGGCTTTATAGCCTTTACAAATTTATTCTAGATCCTGAAAAACAGGATCGAATTTACTAAAAATAGACCGTTATAAATGATCGCTAGAAAATAGGAAAATATCCTATTTTGATGGTCAACCTCCATATCTTAAAAAATCTTCCTGGTCTTTGAACTCTCTGACAGTTGTAGTAGAAACTGAAGGAGAATTCGAACTTGTCATTTGGCAGATAAGTCACCTTTTACCAAAGTAGGCAGGAAATGTGATCTTATTCACCTCGCTGGCGCCTCCAAAACTGAAATAGAACCTTAATATTGATGCCCTTAATTATTATCTAGCATTATAAATCATCCTCGAGGTGCTTGGATCATAAAAAGTCAGATATGTGCAAAAATATGCTTCTCTGCCCTGTCTGCACTTTCAGTGGCTAGTAGAGGCAAAATTTGATCTTGTTAGCTACAGAAAGCTTTGTTTTCGGTGCCTAATGAATAGTTGAAGTGTTCGCCTAAGCCACCGAAAATCATGCTTTAACATTTAACCAAAATCGCAACAATCATGCTTTACCCTAATGCTTTAAAGCCTCAATGTTGTTCTTCAGGTGTCTCTACAACTTGAATAGGGTTTGGGATAGCAGTAGAATCACAGGCTATCTCTTGATCATAAAGATTCATGGCTACCTCTACTAGTGTTTCCAGATTACGATGTGCTTGAGACTGAGGGTTTGAATTTTTTGTCTGTGATTTTGACAACCTGATTTTCCTGTAGAGCTTGGTGTTGTCCTTTATCAACCTAAGATTTCTTTCTTCAAGCTTAGTATACTTCCCTTTTAGTTCTTGAAGAGAGTCATATAATTCAGCATTTATTTTAGTTAATCTCTCATTGGTTCTTTTAATTTCCCTCTCTAGAACTTCTAATTCATACACCAGCCTTAGCAGCTGATTGATCTTCTAGGATCTAGGTTCCTTTGGCTTGCTAGATGAAGCCTCTACCACTTGTTGACCTTGATCATCCTTTGGTGTAGGCGAAGGAAGATCCTCATGCCCTGCTGCAACTTGGTTTTCTAGGTCAGCTCCTTGCTCTTCTTCATCCTTAGAATCAGTGTATGGCAGGTTGAGGGCATTCTTACTGAAATCTAGATTCCTTTTGGCCTTCTTAGTCTTAGAAAATGGAGAGGTTTGATCAACTGCAATTGGAGAGATGGCTCTCCTCTTCCTCTTTCCACTTCTGGGAGTGGAAGACTTCTTTGAAGAACACCTCTTTTTGTCCTCTAGCTGTATCTATGTTTCAAATTCATTCTAGAATAGGAAGTATTCCCAGGAAATGTTCCTCCTTTGCAGCAGCTCAGAAACAATTAGCTTGATCAAGTCATGATGGGATAGTCTACCTGCAATTTTGGTTGGCTTGGCTCTGACTTGATGAGCCATCTTAGTCAAGCTTTTGCAGAGGTAAAAAGGCGGATTCAAGGGGCTTCTGGCAGTGAAGTGATTCATTAATTTGAAATGATATATCATTACCCTATTATATCTGCCCTCACAGGTTATGTAGACCCAAATTGACTTCAATAGGTGCTGCCATTTCTCCTCAAGATAGGACATAGGGATGCTCTTCTTCCATACAATATTTTTGTGCTCAGGTTTCAGGTAAGACCTAAATTCAACATTCTTTGTAACAGTGGTCTTAAACCAATTCTCTCCAATCCTTGGAAGCTCTGTCACTTCAGCTATGAGAGATTCATCCACCTGGAATTCTTCCCAGTCGATTACTACTTTTGTGCCATCAAACGTGAGAGAAAAGGCTTCTGCTACTTTCGAATGAGATCCTTGTATTTTTTCACAAAACTTATAACAACCTTCGTCCTTTAACAGCTGACATACCTCTGGGTGTGATTCCATGTAACCAATATCACCCAGCTCTTTCCTTAGGGTAGATCCTCCTCTCTTCATTTTCTGAATTGTTTCTCTGCACCTGCAAATTTGAAAATTCAAACTTTGGGGAAGGTAACACAGTGCAGGATTAAGGCGAATTGGCTCAGTGAGACAATCACTAGGAAAGAGGAATGAATTAAGAGAATTCCCTGATTTTGAGGGATATAGTTATCAATTGAGAATTGAAAAGGGTAACAGTTTTAGTTGATGAGACCCGTAAACTAGAAAGTACAAGGAACGTGATCATATGAATTGGAATTACAACACTCGTAGTAATTAGATCACAGATATGGGACAGGTGTAGGGTAAAGACGGTTTGGGATGTGATAGGTCACCTCGAACTCATAAAAACACCTCTTACCAAATCATAATTGACTGCTTGTCATGTCTTTTCGGTGGCTAATGGGAAATGATAGCGCTTTTATCTGACGGTTCCTGCATATGTAGGACGTGCTAACCGCTTCAATATTACTGTGATTTCGGTGGCTAAAATATCCCAAATTTCATTTTTAAGCTGCTGAAAGCTAGGATTTTCGGTGGCTAATGAACAGTTAAAATGTTTTCCTAAGCCACCGAAAGCTGACCTTTGAATTTTTATAGAAACACAGAGTCCAATGTGTTTCAGACTTCATTAAATACAAAAATCTCTCACAATGAGCCTTCAAATTTTCAAAAATGTTTTTTGACTTCCTATCACTACATAAAATAAATTGTCTAAGTCTAATTTATTTGAGGAGATAACATCTGGCTCCTACTCGGGGATGGAAACCTCCCTGTGAGGTTCCAAGAACCACAGACCAAATGCCTTTCCTAAAAACAAAAATCAAACATATCCTCTAGTGTTCCATTGGGCATGGAGTTATTTTGCAAAAACAAAAATAAAAAATGATATTTACAATGACAAGGCTTTGAAGCCTTAGATGAAATAGAGTTTTAGAAATCGCCCATTGACTGGGCCATCAAACATTTCTTCACCTTCCAGACTTTTCAATTTGAAAGTGTTGTTATGTTGCACTTGAGTTATCACAAAAGGACCTGTCCATAGAGAATCAAATTTACGCTTGCCCTTGTCTTGCCTAACAGCATCCCATTTCAAAACCCAGTCTCCAACCTGAAAATTGTCCACTTTTGCTTTCTTGTCAAAAGTACTTTTTATCTTCTTTTGGTGAGCTTCTAACTTCTCCACCAACTGTTCTCTAACTTGTTACAACTAAACCAAATCAAGCATTCTTCTTACCATGTCATTTGGTTCATCATGTTCATCTTAAAAGAACTTGGCTACTGGTAGAACTAGTTGAATGGGGAAAATAGCATTAGTTCCATAAACCAACTTAAAAGGAGAAGTCCCTATGGATTTTTTGTTGGTCGCTCTGTCATCCCAAAGAGAAAACTTTAGTTTAGAATCCCAGCTCTTCTGATTTTTCTCCAATAGTGAACCGATGATTCTAACTAGGCTCTTATTGGATGACTCAACAAGGCCATTGCATTGAGGGTAGTAGGAAGTAGAATGCACCAATTGAATGCCCATTGACTCACACATGTCAACCAATGCACCGGATTTAAAAGCTGGTGCATTATCAGTCACCAATCTTTTTGGGCAGCCAAATCTGATAAGGATGTTTTCATATAGAAATTCCAAGATGACTTGATGAGTGGCATTCCTTGTGGGGATTGCCTCTATCCACTTGGTGAAATAAACAGTGACTACTAGGATCCACTTGTGTTGACCATTGGATGAAGGATTAATCTCACCTTTGAAATCAAGACCCCACTGTTTTAAAGGACCATTCACTATAATAGGTCTAAGGGGCAAAGATTTGAGCTGCTACTTTCCTATGAATCTTTGGCATTTGTCACAAGATTTCACAAAGGTGCACACATCAAAGAAAAGAACAGGCCAATAGTACCCAACCCTTAGAATATTGTGGGTTGTAGTTTTCCAGTAATGATGTCCTCCACATATGCTTGAATAGAACTGATGCATGACTTGAACTGACTCTTCTTCATCTAAACATCTTACAAAAATACCAGAAGGATCTTTCCAATATAGCAGATTTTTAATTATGCAAAATTTAACAGACCTAATCTTAAGAGCCCATGCTTGAGTCATTCTAAATTCAGGGGGAACTTCTAAATTTTGCAAAAAATGAATAATACCTAAATACCACTCACATGAAGACAAATTCTCAGCCACCTGTTGAATGTCATGATGCTCTTCTACTGCTACCTCTGCCTGCAAACTTGTTGAACTTATACCAATGAAATTCATGCCTAGTAGATCACAATTTTCTTCAGCCATAAGCTTAGCTAGGTCTTGGCCTTTTACTATCTTGGTGGGCTTTACTTTTATGTCAAATTCGATCAGCTTTGCAATCCATTTGGCTCTCTTGCCATCAATGTCAAGCTGGGTTAAGACATCCTTCACAGCAGCTGAAGGACATAGGAAATGACCTCTGTATGTAGAATATAAATTATGAAAGCTCTTAATGACTTAATAAGAGAATAAGCTTGTTTTCCTATAGGATCATACTTTAGTTCAGCATCCCTCAATGTTTTGTTGAAAAAGGAAATTGGGTGATCAAGACCTTCATCATCTTTCTGTAACTAAACTGTTGCCACTGTATCATAGGAAGCAAAAGAGAAAATATAGAATCCCTTGGTATAATTTGGACTAATTAAAGTAGGATCTTCCATGACAGCCTACTTGATGGATTCAAAAGAGTTTCTTTCATTTTCTATCCATTTGATTTCGGATTCCTTCCTCAACATGGAAGTTATGTGTTTCACTAACTCAGAAAAAATTGGAATAAACCTCCTAACAAAATTTATCTTACCAAGGAATGATTGAATATCCTTTTTTGACCTTGGTATTGATAACTTCTAAATTGCTTCGACCCGAACAGGATCAATATTCACACCCTCTGCTGAAACTATGTGGCCTAGGAGTTTGCCCTCCCTGAGAGCAAATTGAGACTTTTTTGGGTTCAGAGAAATCCCAAACTATCTACATTTCATAAAAACCTTTTTCAAGTGCTGCAAATGTTCTTCATAACTGTTTGAGTATACATTGAGGTCATCAAGATATATGAGAACAAACTTGTCCTTTAATCCCACAAAGGCTACATCCATGGCCCTCTGAAAGGTGGCCCCAGCATTCATCAGCCCAAATGGCATCTTGGCATACATGAAGGTACCCCAAGGAGTGGTAAAAGCAGTTTTTTCTTGATCATTAGGGTGTACAAAAACTTGATTGTAGCCTAAGAAGCCATCTAGAAATGACATGACACTAGCTCCTGAAACTCTTTACAACAGATGCTCCATCTTGGGTAAGGGGTAGTTGTATTTCTTGGAGCATTTATTCAGGTTTCTAAAATCGACACAGAAGTTGATCTCACCATTTTTATTCCTCAGTATTAGTAAATTTGCAATCCATTTAGAATACCTCAGTGGGATTATGATTTTAGCATCAAGGAGCTTTTTATTTCTTCCTCAATCACGGGCAATAAGAGAGGACTGATAGGCCTTAACTTTTGTTTGAAAGGGATGGTGTCCTTTTCGAGGGGAATTCTATGTTGAATGATATCTATATCATATGTATTCAGATCATTGTATTCCCAAGCAAATATATCAGCAAATTCTTTCATAAGACAGCAAAATTATGACCTTTGATCAGGAGTCAACTCAGTAGACAAATTTATGAATTTAGGATGACTTTGTCTACCTATATTATGCTCATGGACAATGGGGTCTTTATCCCTTTTCACGGGTTCGAAGAGGACATCATTATGGTCAAAAAGCTTCTCAAGAGGTGCTAAACCCCAAGGTATATGATTGCTTGGCAACTAAACAATATTGTGTTGACCCGTTTTCTCTTTCAATTTATGCCTCTGGGATTCTGCTACATTTAGATTCTCTTGGTCAATATGCATATCAAAAAATTCATCAATGACCTGGATAAATCTACTAAGTTCGTCATCATTATCAAAGACTTTCTAGTATTTAACATTATCAAGTATGGATGGCCTGTAATTGACTTGGATTTCATAGTTCAATTTAGGAGGCATAGGAGGAACGAACATACTAGCAGAGACAGCAAGGGAATCATCTAGATGCTTCATAGCTCTAGGTATATAGGAAATGTCAAAAATCATGAAAGAGTCCCTAAGTTTCCATACCTCATCTCTATATGCTTTTATCCTGACATTCTTTGCTTAAAAATTGTTGTTCACCTGTTGTATGATGAGATCTGCATCTCCAAATATATTCAGACACATGATTCCCATCTCCTTAGCATCCTTTACTCCCAATAGCAAAGCCTCGTACTATGCTATATTGTTATTAGTCTTGAAATCAAGTTTATAAGACAAATGAATAGTCTCCTTTGAAGGAGAAATCAAAACTACACCTGCACATGTTAAGACTTGAGTACTGGCTCTTTCAAAAAATATGCTCCAGACATAGGTGGTTACTTCTTTAGGTTATCGATAGGTAGGATTTGTGAGTTGCATAGGTACTGGCTAAGAATCATCTATTTGTAGAATACATGCCCCAAAGTCTGTGTCCACTGCATAGATGGATGATTTATATAATTTCTTTCATTACTGATGATGTAGGCAAGCTCATTTTCTCTGTAGAGTCTCTTGGTTTCTCCTCCAAACATTGGGATTGTAGCATAAGTGAGATCCATCTATAAGGTGCCACCTAGCCTTTTACTCCATGAATGAGACAAGAGGAGGCCAAACTTCGGTGGGATATCAGCAACTACTACATCCATCACTATGATTTTTGAAGGTAGATGGGAGAGGTTTATGACAAGGTCTTTTGTGAGGCCTGGGCATTTGACTTTCCTAGAGTCAAAAGAGAAAAGATCATGGTAGGGTTTTGTGATGTTGAGCCCAAGCTCATCCATCACTGTCTTTGGCATAAGATTGTGGGATGCTCCTGATTCAAGCAAACAATTGCGAAGGATCTTGTCATGGATGTTCAAGGATACATAGAAGGGTGGACAGGAATCATCCAGTTCTTCAACGCTAGGACCTAGGGTTACTATGGGCTTATCATCTTGCAAATTCACAAATTCAGCATCTACGAGTGTCTTTGGTTGAAGAGATTTCAGTATAGATGAATTAAAGGAATCATTCTTCATAAGCTCTATCAAGGGAAAAGGGATTTTTAGTTTCTGAATTTCTGATTCAAGATTGAAAGAATAAGACAATTGTCAAAATTTCTCACCTATTTTGGAGCTTTGAGCTGGATTTGATCAATGGCCTTTGTTGTTGTTTTGGAGGAGCAGCAATCTTTTTTGCAGTAGCAGTAATCTTTTTAACAGGAGAAGTAGATTGCTTTGTAGGGACAGGATCCTTCTTTCTGGGAGCAACAATATTGGACCTCAAATTGTAACCTCCTTGATCATATACTTGATACAAGGATTCTTCAGTGATTTGCTCGTTCAAGAGGGATTCCTCATAATCTGATTGTGTCAAGAAAGAGGGATCAAATTCATCCTCCATGCAATTGATATTGTCTTCGGCTTCTCCTTCTCCCTGAGTAAACTCTTGTTTTGCCTCTAACACAGCATTTTGGAAAGGAGCTTTGATTATATGTTCCTCAGCTAGATTCCTATCCCTTTGGAGGATCTGAGCCTGTGATTTATTCCTTCTATAAGGGAAAATATTAGGGTTTCTGGGGGCAAAGTCATTTGGCCCTTTAACTCTTACATGTAGTTGAACTCGATCTTTAAGTTTAGAGATTTCAGTTGTTAAGCTATCCAACATCTTGGCCATTTTTTCCATTTTTGTTTCTGATGAAGAAGGCTCTGAGGATTTCCTCTCCCCGTCCACTTTTCCCTTAATTTTCTTATATGAAACAATATTAGACTCAACTTCAATAGCAACATCTTGCATGAGTGATAAAGGAGCAGATCTTCTTTCTCTAAGAAGAAGACAGAACTCGGAATCAAAAGCATTTGCATAAGTGATTTTGGTTGAAGTTTCTATAGGTTTGATCTCAGCAGGGATCTCGCTGAACATTTTGTTAAATCTCTTTGTGAAATCTGAGACAGACTTGCCATTCTCTCTCCTCAAATTGCTAAACTCTGTGATATAGTAAAGGTGGTATCTTCTTTCTCCCCAATGCTTCAAAAATATGTCATCTAGAGATTCAATGCCAGCTACTAATCCATCAGGTAACTATTTGAACCATTTCCTAGCCTGACCATCTAAGCTCTGCACAAAAACCCTATTCCACACATCCTCTTGTTCATTGTTTATATTCTTAGCATAAATGCAGAATTCCTCTAAATGTTCTTCAGCTATAAAATCTTCCTCCCCAGTAAACTTAGGCATATATTTTAGATCATCTCTAGTAGGCATAGTAGAAAGGGGGTTAGGCAAATTTAGAGAAGCATATCTGGGAATGAGGATCCTTTCCTTCTTAGTTAGAGGGGCAACCATATTGGATGTGGGTATGGAAGGGTCAAAAGAATATGTTGCTAGTGTGGGTGGTAGCTGAGGAGGTATAGGTGGTAGATATACCCCAGTGGAGTTGTCAAGAATTGAATCTACAAAAGAAGAAGTGTTTGAAGATTCCTCAACTTTGAAACCTTCTGATTTACTTATAATTTTCTGAGAACTAGATGCTTCAGAAGAAGAAGATTTAAAGGGAGGTCTATTCGATACAATAGAAGAAATACCTCTAGAAGTACCTGATGCAGCTCCCCTTGTAGATATGGAAGTCTATCTTTGTGAAGCTCTTCCTCTCCTTATAATCTGTTCAGGATCTTAAAGAGGTGTCACTGGTGGCCTCTGTGGATTTATTTTGGTACTTGGTCTTCTCAAAGCCACCTTGTTCCAATGGAGTCACCAGATAGATGATTATAACCAGGGTAATGTCCACACTTTGTCTATCATCAAAGTGGGATCTATGTCGTCTCCTAGGGAAGCTAAGCTTCATTCTCTTCTCCCCGGCAACAGCACCAATTTGTTAGCACTCCGGGAAACTCTTCTAGGTTGCAGCTCGAAGATGCCTGGTAACTTAAATGTTTTCTCAATGATGGGTAATCTAGATCAAGTTGGATGACTTAATCAAAACTCACTCACTCAAAACATGCATAGACACACTCAGATAGACAAGGATTTTAACCACTGTTGTTCAGAGAGTTAATAAAAGGTAGATGTATGTAGAATTCTTATTATGCTAGCAGACTCATACACAAAGCATATATGAATGGCTGATCACAATAAGTAAATGATACTTGATATTCAATTCATCAATACAAACATAGGATAACATCTATCTGGCATTAGACAAATAGAACAAACCTGAAATAAACATTCAAGTGCAAGTACAGAAAGGTAGAAAATGAAATTTGAACATAAATGGCAAAAGAAGCTTATATTACTGATAAAAATGAGAAGTATGAGAGTACAAGTACGAAAAGTCTCCAAATTCGAACCTTTGTTCTACAGAAGTCACAGGCTTTATAGCCTTTACAAATTTATTCTAGATCCTGAAAAACTAGATCCAATTTACGAAAAATACACAGTTATAAATGATTGATAGAAAATAGGAAAAGATCCTATTTTGATGGTCAATCTCTATATCTCAAAAAATATTCCTGATCTTTGAACTCTTTGGTGGCTGCAGTAGAAACTGAAGGAGAATTCGAACTTGCCATTTGGCAGACAAGTCACCTTTTACCAAAGTAGGCAGGAAATGTGATCTTATTCACCTCGCTGGCACCTCCAAAACTGAAACAGAACCTTAATATTGATGCCCTTAATTATTATCTAGCATTATAAATCATCCTCGAGGTGCTTGGATCAGCAAAAGTCATATATGTGCAAAAATATGCTTTGTTTCCCTGTCTACACTTTCAATGGCTAGTAGAGGCAAAATTCGATCTTGTTAGCTACCAAAAGCTCTATTTTCGGTGGCTAATGAATAGTTGAAACGTTCACGTAAGCCACCAAAAATCCTGCTTTAACATTTAACCAAAATTGCAACCATCACGCTTTACCCTAATGCTTTAAAGCCTCAATGTTGTTCTTCAGGTGTCTCTGCAACTTGAATAGGGTTTGGGGTAGTGGTAGAATCACAAGTTGTCTCTTGATCATAAAGATTCATGGCTACCTCTGTTATGGTTTCCAGCTTATGATGTGCTTGAGACTAAGGGTTTTAATTCTTTGCCTATGATTTTGACAGCCTGATTTTCCTGTAGAGCTTGGTGTTGTCCTTCATCAACCTAATATTTATTTCTTCAAGCTTAGTATACTTCCCTTTTAGTTCTTGAAGAGAATCATATAATTCAGCATTTCTTTTAGTTAATCTCTCATTGGTTCTTTTAATTTCTCTCTCTAGAACTTCTAATTCATACACCTTCCTTAGCAGCTGGTTGATCTTCTGGGATCTAGGTTCCTTTGGCTTGCTAGATGAAGCCTCTGCCACTTGTTGACCTTGATCATCCTTTGGTGTAGGTGAGGGAATATCCTCATGCCCTGCTGCAACTTGGTTTGCTAGGTCAGCTCCTTGATCTTCTTCATCCTCAGAATCAGTGTATGGCAGGTTGAGGACATTCTTACTGAAATCTAGATTCCTTTTGGTCGTCTTAGTCTTAGAGGATGGAGAGGTTTGATCAACTGCAATTGGAGAGATGGATCTCCTCTTCCTCTTTCCACTTCTGGGAGTGGAATACTTCTTTGAAGAATACCTCTTTTTGTCCTTTGGCTGTAGCTTTGTTTCAAATTCATTATAGAATAGGAAGTATGCCCAGGCAATGTTCCTCCTTTGTGGCAGCTCAGAAACAATTAGTTTGATCAAGCCATGATGGGATAGTCTACCTGCAATTTTGGTTGGCTTGGCTCTGACTTGATGAGCCATCTTAGTCAATATTTTGTAGAGGTAAAAAGCCAGATTCAAGGGGCTCATGCCAGTGAAGTGATTCATTAATTTGAAATGACAGATCATTACCCTATTGTATCTGCCCTCATAGGTTATGTAGACCCGAATTGACTTCAATAGGTGCTGTAATTTCTCCTCAAGACAGGACGTAGGGATGCTTTTCTTCCATACAATACTTTTGTGCTCAGGTTTTAGGTAAGACATTAATTCAACATTCTTTGTAACAGTGGTCTTAAACCAATTCTCTCCAGCCCTTGGAAGCTTTGTCACTTCAGCTATGAGAGCTTCATCCACCTGGAACTCTTCCCTACCGATTACTGCTTTCGTTCCATCAAACATGAGAGCAAAGGCTTCTCGTACTTACTGATGAGATCCTTGGATTTTCTCACAAAACTTATAACAACCTGCGTCCTTGAATAGCTGACATACCTCTGAGTGGGAGTCCAGATAACCGATATCACCCAGCTCTTTCCTTATGGAAGGTCCTCCACTCTTCATTTTCTGAACTGTTTAGTTGCACCTGCAAATTTGAAAATTCAAACTTTGGGGAAGGTAACACAGCGCAAGATTAAGGCAAATGGCTCAGCGAGACAATCACTAGGAAAGAGGAATGAATTAAGGGAATGACTTGATTTCGAGGGATATAGTTATCAATTGAGAATTGAAAAGGGTAACGGTTTTATCTAATGAGACCCGTAAACTAGAAAGTGCAAGGAACGTGATCATATGAATTGGAATTACAACACTTGTAGTAATTAGATCACAAATATGAGATAGGTGTAGGGTAAAGAGGGTTTGGGATTAGATAGGTCACCTCGAACTCATAAAAACACCTCTTACCAAATCATAATCAACTGCTTGTCCTATCTTTTCGGTGGCTAATGGGAAATGATAGCGCTTTCATCTGTCGGTTCCTACATATGTAGGACGTGTTGACCGCTTCAATATTCCTATGATTTCGACGGCTAAAATAGCCCCAAATTTCATTTTTAAGCTGCCAAAAGCTAGGCTTTTCGGTGGCTAATGAACAGTTGAAATGTTCGCCTAAGCCACCAAAACCTGAGCTTTGACCTTTTTTAGAAAAACAGAGTCCAATGTGTTTCAGACTTCATTAAATGCCAAAATCTCTCACAATGAGCCTTCAAATTTTCAAAAATGTTTTTTGACTTCCTATCACTACATAAAATAAATTGTCTAAGTCTAATTTATTTGAGGAGATAACAATGTCTTTGCTACTGGTAAAAAAATACATAATGAAAAAAAGGGACAATAAACTCTTGATATGAGAGAATGGTAGAAAAGATGGTTGACATAACTTCTGAACATGGGATAGAGGACTCTTACAACAATCATGGAAGTATATTCATCCCTTTCTCCCACAACAACATCAAAAGACTTTCCCCACCAACCTCACACATGCATTCAATGATTGGGTGATATATTAAGAGGACGTAATTGGATCATTTTAGGAGAATGACAACAAATGGATGAGTCCCAAGTTTGACAATTGTAAATAGAGTATTTAGTCTCTCGTATTCCATGTTTCCTCTTCACCTCTAGTGGAATCATATCCCCTTTAGTGCTCTTTACAGGACCATCCTGAACCATTATATTATTTTCCAACATAATATTTACATAGCATTTTAAATTGGCATGATAAGCCAATCACACAGTTTGTTATCACTCCAGGAAACCCCTCTAGGTTGTAGCTCGAGGATGCCAGGTAACTTAAAATGTTTTTTCAGGTTTTCTGATATGGATCAAGTCAGGTGACCTATATAACCTCCCACTCTCAATACATGCATGAAGCTCACTCAATTACAAGGCTTTTAGTTACAACTTGTTCAGTAGTTTGACAATAAGGTGCAAGGATGGAGAACTCATCAAGTTGGCAGAATTACATACAAAATAGATGCATATAAATGGCTAAATCCTCACAAGGATGGTACTTATAAATCAAATCACATTAACTCACCAATAGGATGACAGCTACTAGCTATTAATCAACTTAAAAATCACTTAAATGCACGTCCAGGCATAAGTACAGTAAAGATAAAGACGATGGTTGAACAACTCATAACAAAAGAGCTTATAATTAGAATAAACAAGATGAGACGCTTGACAATAGAATAGGCTTAAAAATCCCCGAAGTCGAACCTTTATTCTAAAATCAATCATGGGCTTTATAGCCTTCTACAAAAATGATAGATCTTGAAACTTCCATCTGTTTTCACAAAAATATTCGGAAGTGATAGTTTTTTCAGATTAGGGTTTCAAACCCTTGCTAATTATTTGTCTATCTATTGTGAAGATCTTTTTCACTGAGCAAACTTTTAATAACTGAAGTGGTTATTGATAATCACCACTGCTGGTTCAATCTAAAGTGACTTTCCTTGTTTAATCCACCAGATTTTTCTACCTTGTCGTCGCGGTCGCTGATCGGAAGCTCTGTCTTCTAGCACATCAGCGCCCTAGACCAGAATGTTGCCACTATTTCGGAGGTGAAACAAACTAGTTTTATCGCTGTCAGAATGATTTTTATCATTGATCGAAGGCCTTGTCCATTGCCTTATCGACACTACGAAGCTGCTTAGCTTTACCTCAGCGATCTGTAGTCCTTAGTTCTTCTGATCACCGATGATTTTCTATTGATTAATCGAAAGCCTTATATGTTGCCTTACTGACACTGCGAAGCTGCTTGGTTCTAAACTTGCTAATCCATAGCCCTTATTTCTTCTGATCGTCGATGAGTTTCTATTGTCACTGAACCCACAGTCGGTCTGTCTCCTACAGTTGTGGCTCCTTAGTGGACTATCTTGTCGATCTGTAGTCCTTAGTTCTTTCGATCATCGATGATTTTCTATTGATTGATCGGAACCCGTAGTCAGTCTATCTCCCACCATTGTGGCTCCTTAGTGGACTATCTTGCCGATGGTTAGTGTTTTCAACCTCCGACGCCTTATTAAGTAGTGGTTCTGATTTTCGATATGTGACTTCAGCGGCATTTTATTGCTTTATACCGCCGACACTGCGGAAACTTTCAGCTTTACTTTGTTGATCCATAGTCCTTAGTTCTTTTGATCGCCAAAGTTTTCATCTAATCACGAAAGCCGCAATCTGTATGTCTGTCGGTGGCTAATGAGATGTTCTGATCCTCACCCAAGCCACCAAAGCTACAACTTTGTGAAATTTTCATCAAAAACAGAGGCTTTCAAACTGTTAGTGATATTCATATCCCTCATTGCGTGAATTAAATTCTTCATACTATCGAAATAAATTATCTTGGGAGATAACATATGGCTCCTACTTGGGGATGGGAACTTCCCAGTGAGGTCCCAAGAACCCCAGACCAAAATGCCTTTCCCTAAAAGCAACTAAGTAACTTAACACTATCCTTTATTGTTCCATTGGGCATGGAGTTTATTCTGAAAGCAAAACAACCTACTATTTACTAATTTACAACCATAAGGCCTCAGAGCCTTAAATAAAATAGAGCTTTAAGAAACGCCCATTTACTGGGCCATCAAATACCTCTTCACCTTCCAGACTCTGCAATTTGAAGGTGTTATTTTTATGTACCTGGGCTATCACAAAAGGGCCAATCCACAAAGAGTCAAATTTTCCATGTTTCCCCTTGTCCTATCTGACAGCATCCCACTTGAGGACCCAATCTCCAAACTGGAAGTTGTATGCCTTTGCTCTTTTGTCAAACATGCCCTTTATCCTCTGTTGATGAGCTTCTAATTTTCCTTCAACTTGCTCCCTTATTTTCTGTAATTCTACCAAATCCATCATCCTTCTTACCATATCATTTGGTTCATCCTCCTCTTCTTGAAATAACTTTGCCACTAGAAGGATGAGTTGTATAGGAAAGATGGCCTCAGTCCCATAAACTAGTTTGAATGGAGAAGTCCCTATGGATCTTTTGTCCATTACCCTATTAGCCCATAAAGCAAACTTAATCTTTGAATCCCAGCTTTTCTGATTTGTCTCTAGCAGTTTTCTGATGATTCTTACGAAGCTTTTGTTGGATGACTCAGCAAGGCCATTACCTTGTGGGTAATAGGATGTGGAGTGCACCAGTTGAATACCCATTGATTTACACATTTTAACTAATGCCCCAGCCTTAAAAGTTGGTGCATTATCAGTTACTAACCTTACTGGGCAACCAAACCTGTTGAATATGTTCTCATATAAAAATCTCATGATGACTTGATGAGTGGCATTTCTGGTGGGCACTGCTTCTATCCATTTGGTAAAGTAGTCAGTGGCTACTAAGATCCATTTATGCTATCCACTGGAAGATGGATTTATTTCACCTATGAAATCCAGACCCCATTGCGAGAAAGGCCCATTCACTATTACAGGCCTAAGGGGCAAGGGTTTGAGCTGCTGCTTCCCTATAAATATTTGACATTGGTCACAGGCCCTTAAAAAAGTGCATACATCAGTAAAGAGGACTGGCCAATAGTATCCTACTCTTAAGATCTTGTGGGCTGTGGTTTTCTAGTAGTGGTGGCCTCCACACATACTGGAATGAAAGTGATGCATGACATGCTCTACTTCCTCTTTAACTAGACACCTTAACAAAATTCTAGACTGATCCCTCCAGTATAGCAGTTTGTCAATTATTCAAAACTTAACAGATTTCAACTTAAGAGCCTGTGCTTGGTTAGGAGTGAGATCAGGAGAAACTTCTATTTTTTGCAAAAATTGAATGATACCTGAATACCACTCACATGAAGATATGTTCTCAGCTACTGATGGACTGTTATTCTAATCTTGATTTACTTATGTTTTCGTTGATACCATAGTATGCACCTTTGCTGATCTGACACATGTGAAATTTATTCCCAACAGTTCACAGTTTTATTTGGCCATGAGTTTGGCCAGACCTAATCCCCTTACCAGCTTGGTGGGTTTCACCTCTACATCAAACTCAATGATTTTGGCAATCCATTTATCTCTCTTCCCATCTATGTTAGGCTAAGTCAAAACATCCTTTATAGTAGCTGAAGGGACATATGTAATGACCTTTGCATGGAGAAGGTAGATTCTGAAAGTCTTCAAATATTTTATGAGAGCATAAGCCTGCTTCTCAATTGGGTCATACTTCAGCTCAGCATCTCTCAAGGTTCTGCTGAAAAAAGGCAATTCGATGATCAAGACCTTCATCATTCTTTTGTAATAGTACAACTGCCACTGTGTCATAAGATGCAAAAGAGATTATGTAAAAACCCTTGGTGTAGTCGGGACTAATCAAGGTTGGGGCCTCCATGATGGCTTTCTTAATGTCTTCAAAATATTTTCTTGCTTGGTTAGTCCACTTTATTTCTGCATCCTTTTTTAGCATGACCGTTATATGCTTTACCAGCTCGGAGAAATTTGGAATAAACCTTCTGACAAAGTTTATCTTGCCTAAAAAGGACTGAATGTCTCTTTTTAACCTTGGTATTGACAGTTTTTGGATTGCTTCCACCCTCATCGGATCGAGCTTTACACCTTCAGCTAAGACTATGTGGCCTAGGAGCTTTCCTTCATTGAGTGCAAACTAGGACTTCTTGGGGTTCAGTGATATTCCATACCTTCTGCACTTTAGAAATACCTTCCTTAAATGTTGTAAGTGGTCATGATGGCTGTGAGAGTAAAATTTTAAGTCATCCAAATATATCAGCACAAATTTATCTTTTAGCCCTATAAAAGCTAGGTCCATAGCTCTCTGAAAAGTAGCCCCAACATTCATTAGCCCAAATGGCATTTTAGCATACATGAAGGTGCCCCAGGGGGTGGTAAAGGCAGTCTTCTCTTGGTCATCTAGGTGCATAGCAACTTGGTTGTATCCAGAGAAGCCATGAAGGAAGGACATGACCCTGGCCCCCGAGACTTTCTGCAACAGATGTTCCATCTTGGGCAGTGTATAGTTGTCTTTTTTGGAACACTTCTTCGGGTTTCTAAAATACACACACAAACTGATTTCTCCATTTTTCTTTCTTACCACTACAAGATTTGCAATCCACTTGGAATACCTAAGGGGGAATATGATCTTGGATTTGAGGAGTTTATGGATCTCTTTCACCATCACTAGTAATAGAAGAGCACTGATGGGTCTCAACTTCTGTTTGAAAGGAATGGTGTCCTTTTTCAAAGGAATCCTATGTTGGATGATGTTGGTGTCATATTTTTTTAGGTCACTATACTCCCATGCAAAGACATCAGCAAACTCTTTTATCAAGCTGCAAAATTTAGACTTCTGTCCAACAATCATCCCAGTGGATAGATTTATCAATTTTGGATGGCTTTGGCTGCCTATGTTTTGCTCTTGGATAGCAGGATCTAGCTCCATTTTGGCAGGCTTGAAAGGGATGTCATTGTGATCAAACAGTTCTTCCAATGGTACTAGACCTCGGGGTATGTAGTTGCTGGGCAATTGGACAATATTATGCTCAGTCACTTTATCTTTTAACTTGAGCTGTTTGGATTCCTCCATGTTAAGTTTTTCCTGGTCTATGTGTATATCAGAGAATTCATCTACTAATTGAAGGAATTTACAAAGATCCTCATCATTTTCAAACACCCTCCAAAATTTTACATTGTCTGGCAGAGAGGGTCTGTACTTGACCTGAACATCATAGCTAAGCTTAGGGGGTAAAGGAGTAACAAACAAACTTGCAAAGATGACCAGGGAATCATCCAGGTGATTCAAAGCCCTAGGAATATATGGCAGTTCAAAAAACATAAAGGAGTCTCTGAGTTTCCATACCTCGTCCCTGTAGACCTTCAATCTGATATTTTTCGTCTGAAAAGTGTTGTTGACCTATTGTATGATGAGGTCTGCATCTCCAAAAATATCCATGCACATGATCCCCATCTCCTTGGTGGCTTTAAATCCTAGCAGCAAGGCTTCATATTCTGCTACGTTGTTAGTGATCTTGAAATCAAGCTTACAAGACAAGTGAATGTTTTCCTTGGATGGGGAGATCAATACTACACCTACGCCTATTGAGCTTTGAGCGCTAGCCCCATCAAAATACATGGTCCAGATCGTTTCCATGACTTCTTCGGGCTGCTGACAGGTGGGCTCAGTGAGCTATACTGATGTCTACTGATTATCATCTATTTGCAAAATGCAACACCCAAAATCGGTGTCTACTGCATAGATGGGGTGATTCACTGAGTGGCTCTCCTTGCTGATAATGTATGCTAGCTGATTTTCCATGTATAGCCTCTTAGTCTCCCCTCAAAACATGGGAATGGTGGCATATATGAGATCCATCTAAAGGGTGCCACCTAATCTTTTGCTCCATGACCGAGATAGCAAGAGGCCGAATTTTGGAGGAATATCGGCCACTACAATGCCCATCATTACGCTTTTCAAAGGTAGTTGTGTTCAGTTTACAGCAAGGTCTTTGATGAGGCCCAAGCACTTGACCTTCCTGGATTCAAAGGAGAATAAATCATGGTAGGGCTTGGTGATGCTAAGGCCAATTTCATCCATCACAACCTTTGGCATTAGGTTATGAGAGGCTCTTGAATCCAGCAGACAGTTATGGAGGATTTTATCATGGATGTTCAAGGATATATAGAATGGTGGGCAGGAGTCCTATAGGTCTTCGATCATGGGGCCCAAGGTTACAACAGGCTTGTCATCTTGCAGGTTCACAACTTCAGCGTCAATGTGCACCTTGGGATGAAGGGAATTCAGAATGGAGGTTTTGAATGCATCATTCTTCATTAGCTCAATTAAAGGGAAGGGGATTTTCAAATTTTGAATTTCAGACTCGAGGTTGAAGGAATAATGCAGCCTATCTGGAAACCTTACCTCAGGAGCTGTGGGTTTGAGTTGGACTTGATCAGGTGTGGTTAAAGGTGCTAGTTTATGTAATTCTTTGGATGGGACAACCACTTTCTTTGGTAAAACGGCAACCTTTCTAGCTAGTGAAGCAGGCTACTTGATAGGTACATCACTCTTCTTGAGGGGAGAAACCAACCTAGACCTCAGTTGGTAACCTCCCTAACCATCAGCCTGATAGACATCCTCTTCAGTGATATGCTCATTAGTCAGTGCTTCCTCATATTCTTCTTGTGTCATAAAAGAATAGTCCACCTCATCCTCCATGCAGTGGATATTGTCTTCAGCTTCTCCTTCTTCTTCAATGAATTATGGCTCTTCTTCTAATACAGCGTTTTGAATTGGAGCTCTTATCCTTTGATCTTCCCCTTGATTTCTCTCCGTTCTGAGAATCTGAACTGGGGGGTTTCCTCTTCTATAAGGAACAGAATTTGGGTTTCGAGGAGCAAAGTCACTTGGCCCTTTACCCCTCGTAGGTAGATGTCCTTGGTATTTCAATTTAGACATTTCAGTAGTCAGGTTATCTAACAGTTTGGTCATTTTTTCAATCTTGTTCTCTGATGCCGAATCCCCACTTTAGTCTGTTGGATGCTTTTTCCTATCTATCTTCCCTTTTACCTTCTGAGATGCCAGAATGTTTGACTCTACTTCTAGGGTAGCATCCTGCATGAGTGATAAGGAAGCAGACCTCATTTCTCTGAGAAGTAAGTAGAAGTTAGAGTCAAAGGCATTTGCATAAGTTATCCTAGTTGAGGTATCAGTGGGCTTAATTTCGGTAGGGATCTTGCTGTACATATTGTTGAATCTCTTGGTAAAGTTGGAGACAAACTCCCCATTTTCTCTTTTCATGTTGCTAAATTTTGTGATATAGTAGAGGTGGTCCCTCCTGTCTCCCCAATGCTTTAGGAAAATGTCATCTAGGGCCTCTATGCATGCCACTGATCCCGCAGGAAGTTCCTTAAACCACTTCCTATCCTAGCCATCTAGGCTTTGCACAAAAAACCTAGTCCATACATCTTCTTGTTCTATGTTAATATTTTCAACATAGCTGTAAAAAACAGCTAGATGTTCTTCATCAATGAAATCCCCTTCCCCTGTAAACTTAGGCATATACTTGAGATAATCCCCAGTAGGCATGGCTACGAGAGGATTTGGCAGAATTAAGGGCACATACCTAGCTATTGTTGGGCTATGGGAAGACCCGGGTTTTATCCTTTTATCTTTGCACCAATAAAAAGACCCATAGTGTTGGCCCTTTCGGCAACAACCTGCGAACAGGTTGCAGTCTCACCTGAAACAACTATGCGGTGTTGCAGAATCAGGTTTTTGCAAGCAGAAGAGGGATATTACTGTACCTTTAGCCTTAACAAATATTAATCATACAACACAGAGCTTCGACAATTACTTAATTAGCTTCATAGTTTAGACAAACAGACAGTTACTTGCTTAACCCTTAACTGGGAATTCACAGCGAAGTTAATACTTAACAATATATCTTACTTATCATTCACCTACTTATCGAATTCATAAAACAAAGCAGCACAAAAACAAAAGAGAAACCACCACAACACAAGATATACGTGGTTCACCCCCAGTGTAGGGGCTATGTCCACAGAACTACGGTTTTATTCAACTTTTTACAACACGTAGTTCTGATTTGCACACTCAGTTGCATATCTTCTCAGCAAATCTAAGCTATGCACTCAATTGCAGCACCTTTCTTCTTACACCCTCTGTGCACTCAGCTGCAGAGGTCATCCACGCACTCAGCTGGGACTTAACCTTCTTACAAAAACCCTCTGCGCACTCAGCTGCAGAGGTCGTCCACGCACTCAGCTGGGACTTAACCTTAAACCCTAAAACAGGTCTTTCTTCCTTCGCATCAAATCATCATACATTAAAAGTCTCAAAATCCTAACCTGACTCCTTTACATAAGTGCCTATTTATACAAGTGCACTATTACAATACCATGGACTTAAACCATGGGCTTAAAAACCATGAGTTTAAACCATGGTTTATTTACAAAAAGAGGGGCTTCGACCCAAATCCGACACCCCTAAGACTATTTTGGGTCGCAACTTCGCTTACAAGCTTCGCACCAAAACCACAGAGTTTCCAAAATAAAGGACCCTGAATGTCAAGCCCCAATAGGCCCCTAAGACTCACTAGTGTCCCATCTCAGGACACTCTGCTTCAACGTCGCCACCATAAGGACCTCCGACACATCCTGACACCAGTTTCGACAGAGCGTCGAATCTGCGACCTACGACAGAGTTTCTTCCACAACCTTCGACACTTCCAGCAATCTGCCACAGCTCTCTGAGAACAGCGTCATTATAGTTTAGTACCCAATTTCAACTATTCTTGGTACTTAGACTCTTCCTCTTGGTACTACGTTTGATCAGGGGGTATAGGCTTGTCTCTGTACTTCTTTAATCTACTTTCGTTCACCATGGAGGGTAAAATTTCTCCATTCAATTTAACTAACTGAACTACACCACCATCAGTAACTTTATGAACTATGTATGGTCCTTTCCAATGTGTCTTGAACTTACCTGGGAACTTCATGAATTTACTGTCATACAAGAGCACAAGATCACCAATCTGGAATTGCTTCTTCTTAATGTGTCTATCATGCCATGCTTTTCTCTAGCTTTCTGCACTTGCTGATGGAAACTTGCAATGAATCTATCTTCTTCTAGTTCCAGTATCTTTACCAACCTTTCATTCAACATAGCTGGATCATCCATCTCTGTGAAGGCATATATTCTGAGGCTAGGAACAATGTATTCCATGGGCATAACTTCTTCTTGTCCATATACCAGCCTAAAAGGTGTATGGCCTGTCAACTTCTTGCAAGTGGTTCTATAAGCCCATAATACTGCTGGAATTTTGAGATCCCAATCATTTCTATTAACATTGCAAACCTTGGTCAGAGCGTGCTCACGAATCTTGTTAAAGGCTTCGACAGTTCCATTTGCTTGAGGATGGTAGGCGGTAGTACTCTTCTGATGATATCCTTGAAATTCTTCAGTCAATGCTTCAATAGTCTTATTCAGAAGATGTGATCCTTGATCACTCATAAGAATTCTAGGACATCCAAACCTTGAAAAAATATTATCAAAGATGAACTTCGCAGTTGTAGCAGCGCTACAGTCCTTGACTGGTTGAGCTTCGGCCCAACGAGTAAGGTAATCAGTTGCATTAATAATGTATCTTTCTCCAGATTTCTTTACAGGGGGATTGATTGGTCCAACAAAATCAATAGCCCACTTGTCAAATGCTTGTAAAGTTACCTGTGGAACCAGAGGCATCTCATCCCTCTGTGGTAATACTCTCTTGCATCCTTATGAATCATAGGCCACCACAATCCTGCTGTCAGAATCTTCTCTGCTGTAGATTTTCCTGCATAATGACCTCCTGCTACTCCAAAATGTGCCTCAGCCAGAATCAATGGCTTTTCATGCTCCAAGACACATCTGCGTAGTATTTCATCTGGTCCCATCTTACATAGTTGTCCTGCTATCAAGGTAGAGTCAGCTGCTCTAACCACCAGCTGCTTCTTCTGCTGTGTTTTCATCTCAGAGGGTGCAAAACCTGTAGACAAGTACTAAACAATATCCTGAAAATAGTCATCAAACATCTGGATGGCAAACAACTGGGCATCAGGGAGACCTTCATCCAAACTAGTGGGTTCTTCTCCTAATTCGAGCCTCGACAAATGGTTAGGCCCCAGGTTAAGTATTCATGGCTTAACTATGATCTCAAAGTCATACTCCTGAAACAAAATCAGCCATCTGCATATCCTTCCACCTAACACGGGCTTGTTAACCAAATACTTCAAAGCAGAATGGTCGTGAACATCTTAAAATGAGATCCTAACAAATAATGTCGAAACTTCTGCAAGGCATAAACCATAGCTAGACCTTCTCATTCTGTCGTAGTATAATTATTTTCTGCTATGGACAATTTTCTACTTGCAAAAGCAATAGGGTGATCAATATTACCTTCACCTGACTGAGCCAATACTACACCTAAAGCAATTCAAGATGCATCGACATGAACATGAAACTCCTTATTCCAGTCAGGGAATACTAGGATAGGGGCAGTTACCATATTTTCCTTCAAAATGTCCAATATTTCCTGACATTTAGGTGTCCATTCAAACTTGATATATTTCTTCAATTTCTTTTCCATAGGGGCTATAATCTGAGCATATCCTTTGATGAATTACCTGTAATATCCAGTATGAACAAGCATAGTGCGAAGTTGCTTAACAGACTTTGGAGGTGGCAAGTTCACAATAATGGCTATCTTCGCAGGATCCATCATCAATCCTTGCTTGCATACAATGTGGCCTAACAGAATTCCAAAAGGTGCACAAAAGACGCACTTCTTCAGGTTCAATGAAATCTGATGCTGTCTACACCTGTCTAGCATAAGTATCAAACTGGTTATATGATCTTTCAATAAGCCAAATATAGTCCAATCATCAAAGTAAACTTCTAAGAATTTATGAATGAATTCCTTAAATGTAGATATGACTACTCTGGAAAACATAGCAGGTGCATTCTTCAATCCAAAAGGCATAATTGTATACTGAAAAGATCCCATTTATGTAGCGAAGGTTGTTTTATGTCAATCCTTTGGAGCAATTCTAATATGATGGTAACCTGAAAATCCATCAGTGAAAGAATACACTTCTTGCCCTCCGACATTGTCTAAAACTTCATCTGTAAAGGGAATAGGGAAGGGATCATGTAAACAGGCATCATTCAGCTTCCTCAAATCAACACAGATTCTAATTTCACCCTTGGTCTTCTTTTCTTGTACCACCATAGGGCTGACCCATTCAAACTCTTCGATAGGCTCAATGATTCCTACAGCGAGCATCTTATCTAGCTCCATCCTGACTTTTTCTTTATACTTAGGGTTTAGCCTATAAAGACGTTGCTTCACAGGCTTCGCATCCGCTTTCAAGGGTATTTTTATCACTCCTATATCACCAAGGATACCTTTCATTTCTGAGAACTTCGTCGGAAATAAGTCCTGATACTCATGGAGAAGTTCAGTCACTTTGCTTACCATTTCTTCGTCCCAATAATCTCCAATGGTAGCGTACTTAGGCATTTCTTCTAATCCAATATTTACTTTCCTTGTCTTCAAGGGCTGAGTTACTTCAGGGGATTCAACTGCTGGTCCATGTACTTCACAATGTCCTTCTAACTCAGGAATATTGATGTTGCGAGGGTCATCATCTTCATCAATGGCGAGGTTATAAGATTCTACTGCATTAGCTTCTTGTTCCTTCTAATCAGGTTGGTACTCGGCTATGTCTTTATCATCAAACACCTTAGTATTGATCAGCCTAACAGCTGCATCTAAAGCAAGGCAAACCTCATTAATAGAACATGTAAGCACAAAACTATCAACAAGACTATCCTAACTTACAGTACCATGGCGAAGCTCCACCTCTGCATACCAATTCTTTGCGACAGGTTCCAGGGTGTGTACAAACCTATGTACCCATTCTTCAGAAGGTACATGCTTCCATGCTTCATAACATTGCTCCAAGTGTTCCTGAGGGCTAGTCTTACCATCAAATCTACTTCGCACCTCCTGAGGTTGCTCTATGAATCTCAGGCGAAGAAACTTTTGACAAGCTTCCCAATTATGAGTATACTTATTATGACCATTGCACCATCTGGCAGCTGTGGCTCTGAATACTGAATCTAGAGTCTCCATTTTCTGTGAATCTGGTACCTGCTCTGAAAATTGCACAATAAAATCTGTTGGGTCTGTCAAGCCATCAAAAATAGTTAAGGCTCTTGTCTGTGAGCTAAGCCATCTGAGAGACTTGGTAATCCTTGCACATCGATGTCCATGTAGCTCATACAGTCTATTCTGCCAGTTCTCTCGGCCGTCATCTGAATCAGTCATGCAAGAACTATCACACTGCCAATCCATTATACCTTTAGTAGTAGGGTTAACATAGTCTTCTTCTTTAGCTGTGATGTTGTAAATATGATCTAAAACATCCTGATCTTCATCTTTGACTGGCTCTGTATACCTTTCTCCTTGAGAAGGGTCCAATGGTACTATGACTCTCAGGCCTTTTCCTTCGAAAGTCATATGTCTAGTCTTAAGGTTGATTACTGCATCATTTTCTATTGCCCATTCAATTCCTAGCAAGGCTGGATAGGGGTTGCTATCATCAATTATTTCAATGACTTCAAAATCTACTAGGGTACTGACTCCATCAATATCCACTGGTACACTCGGGAATCTTCCCAAGGGCACAATATTTTGCTGATTGGCTAGTCTCAACTGTATAGGGGACCACTCAAGCTTAGGTTTTCCCATTTTTTCCCAAGTCTGCCTAGTTAGGACATTCACTTCTGATCCCATGTCTAAAATAATATCGGTCATGTTATAATCTCCTATCTGAGCATGCAATCTCATTTCTCTTCCAATCCTTCTAACTCTATTAACATTTTTTCCTTTATCAGAGCTTCGCTGAGATTCGCAAGACTGAAGAACTTTATGTAACTCGTTCAAAGCATTCTTGTTTGTTAATAGCTTCATACAACTCTGCAAAAATGATGCTAGTGTACTTACTTGATCTAGCGAAGCTTCTTGAGACTGTAACTGCTGTTGATGTTGTTGTGTAGTTGCTACTGATGTTCTGGGATCAGCAAAGTCTTTCTTGGCTTCCATAAATGTTTATTTTTCTCTGCCAACACCAAAGGCTGGAATTTTCTCTGGGGTCTTGCGGACCCAAGCCTCGACAGATTATTTCTCCGTATTCTGCACTTGTGTCATGGCTCCACTCCTTGTAACAACATTGAGAGATGGGGTAGGTCTTTTCTCTATGGCAATCATCTAAACATTCTGAGTAGGAGCACCATTTATTTCTTGTATCTTAGCTATCAACTGTGGACATTGCTCAATCACGTGATCGACTACTCTGCAATATCGACATCTCGTAGTTGGGTTCTGACAGTCTCTAGCTACATGGCCTGCCTAATTACAGTTATAGCATATAACCTGGCTTCAACCTCATCCAGGCATACCACCACGACCTCTGAAAGTACCTCGACCTGGGTTACCACCACGGTAGCCATATCCAACATTTCCTTGTGCCTCGTTTTGTACCCTATAAGCATCATAGGTTCGCTCTCTCATGAGATCAAAGCTGCGACATTCATCTTCATTATTTCCTACTGACTTACAGAACTTGAAGTAGGGATTCTTAGGTACTTGAACATATCTTTGTAGCAGATAGCAATCTTCAGGTCGATGTTGGCCAGTTGTTCGACAGATCTCACAATAGAGAACAGCAAGGTTGAACGGGTTTGGTGCACCAGTATTCAGGTAATTTCTTAGTGCAGGGCACTGTTCTTTGTCATGACCTTATGTCTTGCATCGCGTACACCAAACCTCTTCTCGAATGGCTTTCCCTTTTTTCATGTCACACAGCTCCAAGGCCATTTCTGCCAATTGCGCCTGTATCTGGGCTATGCCAGAATTATCTCCGACAGGAGTTGTTTCTAGTTTCATGGCAATTTCCAATGCTTCTTGCTAATCGGCAACTTTTTGTTGCATAAGTGGAGTCCTGATATGCGGCAATAGTGCTTCAATGAACCATTGTTTATGTTGCTCTGGTCTAATAGTGAAACTAACTTGATCCAGCAGAACCTTGAACCTCTGATCAAAGTCCCAAACTGATTCACCTTGCTTCTGCTGAATTTCCTTTAGTTCAGTTATAGACTGTGACTCTGATTTAGGCTTCTTAAATTCTTTAATCATTGCTTTTTTAATATCGGCCAAGACATAGTTCTGAGTACTGGAAAACTTCATAAACCAGGTCAAGGCTCGGTCTCTAAAAGATGTGACCAGCTGCGTTGTTCTTGTATTCTGATCCATAATGTTCTTAGCAGTCCAAACAGCTTCGCATAAGAACCAAAACTGCTCTGGATCCTCTGATCCAGTTCCTCTAAATACTGGGAACTTGATATCATCATTTACATGGGCCATAGCAGATCGAGGGGGGGAGGGGGAGGAGGAAAACTGGTAACAGAGGGGGGGAACTTGTTGAGGTAGACTGACCTGCGACAGGACTACTCGAGCTAGGGTTACTTTCAGACTGCGATGGGTTCTCAGGGATGACAGATCCTCGCTGCAGAGTGATAAGAGGGTTTCTAACAAAAGGGGTTTCTTCAGATTCAGACTCTTCTAGGCTTAAAGGGGTATAATTGGTATTCTAGCCTAGGGTAAAGGATCCAAAAGTTCTCTTGTATCTTTTACCGCTTCGAAGCAAACCACTTTGCTCATCGAAGTCACTTTCACTTTCAAACATAGGTTAGTAGCACTAAATCTAGCAATCTGATTCAATAAGCAATATGTGTTTTTCAGCCAAGAGCATTTTAATTCTCAAACTAAGTGAGTTCAAGTACTTACCCCTTGGTCCTTTGAAGAACTGTCTTTCTGCTTCGCTGAAAGAAGTATGTGTGTCGATGGCGAACTCCATCACAAATGCTTCAAGGTTTCACGTTGTCCAGAAGTCAACAGCTCTAGATACCGCGTTGTTCACTCTTTTCAACAGGTTAATTCTTTCTGGGGTCCAGGCAAGAGACTGATCTTCTTGGAAGTTTGTCCTTCTTTCTGTCAACATGGGTAACCCCTGGTGCAATTCTATGTGGATACTACCAAAGAAAATTTCATAAATATCAGCAAAAATGTACCTTTGCAAGAAGTCGTCAAAGCTACGACGAGGATCCTTATTTTCTTGTTCCGCAAATTTTAGATAGGTATCTTCGATCCAATCACCGATTTCTTTTACTGAGGGCCTCCAAAACATATCCCTCTAGGTATGACGTAAATCCCTCTTGAGCAGATATTGTTCAACCGGTAACGGAACCAATTTGTTGGGCTATGGGCAGACCCGAGTTTTATCCTTTTATCTTTACACCAACAAAAAGACCCACAGTGTTGGCCCTTTCGGAAACAACCTGCGAACAGGTTGCAGTGTCACCCGAAACAGCTATGGGGTGTCGCAGAATCAAGTTTCTGCAAGCAGAAGAGGGATATTACTGTACCTTTAGCATTAACAAATATTAATCATACAACACAGAGCTTCGACAATTACTTAATTAGCTTCGCAGTTTAGATAAACAGACAGTTACTTGCTTAACCCTTAACTGGGAATTCAAAGCGAAGTTAATACTTAACAATATATCTTACTTATCATTCACCTACTTATCGAATGCATAAAACAAAGCAGCACAAAAACAAAAGAGAAACCACCACAACACAAGATGGACGTGGTTCACCCCCAATGTAGGGGCTACGTCCACAGAACTGCGGTTTTATTCAACTTTTTACAACACACAGTTCTGATCTGCGCACTCAGCTGCAGATCTTCTCAGCAAATCTAAGCTACGCACTCAGCTGCAACACCTTTCTTCCTACACCCTCTGTGCACTCAGCTGCAGAGGTCATCCACGCACTCAGCTGGGACTTAACCTTCTTACAAAAACCCTCTATGCACTCAGCTGCAGAGGTCATCCACGCACTGAGCTGGGACTTAACCTTAAACCCTAAAACAGGTCTTTCTTCCTTCGCATCAAATCATCATACATTAAAAGTCTCAAAATCCTAACCTGACTCCTTTACATAAATGCCTATTTATACAAGTGCACTATTACAATACCATGGACTTAAACCATGGGATTAAAAACCATGAGTTTAAACCATGGGTTATTTACAAAAAGAGGGGCTCGACCCAACTCCGACACCCCTAAGACTATTTTGGGTCGCAACTCCGCTTACAAGCTTCACACCAAAACCGCGGAGTTGCCAAAATAAAGGACCCTGAATGTTAAGCCCCAACAGCTACCAGGATCCTTTCCATCTTGGTCAATTGAGGGGCAGCCATATTGGAGATGGGTATGGACAGGGTTGTGGAAGGTAGCACTGATGAAGCTACTTGCTGAGAAGGTGGTGGTATACTTATCCTAGTGGAGTCACCGGGGATTGGATCTTCACAAGCAGCGGTGCTTGAAGATGCCCAACCCCTAGATTTTTCTGATGTATCTAAAAATTCCTGGGAATTAAGAGTTTTAGCAGAAGACATAATAGCAGAAATATTTCTTAAAATACCTGATGTAGCTTTTTGTGCAGCACTACTGGTCTGTCTTAGTAAATCCCTAGCTTTCCTCAAAATTTCTTCTAGATTTGAAACCAGTGTTGTTGGTGGCCCCTTTGGGTTTTCTCTGGTACTTGGTCTTCTTGAAGCCACCTTATATCAATGGAGTCACCATATAGATGATTACAACCATAATAATGTCCGATATTTGTCTATCATCAAAGCATGGATCTATGTCGTCTCCCAGGGAAGCTAAGCTTCAATCTCCTCTCCCCGACAACGGCGCCAGTTTGTTATCACTCCAGGAAACTCCTCTAGGTTGTAGCTTGAGGATGCCTGGTAACTTAAAAAAAAAATTAGGGTTTTCTGATATGGATCAAGTCAGGTGACCTATATAACCTCCCACTCTAAATACATGCATGAAGCTCACTCAATTACAAGGCTTTTAGTTACAACTTGTTCAGTAGTTTGACAATAAGGTGCAGGGATGGAGAACTCATCAAGATGGCAGACTTACATACAAAATAGATGCATATAAATGGCTAAATCCTAACAAGGATGGTACTTATAAATCAAATCACATTAACTCACCAATAGGATGACAACTATTAGCTATTAATCAACTTGAAAATCACCTAAATGCGCATTCAGGCATAAGTACAGTAAAGATAAAGATGATGGTTGAACAACTCACAACAAAAGAGCTTATAACTAGAATAAACAATATGAGACACTTGACAATAGAATAGGCTTACAAATCCCTGAAGTCGAACCTTTATTATAAAATCAATCATGGGCTTTATAGCCTTCTACAAAAATGACAGATCTTGAAACTTCCATCTGTTTTTACAAAAATATTCGGAAGTGATAGTTTTTTTAGATTAGGGTTTAAAACCCTTGCTAACTATTTGTCTATCTATTGTGAATACCTAGTTCATTGAGAAAAATTTTAATAACTGAAGTGGTTGCTGATAATCACCACTGCTAGTTCAGTCTGAAGTGACTTTCCTTGTTTAATCCGCCAAATTTTTCTACCTTGTCGCCGCGGTCACTGATCGGAAACTCTGTCTTCTAGCACATCGGCACCCTAGACTGGAATGTTGCAATTGTTTCGAAGGTGAAATGAACTAGTTTTATTGTTGTTGAAATGATTTTTGTCATTGATTGGAGGCCTTGTCCGTTTCCTTACCGATACTGTGGAGCTGCTTAGCTTTACCTCATCGATCTGTAGTCCTTAGTTCTTCTGATCGTCGATGATTTTCTATTGATTGATCAAAATCCTTGTCCATTGCCTTATCGACACTGTGGAGCTGCTTGGTTCTAAACTTGCCGATATGTAGCCCTTATTTCTTTCGATCGCCGATGAGTTTCTATTGTCGTGGAACCCGCAGTCGGTTTGTCTCCCGCTATTGCGGCTCCTTAGTGGACTATCTTGCCGATCTGTAGTCCTTAGTTCTTCCGATCGCCAATGATTTTCTATTGATTGATCAGAACCCGTAGTCATTCTATCTCCCACCGTTGCGGCTCCTTACTGGACTATCTTGCCAATGGTTAGTGTTTTCAAGCTCCGACGCCTTATTAAGTAGTGGTTTCGATTTCCAATACGTGACTTCGGCGGCATTTTAATGCTTTATACCGCCGACACTGCGGAAACTTTCAGCTTTACTTCACTGATCCGTAGTCCTTAGTTCTTTCGACCGCCGAAGTTTTCATCTGATCACGGAATCCGCAGTCTGTATGTCTGTCGGTGGCTAATGAGATGTTCTGATCCTCGCCCAAGCCACGGAAGCTACAACTTTGTGAAATTCTCATAAAAAACAGAGGCTTTCAAACTGTTAGTGATATTCATATCCCTCATTGCGTGAATTAAATTCTTCACACTATCGAAATAAATTATTTTGGGAGATAACACAGTCCATATGATAATATTTACATTATACATGCATATCCATTCACTAACCGATCCTTGGCCTTAAGATCCACACTAAGATTCCATACTAGCATATTTACATCATTTACATGATTTTATTTAGTATATTCCAAGTCAAAACCAGGGGTATTACAATCCCCTCCCCCTTGGAATGACATTGTCCTCGGGATTTGGTCAAAATCATAATAAAAATAGAAATGTCTCTCTCATGGAATCCTCTAAATCCCACGTAGCCTCATCGGGATCAAAGTGATTCCATTGCACATTTACCTGTCTGATGGCTTGATTATAGAGCAATGTTACCTTCATGTCGAGGATGCATAGTGGCTCTATTTGGAACTCTCCCTCAGGTTTCACCTAAATCATATCTCAATTAATTAAATGGTTAGGATCATGTACATATTTCTTATGCAAAGAAACATGAAAAACATTATGAGCTCTAATTGCACTAAGAGGCACTCTGCAACCTAGTATGGGGGATATCTTGTAACTTTACATAACGTTATGTAACGTTACATAACATTACAAGACTAACAAAATAATAAAAAATTAAAAATTTTAATTATCCGCCAAAATAAATGTCGACCAAAAAAACAACCTAAGATGAGGGAGATCTTGTAATGTTTGTTACTGACAAAATAATGAAAATATAAAAATTTTAATTATCGGCCAAAATAAATGTCGGCCAAAAAAAACAAACTAATATGGGGAGATGGTGTAATGTTCCTACCTAACAAAACAATAAAAAGTAAAAATTTAATTATCCGCAAAAAAAATGTGGGTCAGAAAAAAAAACACAATATGGGGGAGATGTTGTAATGTTCTTACCTAACAAAATAATAAAAATAAAAATTTGAATTATCCACAAAAAAAGGTTGGCCTTGCTTAAAACCATGTGCAAGGCCTTCTAAACAACCCATGGTTTTATTGTACATGGTTTAGGAGGGCCTTGGACATCGTTTTAAAACCATGTGCAAGCAGGGCCTTGCACATGGTTTTAAAACCATGTTCAAGGCCTCCTAAACAACCCATGGTTTTATTGTATATGGTTTAGGAGGGCCTTACAACTGGTTTTAAGACCATGTGCAAGGCCTCCTAAACAACCCATGGCTTTAGAAAGGCCTTGCATATGGTTTTAAAACCATGTATGGGAATATGTTGTAATGTTTGTTCCTAACAAAATAAAAAATAATAAAAATTATTATATGTCGGCCATAAATAATATTAAATATTAATAATAAAAATATTATATGTGGACCTTAAATCAAAAGATGTGTCTTTTGGTTTGAATCAAATCAATGGCTATATATGGGACACACTAAAGTTGATAGCTCATTGATTGCAATACCTAAGAAGAGGTTTGCACCTCGAGATATTTGATCCCTCTCGGCGCTTGATAGAGCCTAGGATTTGGGTCTAGGCTAGTATTAGCAGGAAATGGAATTCTACATGCAATTTACCCTATCCTCTCAAGCCCTTCAAATGGACTACAATATCTTAGTAACATATTGGCACAACTTCTAATATTCAAGGACCTTTTCCTTGGCCTCACTCTGAGGTAAACATGAAATTCTCTATACACTTTGTTTTTATCTGCATATCTTTTTTGTTTGTCTTGGGATGCTTTTAAATTCTGCCTAATTCTTGAAACATCTTGTTCCATTTCCTTAAGCAAATTTGCCCCAAGAACAATTTTTCTCACTAGATTATCCCAATTCGCTAGTTTCTTGCACCTTATTCCATAAACAACCTCAAATAGAGTCATTCCCAATGATGCATGTTGCTCATTGTTATATGCAAAATCTACCAAGTGTAGATACTCTTCCCACTTGGATGGTTTCTTTATCACATAAATGGGAAGCATGTCTTTAAGCACATGATTTACTCTTTATTTTTTCCCATATGTCTATGAATGGTATGCAATACTAAAATTCAATTGTGTACCAAATCTACAAATAGACTTTTCCAGAAATCAGAGATGAACTGAGTATCCCTATTTGAAATTATTTCCTTAGGCAGTCCATGCAACCTAAAGATTTCCCTCATAAAAATATTTGCAGTGGAATTTGCTTTATATGTGAAATTAACTAGTATGAAATGTATTTCTTTTTTCATTAACTTCTACACCACTACCATGATCGATCCATGCTATCTTACTGCCATTGGAAAACCTGTAATAAAATCCATGGAAATCACTTCCCATTTCCATCCTAGAATTGGAAATGGTTGCAATAAATATGTTGGGTGTTGATGCTCAACTTTCTTTTTTTAAACAGGAACGGGTATATTTTGTATTAGAAGGTCAGTGATGTAACCACTAAAGGAGAACCATAAAATTCATCACTGCCATTAGAATTCACCAGTTAGAGGTATTGAAATTTAACTTACTACTACACATACATAGATGTCTACCGCCCAACCCAACTAAAAAAGCTTCCTTTACACAGATATAAAGTTTGAGACGGAACAAAACTAACTACTGTTGTAATTCGCTAGAAGCCTGCCATGCACAGCTATAAAAGAGAAAACAAAAAGAAAAAATCTCCCAAAGGAGTCCAATATTACTTTCCTCGTCCTTCGTGCTGAAATGATGAGCCTAGAAATGCAGAATTTTCCATTTTTTCCACCTTGAGTTCCAACTTATCGAACCTAACTTCCAACTTGGCAAGCATTCATGCCATAGCTTGCTCTATCTGATAAATGGAGTGAGTGAATTCTTCCTGGAGCTAATAGATGTCATGATCAACAATTTCCAAACATCACCCTCCTTCGATGTCCATCTTATGCAGAAATAGGTTTTCCCTCTTGATTTTCGTTGTAACTTCACTTAGTTCGGCTGCAACGGACTAGACAAGATAAGAAGCAGCCGTGGATTCATAGGAGGCTTCCATTAAAACAAAGGTAGTCTAAAACCCAATAATTTCTACCTTGCTTCTTCTCTGATTTTTGGGAGCTAACCAAAGCTGGAGGATGCAGGCATTGCTGAGGATCTGGCCACCTTCTAATACCTCTCCCTTGATGCTCATAATTTCCAGGATCGTGGGACAATCTTTCACTGAGCTCCCACACTGAAGAGAGGACTACAAATGATGCATGGTTAGGATCGGGAAGTAGGTGAGCTCACTCATCAAGTTCAAAAGGTACGTAAGAGGGGTACAGCCTATCCTCCTTAAGTCCAAATGCTTGGATGCATGCAGCAGCCCACGCGTCAAATGGAGGGGAAGAGATATGCCACGATCCATGGATAGGAAAGGTCATCTCCACGTGGAGGGGGATATGGATAATCCCTTTGGATCCTTAGCCTTAGACCTATGGAATTTGGTGGGAGGAGCTAATTCCATTGATCACTAGAGTACCTTTACTTAGGGCAGAAGTGACATTTTTCACATGGTCTGCTTTTCCGTTTGGCTTTCTTAGAACACAAAAATAATCGATCTTCCTGAAGGAATTGGTGAGACTTTGAATTTTTTTTATCAACTGTCGAATCTACGTATGAGAGGGAACGAAATTGGAAGCTAGAGATTGAATGATTAATCTTGAGTCCCCGACCATGGTGATTTTCTTGATTTCTTGAATTCTAGTGTGGCGGAGGCCTTACCAGAGGGCAAGGGCTTCAGCAACATTATTTTTTTTGTCTACCAAGCCCCTATTAATTTGTCACAGTGATATAGGAACTAAAAACACAGTCTCACAAAGAATACAGATAGATAATCATAAAATTAGCAAAATGGTGCTACAATGGAAGTAGCAGCTCTGTATAATCACACAAAGAATGAGTAATATAATACAATGATCATGCTGCAAGCATGAATGAAAAATCAATTCAAATTCCCAAGGAGGTCATTTTAATTGAATGAGTGAGTCTATCTTAACTAAATGTAAGCCATAGTCAACACTCAAGTTAACCACTGATCAAAACCCTAATTGACTCAACTAAACCCTAACTGAAGTCGAAGTGCAATAAATGACTGATTCTAACTGAAAGTAGCTCAGACATGTGTCACTGCAAGCCAACCAACAAGTGGTAGTGCATCAATGACTCCAATGAACCCCAATGAGGTTAACTGAAGTTTGACTAACCATCAAAATTGGTTGGAGGTGCCCCTGTTGACTCCAGTTCATTAAATAATCAATAAATAATAAATTTAATGAAGGAAGGCACCTTCACTGCTCTGTTTAACTAATTGTAACCATCAGTTAGCAATATGGGGCATTAATGACACTCAGATCAGCCCCGGATTTCTCTAGTTAGCCTCCTCGAATGTAGGATAAGACTAAGTTAGCCTCCTTGACTGAAGATAGGCGTGGGTGTGATCTAGTTGATGTCATCTAGTGCTCCTTTGATGTCAATTAAGTCAATAATACTTGGGATAGTGGTTTAACTAGGCCAAATTGACCAAAATGAGTGTGTATGGTGGTAAATGTCTCCAACACCCCCCCCCCTTAAGCTATACTCAGGATGAGTAGAAAACATAAAATGCATAAAAATGCTAGGGCCCCAAAAACTAAGGCCATAGGTCACCCTGTACAATGCTGAAACTGAAACAATGCTCAAAAACAAACTAAGTGAGGAAAAGAGGGAAAAACCCCCCCTCAATCTGAACATTGAAAGTAGTCTGATCACCCTCATGGACTCACCCCCAACAGTGAACGGAGGTAAGTGAACTTATTTTCTGAAAAGCTCTTGGTGAAGATGTCTGCAGTCTGCTCATCAGTCAGGCAGTATTGCAGAATGATGGTCATGTCATGCACTAGCTCCCTGATATAGTGCATGTGGATCTCTAAATGCTTGGTCCTCTGCCTGGTAACTGGATCTATGGATATCTTAACAACACTTTTATTGTCACAAAAGAGGACAGTGGAAAAAGTACTACCAAGATCAAACTCTGAAAGAATTCCTTGCAACCAAAGATGCAAGCATCCACCGCTCCTTGATACTCAGCCTCTGCTAAATATAATGCTATGGCATCCTGCTTTTTGCTAGACCAAAAAATGGGGCCACCACCAAACATGAATACATATACAAAAGTAGAATTTTGATCAATACAATAACCCACCCAATCGAAATCTGTGTATCCAACCAGCTTTAGCTCGAAGTCTGTAGCATAGTGAATACCATAGGTCCTGGTTCCCTGAATATACTGGAGGATCCTCTTGGTTTCCTTCCAATGAATATCATGAGGTTGCTGCATGTATCTTGATACAGCATTCACTACATAACAGATATCAGGCTCAGAATGTGTCAAGTACAACAAGCTACAAATCAGCTGTCGATAGATAGTGCAGTCCATGGGAGGTGTGCTTTTCCTTCTTCAAGGCTGATCCCTGAAAGGAAAGGGAATCGTGCAGGCCTAAATTCAGCCATGTTAAACTTTACTACCAGGTCTGATATGTATTTTTACTGATTGGACAATATCCCATCAGAATTTTGCTCAATTTCGAGCCCCAAAAATTGTTTTAAGAGCCCCAAATCGCTCATTTTAAAGGCATTATGGAGAGTAGTTTTGATGGCTAAAATAGAAGCAAATATGCTACCTGTGATCAGTAAGTAATCAAAATATAAAACAATAATAATCAAATTACCATCAGACTATTGTATATACACATTTGGATCTGATCTACAGCTTTGGAAGTTTTGCGAGAGAAGGGAGGCACCCATCTTGGAATGCCACTCTCTTGGGGCCTGTTTTAACCCGTATAGTGACTTCTTTAGCTTTCAAACCAAAGATGGATCAGAGATGTAGCCCTCAAGCTACTTCATGTATGTCTCCTCATTAATATCTCCATGTAGAAAGGCTGACTTAACATCCATATGATGCACTTCCCGGTACTTAGATGCTGAAATTGCCAAAACTAGGCGAATGGAGTCCATTTTTGCAACCTGTGCAAAGGTCTCATGGTAGTCCACACCTTGGACCTGAGAGAAACATTTTGCCACCAGCCTTGCCTTATATTTTTAGGTGCTTCCATCAGCAGCAACCTTGGTCTGAAACACCCACTTGCATTGAACCAATTTCCTTCCCGGAGGAAGAGAAACTAGCTCCCAATAGTGTTTTTCTGAAGAGAATTCATCTCTTCATCCATGGAAACTTGCCATCTCAGATCCTTCCAAGCATGGTAGTAGGATTTTGGGTCTGAAATAATCATCAAATAAAAATTTTCAGACATCAAATTATCAGGACAAGAGAGCGCAATACCTGCTCTTTGGAAATCAGACCGGGTTCTCCTTGGATCATCCAGATTTCCAATGTTATCTCCTGCGGAGGAGAGTGTCTGTCGGGCCCATGTGAGAAGATGATTTTGTACTTAAGGTTCTAATTTATCATCTGATGTTTTCTGTACACTGATATTAGAAATCATAGGATCCAAATCAGGGTCATCACCCCCAATTTCATCATCCAAATATTCAGTAGAATAGGAAGGAAATTTAGCAGTTTTCTCCTTCACTAGTTCCACCTCCTAAAGAGGCTCATCGAACTTGACACTTATCTCGATGATTATATATTTTGTTTTGATATCCAGCAGCTTGAAACCTTTTGATTCATAATAATACCCAATAAACAGGCATTCTATGCTTTGTGGTTGCAAATCCCTTCTTTTATCAAGTGGAATTCGGGCCCATGCAGTGTACCCAAACACCTGCAGGTTCGACAGATCCGGTTTGTGTCTGAAGTATGCTTCGAAAGGGGTATTCCCTTTCATGAATTAGTGTGGCACTTTGTTCTAAATGTATTCTATAGCAATCATTGCTTTTTCCCATAAATTTTCAGCCAACTTCTTTGATTCCAACATACAGGTGGTCATCTCCTTGAGAGACTGATTCTTCCTTTCCACTACACCGTTCTGCTGGGGAGTGTAGGGAATTGAATGTTTGACCTGAATACCACTTTGTCAGCATATGTGCAGCAACTCATTATTTACATACTCCCCACCATTATCAGATCTCAAGATCTTGATCTTAATCCCAGAGGCATTCTCGATCAAGGCCTTCAGTTCAGAGAATTTTTCACATACTTCAGACTTCTTTTTGAGAAAGAAGACCCATGTGTACCTTGAAAAATCATCAATAAAAGTCATAAGATACCTTGATCCATTCATGGATGTGGCAGGCATTGGACCATTGATATCAGATTGTATCATCCCCAAGATGCATGTAGCTCGGTTTTCCTTCCCCCGATCATACTTGTGCTCAGGGTGTTTTCCAGCCACATAGCCCTTGCAAATTCCAGTGGTTGACTTGATGACCAGGAGGCCTTAAACCACCAAGTTTTTCTGTAATTGCTGAAAATATTTGAAATTTAGATGGCCAAACCTTTCATGCCACAGCCTACTAACTTCATTTCCATGAGTTAGCAGTGCGGTGGGCTTTGCATCCACCACAAAGTGGGAGAACTCAAAGGCTTTTGCATGATGGTTTACAAGGCCTTTAGCAATGAGTTTCCTGGATGCAAGTTCAGTTATCTCAACATCATTCAGGCTGAAACATACTCTCTTAGGCACTCCTATATGTGTCATCTGATAGACACTAAGGAGATTTGATGCCAGAGACGGCACATACAAAACATTTGAAAAATAGCCATTCTCAAGATCAACCGTACCTTGTCCTTCTGAAATGATGGTGGAGTCATCTCCCATGTGGATGGGGATGGATTTGTCGGTCTCTAAGGATGAAAAGGAGTCTCTTTCAGCCATCATGTGGTTTGAATTTCTAGAATCAATCAAGAGTGCTTTGGCCTTTGAAGTGCTTGCCATGAGGGCGTGACCTTTTTCATGCTGTGGTTCCCGATCTTGTTGATATTTCCTCCGAAAGATTTCTGAAAGATTGATGTGATTTCTCTCAAGGAGAGAGGTAGCTTCATCAAGCTTCTTCTTCATGCAGGAATATTTAGGGTGGAATCCTTCCTGCAGTATGAACACTTGACTTTTTCCTTTCCATGATGCCCTTTCCCTTTGTTCTTCTTTGAGCCGGAAGACTCATCATGCTGTTGGTTTTCAACTTTAGGATTAGGAGCTTCGAATTTAGTTTTTGGGTTCTTCTGCTGCTTTCCTTTACCCTTCAGATATTTGGGCCCCGAGACATGGAGGGCTTGATCACGGGAGGATCCGATGATCCCCATATGGACAATCTTATCATGTTCACTTGTTAGGAACTCAATGAAGGAATCGAGTGTAGGAATCTTCGATCCAGGGGTTGTGAGCTTCCTCGCACGGAATGTAGAGACAAAAATTGAATAATCAGATCCAAGTTTGGATAGTATGGCAAGGATGAGCTGATCATCCTCCTTCTCCACTTTGCATTGCTTCAATAGTAAGACAATGTGCTTGAACTTTGTGAAAAAATTCATTCAAGGTCTCGAAATTGGAAGGCTAGAGAGACATCAATTCATTTTCAAGCTGGTAAACTCTCAAATCATCTTTCTTTCCATACAAGGTTTCCAATTTGTCCCAAATTTCCTTTGGATTCTTCAATCCCAAAATATGGAAAAGAAGATCCCGAGAAACAGAGAGGCACAAGAATTCGAATGATTCATCCTTCTTGTTCAAGAATCTAGATTTGTCTATTGCAGAACCAGGTTCTGCTTCAGTGTCCATGGTGACCTTATAGAGTCCTCTGGAACATAGCTGGACCTCCATGTCTCCTTTCCATGAGTGGAAATTGAACGTAGTCAAAAGATCTACTGAAGAAGCCATATGAATCTACTGGAGCGAATGCTTTCACCTGTCAAAAACCTGAAAATCACAACAAAAAGGGCAATGTAAGGTTGGATAGCCTGCACATTTTAGGCTTTCATCACACCCAGCATAGTCAATCAAGCAAGCTTGATCAACAAGTTCTTTACTTGGGGTATTAATTGGTAAGCCTTGGCTTCTGGTGCAGTGCTGGATTTTTGAGCTATTGCTCAATTTTCATGCAAGAGCTGTCAAAAAATAAATAAATTGAGAGATCTAAGCTTCATCCCACCATGAGCTCTGATACCATATTAATGTGTCACAGTGGTATAGGAGCTGAAAACACAATCTCACAAAGAATACAGACAAATAATCATAAAATTGGCAAAATGGTGCTGCAGTGGAAGTAGCGGCTCTATATAATCACACAAAGAATGAGTAATACAATACAATGATCATGCTGCAAGCATGACTGACAAAGCAATTCAAATTCCCAAGGAGGTCATTCAAGTTGAATGAGTGATTCTAGCTTAACTGAATGTAAGCCACAGTCAACACTCAAGTTAACCACTGATCAAAACCCTAATTGACTCAACTGAGCCCTAACTGAAGTCAGAGTGCAATAAATGACTAAGTCTAACTGAAAGTAGCTCACTCATGTGTCACTGCAATCCAACCAACAAGTGGTAGTGCATCAATGACTCCAATGAACACCGATGAGGTTAACTAAAGTTTAACTAACCATCAAAAGTGGTTGGAGGCACCCCTGTAGACTCCAGTTCATTAAATAATCAATAAATAATCAGTTTAATGAAGGAAGGCGCCTTCACTACTCTATTTAACTGATTGTAACCATCAGTTAGCAATATGGGGCATTAATGACACTCATATCACCCCCGGAGTGCTCCAATTAGCCTCCCCAAATGTAGGAGAAGACTAAGTTAGCCTCCTTGACTAAAGCTGAGCATGTGTGTGATCTAGCTGATGTCATCTAGTGCTCCTCTAATTTCAATTAAGTCAATAATACTTAGGATAGTGTTTTAACTAGGCTAAATTGACCAAAATGAGTGTGTATGGTGGTAAATGTCTCCAACATCCCCAAGAGTAGCTTGTTTCCTGAACTCCATATAGGGTGATGAGAACCTATCGCCCCTATGTTTCCTTTAGAAGCTACATCGAATAAAAGGATATATCTTTGTAATTTGATCATCCATCTGTCAAGTTCATATTCTTCTATCCTTAATTCCCATGAGAGCGGTTTTTTGTATGGATAGAGATGCGCTTGGTAAATATGGAGAGAAACTGTGGAGCCAATATTATTCAAGTGAGGAGAGAGGGAATTCAAAAGATTCATTCCAGAGAAATTTAAGGTAGTCTCCTATTAGACTATTGATTTTGGAGACAACCTAATGCAGTCCCACTAATGCATCACCTACTTTCATGTGCCTCATCTAAAAACACCGGAAAAAATTATCCAAATACTAGTTGAACACATTTTTCATGAGGCACATGAAAGTAGGTGATGCATTAGTGATACTAAATGGTACAATTGTAAATTCATACTTCCCATACCGTGTTCTAAATGTTGTTTTATGGATATCTTCTTCTTTAATTCGGACTTGGTGGTACCCAAATTTCAAGTCAATCTTTGAGAATACTTGTGTCCCTTCATTTGATCAAAGAGATCATCAATTCAAGGCAAAGGGTATTTTTTCTTCACAACAACTTTTTTTAGTTACCTATAATCAATACACGACATGAGCCTACCAAGTACCCTTTTCATGAATAGCATGAGTGATCCCCATGGAGAAACACTTGGCCTCACATATTAATTTTCTATCATCTCTTACAATTACATTTTCAACTCTAGCAATTCTAGTGTACTCATTCTATAAGGTGTCTTATACACTCATGCAACTCCTAGAACAATATCTATTGTGAAATCAATGTCCTTCTTTGGATGGATTCTTTCACCTCATTGGGAAAAACATCTCTGAATTCTTGAAAGGCTTGATAATATCCCAACTTTGGAACTTCAATTTCTATTATACTTTTTACATGGGATGCATTGGCTTCCTTTTCTAGAGAACTTATTCAATTTCAAGGTTGAAATTTTCCTAATAGAAATTACCTTTGAAATGCCCCTTACCACCCTTGGATTTCCTTCTTCATCAACGCACTCAAAAATTTTGTTGTAGCAATCAAGTTTTACTTTTTGTGCTTCCAATGAGTCCATTCCAATGAGAACATCACAAAAACCAAGTGGCAAAACATTCATATTTTCCCAAGTGATGAACCCATCCATTTCCAATGGACATTTATCCACCATCTCAGTAACGTTTCTCTTGGTTCCAGTGGCTAGTTGAACCAAACATGATTTACTCTACTTAGTTTTATTAAAATCATAAGTCCCAATCATTTTAGGAGTGATATAATTGTGAGTAGGTCTAATATCAATCAAAATAGAAATAGATTGCATAGCAATTTTACCTTCAACCTCAACCATAGTTAATTGATGGTATGCTTGCAATCCTTTTGATCTAAATACTACAGGATCATATAAACCATGAATTAATGTGTGAATAATTATTAAATAGTAAATTCTTTGGAGAATATTTTAAAATGGAAATTCTTTAAAAAAAATGTAGAAACAACAAGAATGGAAATAAACGTAAATGCAAACCAATACTTGAAGATTGCAACTTGATAACGGAGTTCAACTCTAAAGGCCTACATATTTGGGTCCTAGCTTCTAGTAGGAGCATTTTAAATGATTTCTTCAAATATTGATAACTTACAAAGAATTCTCATATATTCTATCTGTTACTTATGAAATACACCAGTGCTTGACTAGCCTTGTCCAGGGACCTCCCTTGACACATTGTAGGAGATATTTTCTCTTGCACTATACAACACCACCTCATAACCATTCTATAGCTTCATGCATTGGCAATGACTACAATGATCAATCTTCTCACTGTCTCTTTGAACTTCTTCAACTCAAATAGTCTCTCTGAACTCAATTTATCCACGAATTATTTATATGTCTATCTCTCTATTGCTCCTCCTCTCCACGTCTAAATTGCATGTTTAAATAGAAAATTGGATTGGTTTCTAGATCTGCAAGTTCCATTTCCTATTTGGTATGCAATCAGATTCTTTTCCCAAATTATCCTTCATGATCAATCCAAAGATCGAAGGAATAGGCTTGGTGCCAATCATGAACCAAAAATCCTGGAAATTATCTCCGTCATATTGAAAAACAAATCCAGAGTCATAACTTCTAGATTCATTCTTGGTCGTTCATCTTGATCTGTTGTTGGTTATGTGGGACCGTTGATTTACAATGTGTCGATCCCAACTATTTTGATCTACACTATGTTGATCCAACTGTGTCAATGTCGATGATCTGATCCCAAATTTTGAAATTGGAAGTCGAAACTATCAAACAAATTCCCACAATGGACATCTTGACTCTCAAATCCCGAATATTTAGATCCTGACATCAGAGATCAGAGGTCGTCACGGGCATATCAACTCCTGCATAATTCATCTTTACTCCCGATTCTCGATTGTTCCAATTCAAAAGTCATAAATAACCCATGTTAACGCCAACTCGACTGCCAACTATGCAGTGGTCCTGCCACGTGTTGAGAGATAATTGGTCCATATAATGAAACTTCAAAACGCAATATCTTTCACGTCTGAAGTATGTTTTTGACAAAATGGGTATCACTAGAAATATCCTCGTGTGTTATATACAATTTAAGGATTGTGATTCTTGATTTATTGGGAGATTCACCTGGATCAAACCTCCCCACTGGAAACTTTTGGACCTCCAAAAGTCTAGAATTATTTAGTAAACATGTGAGGGTATAGCTCCCTCACTTTTTTAGTCTCCATCCATCATTCCCTACTTGGATGCATAACCCACATGAAGATACTCCAACTC
Source organism: Pseudotsuga menziesii (assembly GCA_001517045.1). Lineage (NCBI taxonomy): Eukaryota > Viridiplantae > Streptophyta > Pinopsida > Pinales > Pinaceae > Pseudotsuga > Pseudotsuga menziesii. The sequence goes on from LPNX011192813.1 coordinate 1,115,860, forward strand.
TCCTCTTCATGAAGTTCTTACCCTCCTGTCAAGAATGATATATTCCTGCAACTCATTAGGGTACTCAGGTGCAAAGTCATCAACACAATGAACATGAATATTCTCCTCTTGACCCATGATCATTGGAGGCTCATAGAATTTCAAATTATCTACACTCACAACATAATATGTATGCATGTATGGAGATCAATCTAACCAGAAAGCATTATTACCAACCTTATCCAAGATTGTGAGGGGTCCATACCTTAGTGGTTTTAAATTTTTACCTTCACCTTGAAGTTGTTCTTTGCCGATATGAAGCCAAACTTGATCACCAACTTGGAAATGATTATTTAAATGATGTTGGTCGTTCCTTGTTTTGTATTTGGATTGGATTTTCTCCAAGTGTTCCTATAATGCATGATGTACCAATTGAATCTACTGAATGAACTTGAAAGCTTTATCTACATCAACTTGTCCTTATTCCATAAAATCTTTTCAATATACATATTTTAAAGAAGACTTTCGTAAATACACAAAACACATCTCAAATGGAGACTTTTGAGTAGAGGAGTGAATGGCATAGTTGTAGGCAAGTTGTACATAATGCAAATGTTTATCCCAAAGCTTAAGATGCTTAGCACAATATCATCGGAGTAGTTGTACCACTATGCAGTTAATTACTTCGGCCCGACCGTTAGTTTGTGGATGGAAAGTAGTGATATTTTTCAACTTGGTGTCCATAAGTTCCCACAATATTGTTGACCAAAACTTCCCAAGAAAATGGGAATCCCAATCATATACAATGGAAGTGGGCAACCCAAAATGAACCCAAACATTTTGAAAGAACAATTGAGCAGACAAATATGTTGTGACATTCTTTTTACAAGGAATTAAAATGCACATTTTACTGGACCTATCCACAACCACATACAAGTAATCATGAACTTTCCTAGACATAGGTAACCCTCCCATAAAATCCATAAACACACTTTCCCATGCACAACAAGGTACATGGAGTGGGGTGTACAAGCCCAATTTTCTATTACTTGGCTTACTGGTAGCACACATAACACCTCTGAGACTAATAACAATACCTCTAAAGCTGAGTCATTGTCTTGCCTACACCAAAATGGTCAGATATAAGAGAAGTATGGGCTTCTCTTATTACATGCACTCGTCCACTCTATGAAATACAAATCTTTCCAAGATGATACAATAGCTTATCATTGACATGATAGTTCAATTCTTCATTTTGTGTGCCATTCATTAAAGATTCATACACAGCTTTGATGTCTTCATCATGTGTGTATTGTTCAATGTAGTTGTCATGATTCAATGGACTATTTTGCAAAATAATCAATTCATTTGTTGGAGGTATTGATAGCATGTCTGCAACTTTATTTTGAATTCACTTTTAATACTTAATAACTAAGTGAAATTGTCGTATAAATCCCATCCATCTAAAATATCATGACTGTTGTATCTTAGTTTGTGATTGAAGATATTGTAAGGGTTCATGATCAGTATGTTTGATTGTATCTTTACCCATTAAATAATATTTCCACTTCTTCACACTTTGTACTAATGAATAAAACTCTTTTATATATGTGGGATATTTAGCTACTAGTTTAGAGAATGTTTCAAAATAATATCATATAGGTGTCTTACATTGAATTAAGACTACCCCCATTGTTGAAATATTGTAACTTCGAGGAAAATTCTAAATGTATTTATTGATGTAACCCAAGGGAGATGTCCTATTCCTCTGTCGGGATGTTACTACTGTATTTGGTCATCATAGAGTCATGAGGTATAACCTCCATTGTAAGTCGGGTCAATAGTAACCCAATGAATATAATATAATATTGTTTTGAGTCTTCCTAGGTGAAGTCGGCCCAGTCAGTTTAGTGGGGCTGACTTTAGTAGGGTAAAAGTCAAATGACAGAAAGAGTATAAATAGAGGATTTGTGTACCTCATTTGAACACACACGCTCACTTGTGTATAGTGAATAGGAGAGAGAGAGAGAGAGAGAGAGAGAGACATACCAGTAAGGAGGAGGATCACCTGTTTTGGGGTTTTATCTTATACATCTATATAGAGGAATTTGTGTTGGGTTTTCTTCCCCCTGATGGTTTCCCAGGATAAATATGTGTCTCTCTTGTGATTGTGTTTCTTTCAGTGATTTTGCATATGATACTGTTGTGAATTTGGATTAAATGCTTACGATATCTAGCTAAGAATATGAAATCTTAACATGGTATCAAATCTAGCTTGAATAGAACAAATTTCACAAGGTGAAACTCTCTCTCCTCTCCCATCGGCAAGAAATTAGGGTTTATTCAAAGTTTGGTATATTAAAGATATGCTTGCATAGAAATTTGTGCCTCCATGGAGTGCATCTATTGAGCCCTATATCAAATGTTTTGAGTGGGTGAATCTCCAGGAAAGCCAAACCCCAGTTTGGCCCTGAACTAGAAAACTATAGAAAACGAGAACCAGAAATCTGCAGAAACTGAAATCTCGCAAGCAATTTTTGAAGGGTAAAGATTTGGAATCTCCAGAAACTAAGTGGACTATCTAACTCACCTCAGTCGATTGCATATCCTGGTAAGGTCAGCTTTTCATTTTGAGAAATTTCAATTTTTAATGACCTACTGGATAGGATGGCCCGAAGCACTAAGCTTGAGGACAAGCTAGAAGGCATAGAAAACATCCTATCATGGAAGTATAGGATTCGTCTCAAGATTCATCTCATTCTTAGAGAGAATGATCTTGAAAAATACATAAAATTTGAAGTTGTAGAACCGAAAGAAGATGAAGCTAAGGAGAAGCACCAGAAAGACCTGACCAAGGCAATGAGGATCATTATTGATTCTATCAAAGATCACTTAAGCCCTCAAGTGTCATCTAAAAAGACACCAAATAAAATGTATGATTCCCTTTCTAGAATGTATGACAGAAATAACATTAACAGAAATATTAATTTGAGAGCTCAATTGAAGGGTACCAAGATGAATAAAGGAGAATCCATTCAAGATTACTTCAAAAGGGTCTCCCAGTTCAAGGAATAGCTAAATTCCATTGGAGACTCCCTTGATGAAGATGAACTAGTTATGACTGCTCTCAATGGTCTCACTAGACCTTCAGATTCATTCATACATACTATGTGTGCAAGAAAATAAAGTATGAAGTTTGACCTTGTATGGGAAGATTACATCCAAGAAGAATCTAGAGTACCTAACAAAGAATCTCTACTTAGAGAATATGATCAAGATCTAGCCACCCATACCAAAAGGAGAAGACAATCAAACTTCAATAAGGATAGTCGAAAGGAGTATAGACCTCCAAAGAAGTTTCAAAGGAAAAGAGAAAATAGTCAAAAGAAAGACTACTCTAAATATCAATGTTATAACTATCATAAGATAGGACACCTTGCCAAAAGAGTGTCCATTGAAGAAGAACAACAACAAAAGATATCATGCTCATCTAGCTGAAGATGAGGATGAAGAATAAGAAGAAAGACCTTGAAAAAGACAAGCAAAAGAAGAATATGTACTATTCTCTGCACTCTCTGGGTCTGTAATGCCTAGAGAAGATACATGGCTTATTGATAGTGGTGCTTCAAAGCACATGACAGGGAAGAATAAAACTCTGTCAAGACTTGAAGAGAAGAAATATCCTCATAAAGTATAATTAGGAGATGACTATAAATATCCCATTAAAGGAATTGGTGAATCAAGCTACAATCTTGACTCTGGAACCTCCATGAATATGAAGGAAGTACTATATGTACCAGGTTTGAAAAAGAACTTACTTTCCATCTCAGCATTAGATAATAAAGGATATAGAGTTTCTTTTATAGATGGGAAAGTACTCATGTGGACCAAAGGAAAGACACTTGAAAATGTTATGGTCATTGGTGAAGAAGAAGGAGCATTGTACAAACGCAAGGGAAATTCAAAAACAACCCTTGTCCATGAGACCACTAGCTCAAGTGAACTACAGAATAGAAGGCTTGCTCACATCAACTACAAAGCATTACCCTATGTGAGCGAAGTAGTAACAGGTTTACCACATTTGAAGATCGATCATGAAGGTACTTGCAAATAATGTGCAAGAGGAAAGAATATCAAGAATGCATTTCCAAAGAGTGAAACAAAGACTAAATGTATGTTAGAATCAATTCACTCTGATGTATGTGGTCATATTCCCTCCACGTCTTTAAGTGGATATGAATATTATGTTACATTTATTGATGACTATTCAAGAAAGACATGGATATGCTTCTTGAATACAAAGAGTGATGTGTTTGGGAAATTTACGGAATTCAAATCCTTGATAGAGAACCATTTAGAATGAAGAAACAAGACACTCAAAACAGATAATGATGGAGAATATACTTCAAAAGAATTTGAAGCCTTTTGCAAAGAAGCTAAAATGAAGAGGGAACTAAAAACTCCCTGCAATCCCCAACATAATGGTGTTGCGGAAAAAAAGAATAGAACCATTATGGCAGCAGTGAAAACAATGATTCATGATCAAGACCTTCCCATGCACCTATGGGATAAAGCAGCAAGAGCAGATATGTATGTGCAAAACAGATTATCTCACAGTGCCCTTGGATTCAAGACCCCTGAAGAAATGTATACAGGAAAGAAACCTGAAGTGAGCCATCTCAAGATATTTGGTTGTCCAGAATATGTACGCATTCTAAAAGAGAAGAGAACCAAGTTGGATCCTTCCGAAAAGAAAAGAAAAGAAAAAAAGGAATATTTGTTGGATACTGTGAAGCCTCCAAATCCTTTAGGATTCCATCATATAGAGATTAGTAGGGATGTAACATTTGACTAAGAAACATCTCTTAAGAAATTCAGAAAGTGTCAGCTTGAATAAGTACATGAAAAGGATGTACCTACCAGAAAGGTAGAAGTTGAACCCTCTCCTAAAATAGTAGCATCAGAAGATCATGATATGCTAGAACCTCAGGAACCCCCTACTATGGATATATCTCAAAAGAGAAAACCTCATTGGGTAAGAGAAATCATAAAAGAAGTGAAGAAGTATGGAGCTCCAGAATGCTCCACAAGAACAAGAAAGAGATCAAATCCATTCTCCAACTATGTAGCTTTGTTGTGTGATCTTGTAGATCAAGAACCTACCAGTTACGAGGAAGTTTTATAGAAGAAAGAATGGGTATAAGCAATGATGGAAGAATACCAGTCAATAATGAAGAACGATGTTTGGGATATAGTACCCAAACTAGAAAGCAAGAGTGTGGTATCTTCCAAGTGAATCTACAAGATAAAACATAGAACTCATGGAAGTATTGAAAAATACAAGGCAAGATTTGTGGGTAGAGGATTCTCTCATAAATAGGGAATTGATTCTGAAGAGACATTTGCGCCAGTAGAAAGGTACACTTCCATCAGAACCATCATGGCACTTGCTTCCATGATGAAGTGGAATCTACACTAGATGGATGTAAAGACAACCTTCCTGAATGGTGTGATTGAGGAAGAAGCATACATCAAATAGCCACAAGGATTTGAGGTTGAAGACAGAGTGACTCGTGTATGTAAGTTGAAAAAGGATTTGTATGGACTAAAGCAAGCTCCTAGAGCTTAGTATGGAAGAATAGATATATTCTTGACAATATTGGTCTTTACCAAAAGTAAAGTTGATCCTAACCTTTACCTTAAGGTTATGGATGATGAACCTGTCATATTATTACTTTATGTAGATGATCTATTTCTGATAGGAAATGAGAAACATGTTGCAGAAAGAAAGAAGAAGCTAGCTGAAGAATTCAAGATGAAATATCTTGGATTGATGCATTATTTTCTCGGGCTAGAAGTGTGGTAGAGCCCAGATGGAATCTTTATGAACCAGGGAAAGTATGTAGTGGAAATCTTAAAAATATTTTATATGTTAGATTGTAAATCCATGGGCACACCCATGGATGCCAATCTGGAGTTATTATATAATGAATCATCAGAGTTAGTGGATGTGACTCAGTACAAATAGATTATTGGGTTGTTAATGTATCTGACGAATACTAGGCCAGATATATGCTTTGTTAATGTGAACACCCTGAGTTAGTATCTATTTAAACCTAGACATGTTCACCTGATGGTTGCAAAGCATGTTATGAGGTACCTAAAAGGTATGATAGACTTTGGACTATACTATGATATAGATCATGACTACAGATTGTATGGATATACATATTCATATCGAGAAGTAAGTGCTGCAGACAGGAAGAGCACCTCGGGTGGATGTTATTTTCTAGGATCCGCCATGATCTCATGGTTTAGTAAGAAATGGTCCAGTGTTGCTCTCAGCATGGCTGAAGTAAATTACATAGTAGCTTGCTCTGCTAGTTGTGAATCCATATGGCTTCGGAAGTTAATGTCAGGTCTATTTGACATCGATTTGGATACCACAATAATTCTATGTGACAACCAAAGTTGTATAAATATGACAGGATCTTGTGTTCCATGATAAATCAAAGCACATAGAAATCTGATATTTTTACACAAGGGGTATGGTACAAAAGGGAGCTATACAACTCTAGTATGTGAGTACCAATGAGCAAGTTTCTGATGTGTTGACCAAGCCTCTGTCTCGAGTAAAGTTTGAATACTTCCGTGACAAGCTTGGTGTAGTCTGAAAATACTTTCCTCATAAGGAGGAATAGTGATGATGATACAGATCTTCCTTGCAAGAAGGAATGATGATGATACGAACCCTCCTCGAAAAGGGTTAGCAAGTTGATAATATGAACCTCCCTGAAAAGGGGGAGTGATGATGAGACATTCATTGATTATGGGATGGTAGTGATGTTCTAGTACCAAAGATTCCAAGTGCGCCTGCAGATGTTGATGAAGTCTGACATTCACTTGTGTATGATAGTATCCTCTTTTCATGATGGTCTTGCAGACAATAACACTCTCTTAATGAGAGTGGTCCTAGCTCTTACTAGTAGAGGAAGGTCCTACATATGGTACTCTCGCATGGAGAGTGTTCCTACATTCAGTTGTAGATGTCATAGAAAATAACACTCACTTGGGAGTGGTCATAGTTTTAACAAGTTGAGGATGGTCTATGATGACTCCTTACAGACGATAGGTCCCGCATTCAGTTGCGGATGAGATCTACTTTCAGTTGCAGATGATACTCTCGCATGGAGAGTATTCCTACATTCACTTGTAGATGTCATAGAAAATAACACTCACTTAGGAGTGGTCCTAGCTTTAACAAGCTGAGTATGGTCTACGGTGAGTCCTTAAAGACAACAGGTCCTGCATTTAGTTGCGATGATATCTACATTCAGTTGCAAATGATACTCTCTCATGGAGACTATGCATACATTAACTTGTATATGGCATAGAAAATAACACTCACTTAAGAGTTTTCCTAGATATAACAGGTTGAGGATGGTCTAAGATGAGTCCTTGCAAACAATAGGTCTTGCATTCATTTGCAAACAAGATCTACATTCAGTTGTAGATGACGTGGTCCGGCATTCATTTGTGGATAATCTAGCTGGTTGATATTATGGACCCTCCTCATTAAGGGGGAGTATGATGATGATGACTGCATCAACCTTTGACCTATGTCTTAACGTGATAGGGATTGATCATCCCATAAAGAGATCATGTGTACTGCAGGTAGTGTTGTGGAAAAGGATCAAGAAGATTGAAGTGTTGTTGCAAAGGATCGAGAAGATCGAAGTGTTGCTGCAAAGGATCAAGAAGATTGAAGTGTTGTTGCAAAGCATCGAGAATATCGAGTGTTGTTGCAAAGGATCAAGAAGATAAAAGTGTTGCCGCAAAGGATCAAGTGATTGAGTGATGCAGAAGATGAAGACTCAATTTTGTAGAAGATAATGTTCCAATACTGAAGATATTGAAGATATTCTAGTAATTGTTCCAGTTATTGATGATTGTTGAAAACTTCATATGATGTATAGATTATTACCTTGATACTATTGAATATACTCTCTCTCATTACTCCTATAGTTGATGATGTTGTTGTCATTAGAATACCCTTCTTGTTAATGGGGAGTGTTGAAATATTGTAACTTCAAAGAATACTCTAAATGTATTTTACTGATGTAACCTAAGCGATTGTCTTATTCCTCCGTCGGGATGTTACTATTGTGTTTGTTCATCATAGAATCATGAGTTATAACCTCCATTTTAAGTCGGTTCAATAGTACCCCAATGAATATAATATAATATTATTTTGTGTCTTCCTAGGTGAAGTCGGCCCAGTCAGTTTAGTGGGGCCAACTTGTTAGGGTAAAAGTCAAGTGACATAAAGAGTATAAATAGAGGAGTTGTGTCCATCATTTGAACACACATACTCACTTGTGTATAGCGCATAGGAGAGAGAGAGAGAGAGAGAGAGACATACCAGCAAGGAGGAAGATCCCTATTTTGGGGTTTTGTCTTATACATCTATATAGATGAAGTTTTGTTGGGTTTTCTTCCCCTTAAGGGTTTCCCGGGACAAATCTGTGTATATATTATGATTTTGTTTATTTTAGTGATTTTGAATATGTTATTGTTGTGAATTTTGATTAGACACTAATGATATCTACCTAAGTATATGAAATGTTAACACCCATGACATATCCACTAACATCAATTTCAATCTTGAATGGTTGATGCAGATTTGGAAATGCAAGTACTGGTGTTGTACTGATTTTTTATTTTAAAGTGTTGAAGGTCTACTTCTCTTTGCCTCCCCACTTAAAAACATGTTTCACACTTGTCAAAGCATGTAAAGGAGAATAAATAAATAAGAATTTAGCAATAAACTTCCTCTAGTATTAGGCTGCTCCTAGGAAGCTTCTAGCTTTGGTTACATTAGTTGGCTTGGGTCAATTCTAAATGACCTCAATCTTAGAGGGATCTATTCTCAATTCACCTCCCCCTACAATTTAACCTAAATAAACCAAATATGTTCTCCCAAACTCACATTTTTCCATCTTCAAATACAATTTCTCCCTTGCTAAGACATCTAAGACCTATCTTACATGCTTGACATGATATTTCCAAGTTCGATTGAATGTCAAAATACCATCTAAGCATAATATTACAAATTTATCAATGAATGGCCTAAATACATCATTCATAATCCTCATGAATGTAGCAGAAGCATTACAAATCCCAAAGGGCATAACCATCCATTCATATAAACCTTGTTTAGTTTTAAAAGCAGTTTTCCAGATATCATTTTCATGAATTCGAATATGATGATAACCACTTCAAATTGTCTAACTTAATGAAATAAACGACATTTTTCAAATGATTCAAAATATCATCAATACGAGGAAGGGGATATTGATTATTTATCGTGATTTTGTTCAGAGCTCTATAATCCATGCACATACACCAAATTCCATATTTATTTCGAACAAGTATGATCGATGATCCGCACGGTGAAGAGTTAGGACAAATGAACCACTTCTCAACCAATTTTTGTACCTTTTTTTAACCTCTTTGTTTTCAATTACTGATAACCTATATAAACCAAGGTTAAGTAATGGGGTGTCTTACAACAATTGCATCTCAAGTTGAACCTCCCTCTTAGGAGGTAATCCCTGCGGCACCTGAAATATCTCATCATAGTCATAAACAACTTTAATTAAATAATGTGTATGCAAAGGATTACATCCCTCAAAAGCATTATTACAATCACTTTATTTGGGTTTAACAATCATGAGAATGAATTTCTCACCAGCGTTTACAAGCCACTTTATCTAGTCTACAGAGACAAGTGACATATTTGTCTTCATACAATGGGCTCTTACTATGTATTCTGCTCCATCTTTAAACAAACGGTATTTGTTTTCTTCCCTGTAAAATATTGATTTCCTGTTATAAATATAGGGACTTATTAATACAATACCACGGATATCTAGTGGAACCACGATTAATATTTCATATGCTTAGCTAGATATCATTAGTGTTTAATCCAAATTCACAATAACAGCATATGCGGAATCACTGAAAGAAACACAATCACAAGCTAGACACAATATTTATTCTGGGAAACCCTTAAGGGGAAGAAAACACAGCAAAAATTCCTCTCTATAGATGTATAAGATAAAACCCCAAAACAGGGTAATCCTCCTCCTTGTTGGTATGTCTCTCTCTCTCTCCTATGTGCTACACAAGTGTGTGTCTATGTGTTCAAATGAGAACATAGTTTCTCTATTTATACCTTTTGTCACTTGACTTTTACCCTAAAAAGTCGGCCCCACTAAACTGTCTGGGTCAACTTCACCTAGGAAATCACAAAACATTATTATATTATATTCATTAAGGTACTATTGACCCAACTTATAATGGAGGATTTATCTCATGACTCTATGATGACCAATTACAATAATAACATCATGACATAGGAATAGAACATCTCCTTTAGGGTACATCAATAAAATACATTTAGAATATCCTTTGAAGTTACAATATTTCAACACTCCCCCTTAACGAGAAGGGTATTCTACTGACAACAACATCATAAACTATAGGAGTAATGAGAGAGAGCATCTTCAGCAGTATCAAGATAATACATCTATACGTCATAGGAAGTTTTCAACAATCGTTAGCAACTGGAATAGTTACTGGAATATCTTCAATATCTTCAGTACAAGAAAATCATCTTCTACATCATTGAGTCTTCATCTTCTGCATCACTCGATCACTTGATCATTTGCAGCAACACTTCGTTCTTTTCGATCCTTTGCAGCAACACTTCTATCTTCTCAATCCTTTACAGCAACACTTCGATCTTCTCAATCCTTGGAAGTAGCGCTTCGATATTCTCGATCCTTTGCTGTAACATTACCTACAACACACATGATTTCTTTGCAGGATGATCAATCCCTATCACTTTAGGACATATGTCCAAGGATGATGCAGCCCTCATCATCTTACTCCCCCTTAATGAGGATGGTACACAGTATTGACCAACCGGATTGTCTGCAAATGAATGCAGGACCATATCATCTACAACTGAATGTAGATCTTGTACGTAGATGAGTGTAGGACCTAGCGTCTACAACTTAATGCAAGACTCAACGTAGACCATCCTTAGCTTATTAAGGCTAGGACCACTCCAAGCAAGTGTTATACTATGGCATCTACATATGAATGTAGGAACACTCTCCATGCAAGAGTATCGTATGCTACTGCATATCTTGTCCTCATGTGAATGCAGGACCAGTCGTCCGTAAGGACTCAACATAGAGCATCCTCAACTTTATATATCTAGGACCACTCCTAAGTGAGTGTTATTCTACAGCATCTACATATGAATGTAGGTACACTCTCCATGCGAGAGTATCATCTGAAGGACCATCCTCAGCTAGTAAGAATGACTCCCAAGAGAAAAGTGTTATTGTCCGCAAGACCGTCCTCAAGACAGGATATTATCGTCCACAAGTGAATGTCGGACCTCATAAGCATATACATTCCCACTTGGCCTCTTTCATATTGTAGCATCATTTACATCCCATCATCAATGATAGTCTCATCATCACTCCCCCTTTCAAGGGAGGATCCATATCATTAACCTGCTCCCCCTTTATCTGAGGAAGGTTCATATCGTTAACCCGTTCTTCCTTTCCAAAGAGAGTCCATATCTTCAACCTGATTCTTCTTTCTGAGGAGAGTCCATATCTTCAACATGTTCCTCATTTCTGAGAAGGGTCCATATCATCACCGTTCTTCCTTGTGAGGAAGTTTTGTAGTATCATCATTCTTCCTCCTTATGAGGAAAGTCTTTTCGGACTACACCAAGCTTGTCACAAAAGTATTCAAAATTTACTCAAGATAGAGTCTTTGTCAGCACATCAGCAACTTACTCATTAATACTCACATAATGGAGCTTAATATTTCCCTTATGTACCATATCCCTTATGTAAAAATATCGAATTTCTATGTGCTCTGATTTATCATGGAACAAAGAATTCTCTGTCATATTTATACAACTTTGGTTTTCACATAGAATCATTATGGTATCCAACTCCATGTCAAATAGACCTGACAACAGTTTCTGAAGCCATATCGCTTCACAAATAGCGGAGCAAGCTACTATGTACTCTGCTTCAATTGTGCTGAGAGCAACAGTGGACTGCTTCTTGCTAAACCATGAGATCATGGAGGATCCCAGATAATAACATCCACCTAAGGTGCTTTTTCTATCTATGGAACTTCCTGCCCAATCTGAGTCTATGTATCCATACAATCTATAGTCATGATCTCTATAATAGTATAGCCCAAATTCTATTGTACCTTTTAGGTACCTCATCACATGCTTTATAGATATCAAGTGAACCTTTCTAGGTTTAACGATATACTGACTCAACGTGTTCACAGCAAAGCATATATCTAGCCTTGTATTCGTCAGATACATCAATGACCCAGTAATTTGTCTGTATTAATTTGTATCCACTAACTCTAATGATTCATCAAACAATAGTTTCAAGTTGGTATCCATGGGTGTGGCCATGGCTTTACAATCCAACATATCAAATCTTTTCAAGATTTTCACTACATACCTTCCCTAGTTTAGAAAGATTCCTTCTAGCCTCTGCCACACTTCCAACCCAAGAAAATAGTGCATCAATCCAAGATCTTTCATCTCAAATTCTTCAACTAGATTCTTCTTTCAATATGCAATGTGTTTCTCAATTCTTGTCAGAAATAGATCATCCATATACAGCAATAGTATGGTAGGTTCATCATCCATAACCTTCATGTAAAGTTTAGGGTCATCTTTACTTTTGGTAAAGCCCAAGCTTGACAAGAAGCTATATATTCTTCCATACCAATCTCTAGGAGCTTGCTTTAGTCCATACAGATCCTTTTTCAACTTACATACACGATTCACTCTGTCTTCAACTTCAAATCCTTATGGTTGTTTGATGTATACCTCTTCCTCAATCACACCATTCAGGAAGGTTGTCTTTACATCCATCTGGTGTAGATCCCACTTCATCATGGAAGCAAGTGTCATGATGGTTCTAATGGAAGTGTACCTTGCTACTGTAGAAATGTCTCTTTATAATCAATTCCCTCTTTCTGAGAGAGTTCTATGTCCACAAATATTTCCTTGTATATTTCAATACTTCCATCAGCTGCATGTTTTATCTTGCAGATCCACTTAGAAGATACCACACTTGTTTTTTGGTTTGGGTACTATATCCCAAACATCATTCTTCATTATTAACTGGTATTCTTCGGTCATTGCTTCCACCCACTCTTTCTTTTGTGTAGCTTCCTCGTAGCTAGTGGGTTCTTGATCTACAATATCATACATCAAAGCTACATAACTGGAGAATGGCTTTGATCTCTTGTTAGTTCTTGTGGAGCCTTCTAAAGCTCCATACTTCTCTTCTTCGTGTATGATTTCTCTTACCCAAGCAGGTTTTCTCTTTCGATATGTATCCATAGTAGGGGGATCCTGAGGTTCTAGCATATCATGATCTTCTGATGCTGTTATTCCAGGAGAGGGTTCAACTTCTATCTTTCTGGGAGGTACATCCTCTTCATGTACTTCTTCAAGTTGAAACCTTCTGGATTTCTTAAGAGTTGTTGCTTCATCAAATTTTACATCCCTACTAATATCTAAATGATGGAATCTTGAAATGTATATCCTGAAGGCTTTGGAGACTTCACAGTATCCAACAAATATTCCCTTCTTTCCAGAAGGATCCAACTTGGTTCTCTTCTCTTTCAAAATATGAACATATACTGGACATCCAAAAATATTGAGATGAACCACTTCAGTTTTCTTTCCTGTATACATTTCTTTAGGAGACTTGAATCCAAGAGCACTGTGAGATAATATATTCTACACATACACAATTGTTCTTGTTACTTCCTCCCATATATGCATGGTAAGGTATTGGTCATGAATCATTATTGTCACTGCTTCCATAATGGTTATATTCTTTCTTTTCATAGCACCATTATGTTGGGGATTGTAGGGAGTAGTTAGTTCCCTCTTGACTCCATCTTCTTTGCATAATGCTTCAAATTATTTTGAAGTGTATTCTCCCCCATTATCTTATATGAGTGTCTTGATTCTTCTTACTGAATGGTTCTCTATCAAGGATTTAAATTCCTTGAATTTCTCGAACACTTCACTCTTTGTCTTCAAGAAGTATATCCATGTATTTCTTGAATAGCCATCAATTAATGTAATATCATATTCATATCCACTCAAATATGTGGAAGTCATAGGACCACATACATCATAATGAATTAATTCCAATGTACCTTTAGTCTTTGTTTCACTTTTTGAAAATGGATTCTTGATGTTCTTACCTCTTGCACATCCTTTGCAAGTACCTTCATGATCAATCTTCAAATCTAGTAACCCGGTTACCACCTTGCTTACATAGGGTACTTCTTTGTAGTTGATGTGATCAATACTTCTATGCCATAGTTCACTTCAGCTAGTGGTCTCATGGACAAGGGTTGTTTCTAGATGTCCCTTCATCTTGTACAATCCTCCTTCTTTTTCACCTATTACCACGGCATCTTCAAGTGTCTTTCATTAGATCCACATGACTACTTGTCCATCTATAAAAGAAACTCTATATCCTTTCTTATCAAGTGCTAATATGGAAAGTAGGTTCTTTTTCAAACCTGGTACATAAAGTACTTCCTTCATCTTCATGGAGGTTCCAAAGTCAAGCTTGTAGCTTGATTCACCAATGCCTTTGATGGGATATTGATAGTCATCTCCTAATGGTACTTTCTGAGGAGAGTTATTTTCTTCAAGTCTTGATAGATTTTGCTTCTTCCCTATCATGTGCCTTGAAGCACCACTATCAATAAGCCCTGTATCTTCTCCAGATATTACAGACCCAGAGAGTGCAAAGAATAGTACATATTATTCTACATCTTCTTCTTTTGCTTATATTTTTCGAGGTCTTTCTTCTTCATCATCATCCTCATCTTCAGCTAGATGACTTAATGTCTTTTTTTGTTGTTCTTCTTCATGGACACTCTCTGGCAAGGTGTCCTATCTTATGATAGTTGTAGCATTGATATTTGGAGTAGTCTTTCTTCTGAATGTTTTCTTTTTTCTTTTGAAACTTATTTGGAGTTTTATACTCCTTGTGACTATCCTTCTTGAAGTTTGATTGTTTTCTCCTTCTGGTATGGGTATCTAGAGCTTGATCATCTTATCTAAGTAGAGCTTCTTTGTTAGCTACTTTGGCTTCCTCTTAGATGCAGTCTTCCCATACAATGTCAATCTTCATAGTTTCTTTTTATGGAACACATAGTCTGTATAAATGACTCCCAAGGTCTGGTGAGGCCATTTAGAGCATTCATAACTATTTCATCTTCATCAAGGGATTCTCCAATGGAATTTAGTCATTCCTTAAACTGGGAAACCCTTGTGAAGTAATCTTGAATGGATTCTCTGTTACTCAACTTGGTACTCTTCAGTTGAGCTCTCAAATTCATCTTTTTGTTGATTTTCCTTCCCACATGCATTCTAGAAAGGGCATCATACATTTGCTTTGGTTTCTCCTTAAATGACACTTGAGGGATAAACTGATCTTTAATAGAATCACTAATGATCCTCACTGCCTTGATTAGGTCCTTCTGGAATTTCTCCTTAGCGTCATCTTCTTCTGGTTCAGAAACTTCATCCTTGATGTATTTTTCAAGATCATTATATCTAAGAATGATACCAATCCTATATTTCCATGCTCAAAAGTTTTATATGCCTTCCAGCTTGTCCTCAATCTTAGTGCTTGGGACCATCTTATTCAAGAGGTCGCTAAAAAATGAAATTTCTAAAAATGAAAAGTTGACCTTACCAGGAGATGCACTTGACTGAGGCGAGTTGGTCAGTCCACTTGATTTCTATAGATCCCAAATCTTTACCCTTCAAAACTTACTTGCGAGTTTTCAGTTTCTGCATATTTCTGGTTCTGGTTTTCTCCATTTTTCTGGTTTAGGGCCAAACTAGGGTTTATATTTCTTGGAGATTCACTCACTCAAAAACTTTGATCTAGGGATCAATAGTTGCACTCTAGGGAGGCATAACTTTCTATCCAAGCATATCTTCAAAATTCCAAATTTTGTAGAAACCCTAATTTCTTTCCAAAGGGAGATGAGAGAGAGTTTCACCTTGTGAAATTTGTTCTATTAAGGATACATCTGATACCATGTTAAGATTTCATATGCTTAGCTAGATGTCATTAGTGTTTAATCCAAATTCACAATGGTAGCATATGCAGAATCACTAAAAGAAACACAATCACAAGATAGACACAGTATTTATCTTGGGAAACCCTCAAGGGGAAGAAAACCCAACAAAACTTCATCTATATAAATGTATAAGATAAAGCCACAAAATAGGTAACCCTCCTCCTTGTTGGTATGTCTCTCTTTCTCTCATATACGCTACACAAGTGTGTGTATGTGTGTTCAAATGAGGAAAACAGCTCCTCTATTTATACTCTTTTTGTCACTTGACTTTTACCCTAAAAAGTCAGCCCCACTAAACCATCTGGGCCGAGTTCACCTAGGAAATCACAAAAAATATTGTATTATATTCATTAGGGTACTATTTACCTAACTTACATTGTAGGCTTTATCACATGACTCTATGATGACCAAATACAATAATAACGTCCTGGCGGAAGAATAGAACATCTCCCTTGGGGTACATCAGTAAAATACATTTTGAATATCCTTTAAAGTTACAATATTTCAACAACCACATCCAAATATACTTCATCCATAAATCCAAAAGTTATAGCAAACCTGAGTCTTCACTGTTGGGTAACTTGAAGTTGTGCATTCTCACAAACACATCCGAGGGGATATGGTTTGGGATGTGGCTTAGTTTCCAAACCAATGTTTTTAACAATATCTTCCGAAATCAAGTTAGCTTGTGATCCACTATCAAATAAAGTATTAAGTTTGGTATGTTTAGAAATCACCATGATGTGAAATAGTTCACTCCTTTTATTTTTATTAAAAATAGGTTCAACTTTTACAACACAACCAAAAGAAGACTTGCCTTCAAAACCCATGGCTGTTATTTTTTTCTCATCTCTAGAGTTTGATCCCAAATCATGTTGGACAGTGGGAGAAGTCTTCTTTTCTTACTACTAGTTCTGAAACTTTTATGGCTTGAGTTCCAGGTGAAGTTTCCCACATTTGGATGCATCATGACCCTTTTTCTAACAATGTGTGCATGTAGGTTTATCACCTCCTTTCTTCACGGTAGTTTTTTTCTTGCCTTTCTCTTTAGCTTTAAACTTGTTTCCACCTGGATTGAAATGCTTCTTGGAAAAGGTATCAACAATGTTCTTCCCCTTAAACTCGATATGGGTGTCCTTGACACACACTTCATCCAAATTATTAAGATTAAATCATGATTGTATTTAAATAACTATCCAATCCATCTATGTATTTAAGAAATGTTTCCTGAGTATAGAAAGGAATACCCAGCACTAAATCCCTCTTTCTAAAGTCTTGTGTGTAGTCTTGAACACTTTGTCACTTACCTTGTCTGTAATTCTTCCACTCTATCATGGATTTTTTTTTTATCCCAGAGGATAGAATTGTTTTTTCAATGTTGAAACAAACTCATACCATGAGGAAATAACCTTATCTTTAACAAGCAGGGCCTCTTGAGTTTTTCTCTCCCACCATATGAGAGCAGTGCTTCCAAGTCGAAGTGAGGCCAACTAGATTTTAGCTTCATCTCCTGTCAACTTCATGATTCTGCAACAAACCTCTATTTTCCTAACCCAGTCGTCTAGTTTTCCATCATTAACCTCTCCATTAAACATGGCTAAATTATACTTTATATCAAGCTTTAATAATGGCATATCTAGACAAGATTTCTTATAATGATTTTTATGTTCATCCGATGAAGTACTATAAGAACTAGCACTAGAAGAAGATGAAAACGAAGATGGTGGAGTTTTAGGAGGTTCTCTTCCATTAACTTTTTTTCTCATGAGTACTACCCACTGCATTCATATGCTTCCTTATCTTCTTTTCCAGTCTCCTTAGACAGTTAGAAAACAACATTTATACCATGTCTACCATCTGGTAGAAAGCCTTACAAAAGGCCTTATCATCTTCTCCCCCATAGTTTTCTTCTGCAATTCCTTCCTTTCAGTTACTTGTCCAATTTCTGGATTAAAAGGCTCAAGTTCTCCTTCAACTGCTTTAAGCTTGGCCCTAGTAAGAATCCATACACTCACAATTCCTGGGTTATTCAAGCTATGATACCAACTTGATCTGAATATTACAGGATCTTATTAACCATGAATTTATGTGTGAATGATTTTTTAACAGTAAACTCTTTGGAGAATATTTTAAAATCGAAATTATTTTAAAATAGAATGTAGAAACAACGAGAATGTAAATAAACACAAATGCAAACAAATACTTGAAGACTACAACTTGATAACGAAGTTCGGCTCTAAAGGCTTAAGTCTCTGGGTCCTAGCTTCTAGTGGGACCATTTTAATTAATTTCTTCAAATATTTTTAAACTTACATAGAATTCTTAGAGATTCTATCTGTTACTTACAAAATACACCAATGCTTGACTAGCCTTTTTCAGGGACCTCCCCTGACACCCTATATGATATCTTGTCTCCTGCGACAAATGACACCACCTCAAAACCGTTCTATAGCTTCACGCATTAGCAATGACTATAGTGATTGATATTCTCACTGTCTCTTCAAACTTATTCAGCTCAAACAATGTCTTTGAACTTGATTTCTCCATGAAATCTTTCTCTATTTATCTCTTTTCCGCTCATCTGCTCCATTTCCAATTGCAAGTTTAAATAGAAAATTGGATTGGTTTCCAGATATGCAGGTGCCACATCCAATTGGGTATGCAATCATATTCTTTTCCCAAATTATACTTCACAACCAATCCCCAAGATTGAAGGGATAGGTTTGGTGCCAATCATGAACGAAAAATCCCAGAAATTATCTCTGTCATATTGAAAAACCAAATCTCCAGTCATAACTTCTAGATTCATTCTTGGTTGTTGATTTTAATCCATCGTTGGTTATGTAGAACCATTGATTTACACAGTGTCGATCCCAACTATGTCAATCTACACTGTGTTGATCCAGCTGTGTCAATACCGATGTTCTGATTCCAACTTTGGAAATCGAAAGTCAAAACTATCAAAGCAATTCCCACAATGGACATCCCAACTCCCCACTATTTTGATCCCAACGTTCAAAGTCAGAGATCATCATGGGAATATCAACTCCTGCATATCAATCCCAATTCTGTATTATTCTAATTCAGAATTCAAAAGAAGACCTTGTTACTACTAGCTTGGTTGCCAACTTTACAATGGTTTTGCCAAGTGTCGAGAGATAATTAATACATATATCAAAACTTCAAAATGCGATATCTTTCTCATTTGAAGTTGTAAGGTGGAATAACTCCCAAATTGTTTTATTTCTCCATAGAATTCCTTTATTTATACATCTACGATGACTCTTGGGATCACAGATCCGAGAGTCTCTTCATATTCCTAATATTTACAATAACGTATAATCCTGACGGATTATATTCCAACAATCCCCCCCTTAATCCGAAGGGGTGTTAGTAAGTCTGAGCATGTTTCTGAATCTTTCAAACTTTTCTCGTCCAAGCGCTTTGGTGAAGATTTCTGCAACTTGATCATTTGTGGAACAATGTTGAAGATGGATTGTCTTGGCCTCTACATGGTGTCGAATCAAATGATACTTTGTGTTGATGTGTTTGGTTCGATCATGGAATATGGGATTCTTATCCAGCTTGATTGCAGAAGTATTGTCGATCAATAATGGAGTGGAGTTCTCTTGTTTTTCTTACAAATCTTCAAGTATCTTCCTGAGCCATACTATTTCTTTCGTTGCTTCAACTGCAGCCACATATTCTGCTTCTATTGTTGAATCTGTCAGAACTAACTGTTTGCATGATTTCCATGAGATAGTTGTTGATCCAAGACTCATAGTGTATCCAGAAGTTGATACCCCTGTCTCCTTATCACCATCAAAATCTGAGTCTGAGTACCCAATAAGTTTGAAGTCATCCACCTTAGAGTACTTGAGTCCAACGTCTTGAGTCCCCTTCNGGGCGCTTGTTTTAGGCCATACAAGGATTTGACAAGCCTGCATACCTTTTGTTCTTTTCCTTTCACAGCAAAGCCTTCTGGCTGAGACATGAAGACATTCTCTTTCAAGTCTCCATTCAAGAAAGCAATCTTCACATCCATCTGATGAAATTTCCACCCATTCTGAGCAGCTAAAGAGAGTAAGGTACGGATGGTAGCCCATTTTGCTGTAGGAGAAAATGTTTCTTCATAG
>LPNX011192813.1:1136558-1315943 GCA_001517045.1 Pseudotsuga menziesii
ATTTGGTGCTTCATATGGAAATTCCAAAGTTTGATCCTGAATAGGAATCCCCCCTTCAAGCTTTGGAATTTCATATTCATTTTCAGAATATTTCTTTGGATGAGGATATTTTTCCAAATGATCAAGCTGTCTCTCAATGGACTGGTCATTTTTATTAGTCTTAAGAAAAATGACATCTCTAGAAATAACAAACTTCTTGTTTACCTCATCATATAGATGGTATGCCTTGGAGTTTTCTTCGTACCCCAGGAAAATGCATTTTCTGCTTCGAGCACCAAGCTTGTTTCTTTGCTCCTTTGGAATCAAGGCATAACAGGTGGAACCAAAAACTTTGAGATGCCTGACTGAAGGGAGATGGCCAAACCACATTTCATGTGGAGTCTTGTTATCAAGAGCATTTGAGGGACTTCTGTTTCTCAAATAGGCTGTACATTTCACTGCATCACCCCAAAACATTAGTTTTACAGTCTTAAAAAACATCATTGATCGTACCATATTCATTATGGTTCTGTTCATTCTTTCTGCTACACCGTTTTGTTGAGGATTGTAGGGAACTGTAGTCTCATGTGCAATTCCATGTTGGCGAAGATAATATTCAAAAGCATTTGAAGTGTATTCTTTCCCATTGTCAGTACGAAGTGTACCAATT
Source organism: Pseudotsuga menziesii (assembly GCA_001517045.1). Lineage (NCBI taxonomy): Eukaryota > Viridiplantae > Streptophyta > Pinopsida > Pinales > Pinaceae > Pseudotsuga > Pseudotsuga menziesii. Next base: position 1,137,208 of record LPNX011192813.1, read on the forward strand.
TTAGATTGTTCTTGTTTTTCCATCAATGCATGAAAGTCCTTGAATGTTTGAAATGCTTCTGATTTTGTCTTTAATGAGTAAATCCAACACATTCTTGAGTAGTCATCAACAAAGGTCATAAAATACTTATTCCCATTGGCAGAAGGAGTTGGCATTGGGCCACATAAATCAGAATGCACTAATTCTAATTTCCTACTTGCTCTAAAATTAGATTCATGGAATGGCAGCTTACTATGTTTCCCTAATATACATGCATCACATTTGCTCTTCTCTTTGGGAATGGTGGGCAAACCAAATACACCATTCTTTCTCAACAAATGAAGACTGTTATAATTCAGATGACCAAATCTTGCATGCCACAATAAACTTGATGATAAATTACCTTCTCCATGCTAAGAGAGGTAGGCATAGTTCTAAACCCTTGCAGATGAACCCTTTAGCTTCAGCAGCTTCCCATCTTCGTATCCAGCCGTGATGACTTGGTTGTCAGAGGACTTTCTTATTTATACGATTCCATCAAACATGTGGATGGAATGGCCTTGCTGTCAAATCTGCACCAAGGACAGTAGGCTTCTCTGCAACTCTAGAAGATAAAGAACACTCTTCAACAAGAAATCAGGGAATCCGGGCATCTTCAGCCGAATGTTGCCCATTCCCTTTGGTTTAAGACTTGACTTATCTACAAAGTAAACTATGCCATTTATTGTTTCATTAAGTTCTTCAAAACAGTCTTTTCTAAAATTCATGTGTGATGTTGCACCAGTATCAAGTAGCCAACAATCTGTGTAAGATGAAAGTGAAGTCATTTCATTAATACAAAGATTACAATGTGCAACAATACAATGAGCAGAATCTAAATATTTACTAGCATCTTGGTTCTTATTGTCATCTTTCTTCTGGTTATCTCTATCTTTGATGGAGTCCCATGAAGCCCAACACTGATCTGCTGTGTGTCCAATCTTTCCACAACGCTTTCACTTCAAATCTGATCTTTTGCTGGAGTTGTTTCTGCCTCCTCTACCTCTGAAGTTTCTTCTTCCTCTGCCTCTCTTGTTTCTTTCTCCTTTGGGATGATCTTTGGATTGGTCTTTGGTGTGGTTCTTTGCTTTTTGAGCAAAGCAAAGTGATTCTCCAGAATGGTCGGTTGTCTTCTTACCAAAATCTTTCTCTCTGTCAGCTATCTTCTCTACCAGGGTGTCAAATGTCAATGATTTGAACTTGTCACTTGCTTGTAACAACTCAAGATAGTTGGAGTGAGAAGGATACAAAGATTTTACAAACGCTGCAAGGGGAAGATATGGTTTCATACCAGTGGCTTGAATATTGTGCATGATAGCTTTGATTTCAGAGGCAAGTAACATGGGATCATTGTCTTTTAATTCTAAACTGAATAGTTTTAGCATTAGTTGAATAACTTCCATTTCAGAGTGTGAATCATACAGATCTTTTAACATTTCTAGTGCTTCAAAACATGATTTTGCAGGCAATATGTGCTGGCTCACCTCTTCACTAACTGTGGCAGTGATAACTGCTAAAGCTTTCTTGTCTTTTTTTTTCCAAATGGCCTTCTCTTTCTTGGATTCTGTAGGTCCTGGGTCTCTGTTTATGGGCCCTCTAGCTTCTATCTCTATTGTGGTGGCTTCGCAAATACCGTCCCAAAGGTCATTGTAGATGAAGGCAGAATTGATCTTCCTCCACCATTCTGGATAAGTGTCTTTGCCAGTGAGAGTGGCACCAACTACAGATGCTATAGATTGCATCTTCTGTGATTGAATCTTGCAACTAAAACAATAGGAGAAAAAGAAGAAAGAGTAAAGGTTCAGGTTTAAGTCTCTGCCACCTTCCTCAAGCTTTACAACAATGTCAATGTCTCTGCTATTGTCATACAAACTTTGAAATACAATGATACCAACTTCTATGATGGTGATGGCTCTGATATATTCCTCAATGTCACAACTCGAATACACCATACACAGCATTCACAGTAGTCATGGGCTCATACGCAACAGTCACAACATTCACGACTTATACACAGCATTCACGGGCCTCTTTCACTCAACACAAATGAAAATGTTTGCAGAATTTACCACTCAAACTCCATGCACAAAAATAGGGTAAAAGATAGGTTTTATGCAGTCCCCAACTCTTACATCCAACATAGCAAAAATTGTGCAACTTTTACCTTCACGCAGTTGAAGAATGGTGTGAGTTTTCAGCAAGTTCTCTTCAGCCTTTGCAAATCCTTACACAAATCCTCAACACTTCAATTGATTGAACAACAACCATCAGGTTCACCTTTGCAGCACACAGCCAAAATGTTTCATCTCCTCATTACACAGCCACCCCTTCCCACATCTGCGTGGAGTTGAAGGCTGAAGCAGACTGTGTTCACGGCTTTTAAGATAGATTATAGATCGCAGCACAAAAACGTAGATGGAGGACGTCTCAGTACACGTGCAAAGGTAGAATGGGTGGATGCAGTCACAATATTTAAGGGTGGACTCTCACAAAAAAACGTTGTGAATATTATTTTAGACTATGGAATTGCAGGAAGATGGAGTCTCAATACAACGAGGATACTCACAACAACAGAGTTGTAGCACACTGTCTGGAAATGAGATGGTGAAGATAGAACATAGCTATTTAAACAAATGTATGGTTAGGTAGTTCTGAGCAATAATTCAACCGTTTTGGCAGAGTGCAATCAAAACTTGCATAGAATGAGGGAGTAATTAATAACGCAGCAGCTGTCAAAATGCAGGATCCAAATGATCTCTCATACCTCAAATTAAAACTGTTGCAGAATAACACATGTATTGAAGGCACGCAGGAGAGACTAGTGGTGGCAGGCTGACAACTTGCAGGTAGCCTGAAACGAATTTGGTAGAGGGTAGAACGAAGGTCTAGCAGATAGAATGCCAGTATTGAAACACGGGCAGGAGTTATGGAGCTCTGATACCACTGTAAGGTGGAATAACTCCCGAATTGTTTTATTTCTCCATAGAATGCCTTTATTTATACATCTACGATGACTCTTGGGATCACACATCCGAGAGTCTCTTCATATTCCTAATATTTATAATAACGTATAATCCCGACGGATTATATTCCAACAGAAGTCCATTTTTTACAAAATGGGTATCACTAGAAAGATATTGGTGAGACCTATACAACTGTGTGTTTTTTATTAACATTTAAAGTGTTTTACTCTTGGTCTATTGGGATGTCCACCTCAATCGCCTATAGTGCTATATAGATTCTACAGACAATCCTCACCACTTGACCCACAGTTTCAACCTCTTTGATGTTGTAAAATTGCTTGGCACCCCCTTTTCGATGTGGGAAATTTCTAAGCATGTGCTCCTCTCCACATTCCCAAAATTAAAGTGGCTCTATTGTCACTCTTATCTCTCTTGTCTTCTCTCTCATCATCCTTGTTGGATTAGTCACCCCATGTGGTGGATGCCTCTAGTGATTTCTAAAATGAGGTGGCTTTAACCCCTTTTTTCTTTGGTAAAACTTCTCATTCTTCTTGTATTTCCATTCCTTGTGGAGTTATGGCACCTAGAGTCATCTAGAGTTTTAGGTTCTCTTGTCAGGAAATTCGCACCTTCTGCGGATAGAAGTTTTTCTTCTGGTCTGAATGGTTCAGATCCAAAACAAATGAGTTACAACAAGGCTGATAAACTTCTCCTAGAAAATACAGACACCTGGAATACAATATTTATAGATTGATGTGGTCCTCCATATATACCAAAATATCTCCAAGAAGATACCTACAAACACACATCAAACACAAAAGATCAAAGTACCAAAGTATTATCTATAGATCTATATTGGTGACTAAGGAATCCAATAATAAACATGCAATATTATACAAGACAAGTTATATGGGAAGAAAATCAACTTTGCAATAATTAATAGTGAAGAGTTACAACCTACACCTTGGTGTTGAATGCACTCCTTCACAAAACTGATGTCTTATCCCCGATAGCTCCAACTTGATCTTCTATGCTCACTCTTGATGGATCAGGCCAGAATGTCAAAATGGCAACATGACTTTGCTCTTTTCTTCTCCCCTCAACCATGGAGTATGGGCCTGGTTTTATAGGGCTCAAAGGGATAGGAATGGTTGAGAAATAGGTGGGTGAGGTGGCCATGAGATCCCCAAATCATGGATCTCGAGCTTAACTGGCCAAGGTGAGTATGGATAAGGCTATCCACGAAGCTTTTGTTCTAGAAGCTTCGTGAAACCTCCTTTTTTCACTTTTTACCAAGGGCACCACTTATACTCCCTTATGACAGAGCAATGCAAGGTGAGAACCACGCCAAAAAAAAAGGTGAAAGGCGGTGGCACCGCCTTTCTTCCACATAACTCAGGCGGTGTTGTATAAGGTACCGATCCTAAGCTTAAGGGTAAAAGTGGTGCTAAATTTTTATATGTAGGATCAACATCTGGAGCACTATTTTCACTTCAAGTTTGGTACTGAGGAAAAATAAAGGTGTTAGAGATCTTATCACATGCTAGTGACAGGATTTGGGTATAACAGAATGCCCCCCAAAGCATGAGGCTAGAGGGATACAATATGTAAGAGATTTGATAGAGTAAGTTATCACTTCAAGGTAAGAGCCAGCTTGATCAGAGAGTATCATCGAGTAGGCATATGCAATACATCAATACTTTGACTCATGAGTAAATTTAACCTCATCATGGCTGTAGAGCAATACAAGGCAGATCCATGAGAGGAATAAACAAACATGGCTACTAGAATACAACATAGATCCATGTGATAGAGGACTCAAACTCAGACATAGCTACCAGATATACAACGTAGATCTATGTCATAAAGACACAAATTTGAGCATAGCCATGACCATACAAATGTGGATCCATGTCGGTACTTCATACAATATACTCCATCGCAACTTGGGGAGAAAGATATGAGTGCTTAACAAATACCCAGGGTCTTCGTCTTGTCTTCCACAAAGTACAATTCTATCCATGTGATTACAATGTTCTGAAGTCGAACATGGTAGAAACCACTTGATTACTGGCCAATCATGTGAACTATTAACAAGTGCGAGGGAGATCACCATTGATGTAAATGATTCCCAAGGTACCATAGTACAATCTACTAAGTGTGAATTGATGTTTTGATGTTGAACACCCAGTGGAATATTTCGATCAAAGGTCAATGATGTGAACCTATGTCGAGAGAGAGAGGATTTGTCATTGAGGCAAACAGATCTCACGGTACTAAACTTGTTTCTAAGACTATTTCCCGGATGATGAGCTGATGTCAACAGGAATAGTCTCGTCAAAGGAGGGCCATGATGAATCCCACATAGATGACATGAAACTCGAAACAAAGTTCTGGAATGTTGTAGATAATATAACCATAGGACTGACTCAAAGGTACTGACACAAAGGTTGTTTTGACTGCATAGGTAAACTTCTTTCTTCCTTTAAACATCGGGCAGTATGACAAGAGACTTGGAAGCATGATTGAAAGAGATGGACACACAATACGACTGTGGACAATGTATTCTTTTGAAAGGCTCAAAGGAGTGACATGACTCATGAAAGTGGATCGACTTGTAAGTCATCTAAATACCCAATTGACTGAATGATATGTAGACAAGTGCCATGTTCAAAGGTGACAAACAACTTCCATTTGATTTGCAAAATGATTCCCTTCCCTTAATTCCCCCATCATGATTGATGAGTGCCTCTTTTCATTTTTACGAGTCCAAAGAGGGTAGCAAACCCTCATTTTAGCTCATCTGAAGACAAGTCCATTCTCATATATTTCATGAACCTGAGAAAGGAGGGGTTCGTTCCCAAAAAGGGGTCTCTCAGTGTTTAGTTTAACGATTCCAATGAAAGCAAACTCGGTATCGTTCATGTTTAGAGAGTCTGAACGAAGAAAAAAAACTCCAAAGGGTCCTTTTTCGTATGATTTAGTCTCTAGGGCCTGAAAAAGTGTAAAATAATACCCAAGAGAACTCTTCCATTCATAATTGGTTGGAGCGTTCCTTTTTCCGAACCGAAAAAGAGATAACCTACCGTTGGAGAGACGACTCTTCAAATACTTTTACGAGTATGAAGAAGACAAGTACTCAACAATCTTTTCATATTTAGGGAGTCCGAAAAAAACTTAAAGGAGGCTCCATTAGCCTTTTTCATGTTTGAATCCAAAGCACGAAAAAATAATAAACTAAGCTCAAACCACTTTTCATGTTTTAACCAGGTCACAAAAAATGAAAAGTAAGCTTAACACCATCTTATTGTTTTTAACGAGCTCGAAGATCAGTTGAAAGAATGCTCGAATATTGGTTTCATTTTTACGCAAGCTCGAAACCAATGGGTAAAGTATGCTTGAAAAATCCCATTAGCATGGTATACAGAGGTTGGAAGCTTGCCCCCAGCATGATTACTAGCAAAGCTTACCCCTAGCATGGTTGCTAGGGGCTCGACATGCCCCCCAAACTTCATTTCATCTGACGATTCTTCTTCCATACCCAACCTAAAAACCTGGTTACTAATGTGAAAATGTTCACTAGGGTGGTAGGAAGAATGAGAATTAAGCAGGTGAAAAGAAGGTTCAAGTTCTAACACTAAAGGGAAGACTCGACTCAAGGGAAGGGGATCTGTTTCATTTTTACACAAGATTGAAATAGAAGGTAACTATGCTTGGAGAAAATAGACATGATGGTCAGGTGTTGTTTCATTGTTTAGCGATCTTGACATGGGAGAAGAACTATGCTCTCAAACATGGTTTCATTTTTATGCAAGCTTGAAACCAAAAGGGTAAACTTTGCTTGAAAAACCTATTTCTTTTTTTAACGACTTTGAAACAGAATATAAACTATGCTCAAAGACATATGTTTCATTTTTTAACAAGCTTGACACGGAATGGGACCTATGCTCGCAAGAATCTATTTCATTTTTTAACGAGCTTGACATAGAATAAGAACTATGCTGAGAAGCATCTATTTCATTTTTTAACGAGCTTGACACAGAATGGGAACTATGCTCATAATGAATTTCTAAGCCAACATGATGTCCAGAGGTTGGTGGGTTGCCCTCTTACATAAAATCTAGTGACTTAACTCCATTATGATGTCCAGAGTCTGGAGCCATGCCCCCCATTTTACCTATGATGGGAAGAAGCTAACTAGAAGGGGAAAGAGCCACAAGAACATGCAGGACAGTTAGGGAAGTCTGATGACTAGGAGTCATATGATAATCAGGTTTAACGAAGGAAAGCTGATCAACGGTCACAATCTACCCATCATGGGGAAAATACATCACTCGAAAGAGTGTGGACACTATAGCTTTCATGGTGTAAACATAATCACGCCCAAGGAGTATATTAAAATCTAAAGGACCTTGGACTACCATAACATCGATACAGACAATTTTTCCTTCCAAATTAATAGGCAATTGAGGAAGGATCCGTAAAGGCAATATAGTTCTTCAATTAAAAACCAGTATCTTATCAATGGCTAGCACAAGCTGAGGAGAACCTAAAGCTCGCCAAGCAGTTGATGATAGAATGCTAACAGAAGCCCCTTCGTCAACAATAGTGCGAAGCATCCGCCTAGAAGTAACATTCACAACTATCTAGAAAGGAACACTCGAATGAAGACGAGACTTTGTTAGGTTACTCCAGTCAAAGGAAATAACCTCATTTCTTGGAGAGGGTTCTATCGAAACAAACAAAATTTCCTCTTGTCGAGAAAAATCAGAACAAAGCATAAAAACTTCAGCAGGTTTTAGTTCATTCTCTACAAGAAAAGAAGAACAAGACGAAGATTTGGTCAAGGTGACTACTTCGGTCTTAACACTCTCTAACAAAAGAGTGGGATCGGGTAGAGATGACATCGACTCGACCACTTCAACTTCACTCTTCAAAGGAAGAGTGGGATCAACTATGGATGAAACCGAATTGACCACTTCAACTTCACTCTTAACTACGGATGAAACCAAATTAACCACTTGGTCAACCAAAGGGGGGTCAAGAGACAACTTACGATAACTGGTTGGAAGTCGTTGCTAAGAAACAGTAAGATCTTCCAACAACTTAGAAGCTTCATCCATGCGAGGACAAAGGTAAGTAAAGTGCATGTCCTTACATAGCAAGCAAGGATTTCTGACTTTACCCTTCTGACTCTTAACTACAAAGTCACTGGTTGAGGGCTGATCATCAGCATGATGACCAAACACTAATGACATCTCTTGATTAGAAACCTTAGACCACTCTTCTAAAACTAGGACCAGACCATGACAATCTTTCAAAATGTGATCACCCTTGCAAAGCCTACAAGGGATTTTGGGCTTACGCGATCTTGGGGTGTGCAAATCAACACTCTCCACACTCAGAGGAGTAATTGGTTGAGACTTGGTTTTTTCTTTGTTTTTCTTCTTCTTAATCTTCCTTTTCTTCTTCTTCTTATCCACCTGACTGCTAGTACTACAACTTTCAATGGGAAAAGAGGGAGAAATAGGAGAAGACACATCTGGTGAAGAAGGAGAGGGATCAACATGAGGTTGATGCTCTTGTGATGAAGGATTAGGATCAAAAGCGACTAGTGGACATGGGATAACTGGACTAGAGAATAACCAAACTGGTAATCCAATAGTCAATCCAGGAAGGTTTAACGTAACCATGAGAAGAGGACCAACATCCCCATATGGAGGGAACACAAAAGACATGCTTAGTAAAGGAGTCTCTTGGTTGGTAGTCCTGGAAGGCGAAGCCATAACTATGTAACAAAACTATCTCTCTTCTAAAAAAATCCTAACTATACAGAAAACAAGTGCTAATCAAACAAAGAAGCAAGCAAAATATGTGAGAGGAGTTGATTAAAGGTATGGAACCTCATGGGATTGTCAAACCATCACAACTAGTGTGATGCCAAGATGGCCAACGGGTAACTCGGATGGTCTCAGGATTCCTAAAAGTGTCTCTTGATATATGCAAGGTACGTGGGAGCTCAAATCGGTAGTAGTGTTGTCTAATGCATAACCATTCACAAGGGGCTTTCCTATATACAATCGAGCACGTGAAGTACCTTTCTATATACCTCAAGGGTGAGTGAAAGGTTGTTCGATATACCGACGGTACGTGGAAGAACCGCGCGATTCTCGGGTCATAGTGCAGACAAATTAATGACAGCTCCTACGTTTTACGATGCTTGAACACGTCACTAACCTATCACACAAATTGCTAAAAAAATTAAACCTAAGCTAGCGCTTAATTTTATCTTGAACGGTTAGGTGGATGCATGAAGTGAGGACATAAAAATTAAAACTATGCAGTATGATCTGCAAAATTTTCACTTTCACTTTCAAAGTATGCCCTACTTAAGGAAGGGAGAGAGAGGCTCAATTCATTTGAGACATAGAATAAATCCCATACAAAAATAAAAGACACTTGCTTATATGGTCCTTTCCTAACTAAAACAAACAAAATCTTCTCTTTTGAACTGAAAAAGAAGTGAGATCTCTAATGAAAAGCAAGAAAAGATTGTTACAAATTTATACAAAAGTGTTCAGATTTTTCGACTAAAGTGAGAATGAACTAAAAGCAACATTCTATAATAACTTTTATATGGATTCTGTCACAAAAAAAAAAGAAAAAAACATACAAAAATCATGTATAACAAATCATAGAAAAACTGGAATGGATCTTTTCTTGTTCTGTCAAAGAAGACAGAAATCAGAGATCTAACAAAACCAAGTTCTATTCAATGCCAACTATGAAGCTTTAAAGACCAACATCAATCACAATTCTTAAAAATACGTATGAATTCATACACACTCAAGGGGGCTCGTTTTTTTTTTTTTTATTGAGTTTTCTGTTCAAAAATGAATTGCAGAGTTCAAAAACAATTGTGACTATTTGAAACATGGATCCAAATACTAATAACAAGCATTTAAGAATCAAACACCAAACAGAGCTAAGAAGAATACCTGGCACCGCTTCTATAGGTGTTGAACAGGGCGTTACCAGCCTCCGCACCACTTCTTGCACACAGGAACAGAGCAGTGGCACCACTTACAGTAGGATCACATCAGGGCGCTAACAGGTCCAGCACCACTTCTTGGACATAGAGAAAAGGCGATGGCACCGCTTCTTTAACACGAAGGAAGAGCGGTGATAGCTCCAGAACCGCACTTATAACACAGCTCAAGAGCAGTGCCCGAGATGGTGATTTGAAAAATAAAAAAGCAACAGAAAAGAAAGTTACAGACTGAAAAATGAACCCAAACAATCACCAGAAGACCCAGTGAACCAAAAACATGAAGATCCAAAGGCAGACAGAGGCAAAGCAGATCTACAGATCTATGAATTGAAAAATTAGATCTACAAACTGAAAATGAAGGTGGAGGTTTCAACTTACCAAAGATTCAAAATTCGAAGTAGCTCCCCAGCGAAGTCGCCAGATTTGTTGTCAATAAATTTGCACCTTATGCGAACATAAGTTGTTCCTCTGGTCTGAATGGTTTAGATATAGAACAAATGAGTTACAACAAGGCTGAGATTGATGTGGTCCTCCATCTATAGCAAAAGATCTCCAAGAAGATACTTGCAAACACACATCAAACACAAAAGATCAAAGTACCAAAGTATTATCTATAGATCTATATTGGTGACTAAGGAATCCAATAATAAATATGTGAGATTATACAAGACAAGTTATATGGGAAGAAAATCAACTTTGCATTAATGAATAGTGAAGAGTTGCAACCTGCACCTTAGTGTTGAATTCACTCCTTCACAAAACCGATGTATTATCCCCGATAGCTCCAACTTGCTCTTATATGCTCACTCTTGATGGATCAAGACAGAATGTCAAAATGGCAGCATGACTTTGCTCTTTTCTTCTCCCCTCAACCATGGAGTATGAGACTGGTTTTATAGGGCTCAAAGCGATAGGAATGGATGAGAAATAGGTGGTAGAGGTGGCCATGAGATCCCCAAAGCATGTATCTCAAGCTTAACTAACCCAGGTGAGTAGGGATAAGGCTAGCCACGAAGCTTTTGTTCTAGAAGCTTCGTGAAACCTCCTTTTTCACTTCTTACCAAGGGCACTGCTTATACTCCCTTATGATAGAGCGGTGCAAGGTGAGAACCGCGCCGAAAACAAAGTTGAAAGGCAGTGGCACCACTTGTCTTCCACATAACTTAGGCGATGTTGTATAAGGTACCGCTCCTAAGCTTAAGGGTAAAAGCGGTGCTGGAGTTTTATATGTAGGATCAACATCTGGAGCACTATTTTCACTTCAAGTTTGGGACTGAGGGCAAATAAAGGTGTTAGAGATCTTATCACATGCTAGTGACAGGATTTGGATATAACAGAATGCCCCCCAAAGCATGAGGCTAGAGCGATACGATATGCAAAAGCTTCGATAGAGCAAGTTCTCACTTCGAGGTAAGAGCTAGCTTAATCAGAGAGTATCATCGAGTAGGCATATGCAATACATCAATACTTTGACTCATGAGTAAATTTAACCTCATCATGGCTGCAGACCAATACAAGGCAGATCCATGAGAGGAATAAACAAACATGGCTACTAGAATACAACATAGATCCATGTGATAGAGGACTCAAACTCAGACATAGCTACCAGATATACAACATAGATCTATGTCATAAATACACAAATTTGAGCATAGCCACGACCATACAAATGTGGATCCATGTTGGTACTTCATACAATATACTCCATCACAACCTGGGGAGAAAGGTATGAGTGCTTAAGAAATACCCAGGGTCTTCATCTTGTCTTCCACAAAGTAATATTCTATCCATGTGATTACAATGTTCTGAAGTCGAACATGGTAGAAACCACTTGATTACCAGCCAATGTTCTGTTATACCCAAATCCTGTCACCTGAATTCTGCAATGGCATCTAAACGCCTAACGTTTCATTATATTCTTAGCTAAACTTCGCATGTTATAGTGAAAACAATTTTTGGGTTCCAAGTTTTTTTTTAGCTTTTTAACATCTCTGATAACCTTCATCGGATATCCTATATTGGACTTCTCATATAGGCCCCTGCCCATGATTCCATTGAGGAAAACCCTAAAATGATACTGTGATACCATGCTCGCGGTACTTTTTCGGCCCTACCCCATCGGGTATTTCTCTTCATCGCACTCGCAAACTCTTCTCTACCACACCCATAAACTTCTCTCTACTACAACCTTAAAACAACTCCGATGCAATCCATCATTCACATGGAATTCTCTCTACTACAATCTTAATACAAATACGACGCAATATTTTATTCCCACGTACTTCTCCACTACAACCTTAAAACAAGTTCAACGCAATCGATTAATCCCACGAATTTGTGTTTACCACACTCGTAGACTTCTCTCCACTACACTTTGAAACAACTCTAACGCAATTTGTCGCACCCATAGACTTCTCTATGTTGTGCCCATAGACTTCTCTCCACTACACCTACAGACCTAGACATCAGCTGCCTACATGAAACTCTAACATGGCTGGTCCACATCATACTCATGTTTGTATGGTACAGGTGGGATCCATCTAAAATTTCTCAAATTTTCATATTTTAAAAAATAAACAAAATTCATTTTCCTCCATGTATGAAATATATATGCTGCATAACAAAGCCAAAAAAAAATTCGTTGATAGCTCTATGAACTCCCCGAAAATTAATTTTCTTAACTAATTTGTTACTCATGTTGGGAAAACATATATTTATTTCCTGGGCTCCATTAAAGCACCAGTTGTTAATTAAACCCACGATTTTTTTCACATGTGTGTTTCTCTACATTTCGTATGTAACTTGGATTATTTTTCTTTTGACTATGGATTCTACCCATACAGCCCTGGTGTTGCAACCAATAGCTCTGATACCATTATGTAACATCCCCATCCATCAATTTGACTGATGGAGGGGATATTTACAAATTATTGGGTTCTAAATTTTGCCCCATGGGCATAATACAAAATTCATAACAATAAAAATGTGTGTGGAGATGCATAAATAAAAATCTATCCATACACACACATGCATATTAAATCTATCCATACATACACATGTATATACATCATATTTAACACAGGCATAAAATATAAACATTGCACATTTAAATACAAAGAGGATACTTATTTTTATACAAAGAAGATCCCAGCAACTAGTTGTGTAAAAGCGATTTTCCACCCAACTATAGGCACTCTATCCAACATGTACTCTTTTTGTTGAGAGGGCACCCCCAAGCTGGGATATGAGGCCACCAGGGCGAAGGGAACTCCTACAGGGTTCTCTCTCTCAGCCTACAACCCATTATTCTCTCTATCCTTAGCCAAATGTTCATTTAGAGTTCCACGGTGATCTCACTCGGCCCTCATAGCCTTGCCCCAACAACACCTGCCCCACACAACACCCTTTTGGGCTTAGGGATCCCCTTCACTGATCCATGGCTCCCTCAAGTGATCCATCTTGCTAGGTGCTTACAGTGTGTGCATAGAAGATGTCCAACTTGCTATATGCTCTTGGAGAACCAACTGTAGCCTTAATATGTGGCTTCTCGAGCAAGCAAAAGTAGCAGAACTGAATGAATAATGGTCCCTAGCTTGTCCAACCTCTAATATCACCTAAATACATCTCTTTTCCCTAAAAAACATAGCCTTATCACCAAATTTGAATTTATGGGTTTTCATAATCTGTTAATGGTAATGAACAACAAAATGATGATTATGTGTAGTGTCTACACTGTTGGTAAGAATATGCATAGTGAAAAAATGGACAATAGACTCTCAAGATGAGAGAATAGTGGAAAAGATATATTAACTCTTGAACATGGGATATAGGACTCTTAAAATAGAAATGGAAGTATATTATTCATCCCATGCTCCTGTAACTACATGACAAGACTTTCCCCACCAACTTTACACACGCATTCAACGATTGGGTGAAACAGTAAAAAGGAAGTAATTGGATCATTTAAGGAGAATGGCAGCAAATGGATGAGTTCTAATGTTGACCCTTGGAAATATAAGATTTACTCTCCCATATACCCCCTTTCCTCCTCCCCTCTAGTGGATTCATAGCCCCTCCAGTGCTCTTTACATAAGCATCTTAGACCAATATATTATTTCCAACATAATATTTATGTAGCATTTCAAATTGGCATGATAAACCAATCACACAGTGCATATAAAAATATTTACATTATACATTCCTATCCATTCACTAGTTGGGCCTTGGCCTTAAGCTCTGCACTAAGAATCGATTCTAGCATATTTACATCATTTACATGATTTGATTTAATATATTCCAAGTCAAAACTAGGGGTGTTACACCAACACATCCAATAACCCAATAAAGTAATTAACATGATGAATACATATATACCACAAATCATTATGTCTGGACTCAATCTAGAGTCTAAGCAATCTAACGTAATTCAATGTCTATGTGCACTTGTGGATTTTCTTATAATTCTCAACAAACCATCAATAACACTACAAAGTCATAGCATAATAATGCCAATAACATGATACACATTTCTCTCACATCGTCACACAACATAAGCTATAAACCATATAAAATATATCAATTATAGTCAAACCCATATATCAAAACATATGAATCTATCAACTATAATTATATGTGTATATTAACTATCTCGTCCTCAGAACCAGGATGCCCTCAAATAATAAATAATGTAGTCTAATAATTTCAAGCAAAAAAGGTCACTACAATTGTTGAAGCTTGAAGTGTTTCTGATCCATAGCTAATCCTCTAAACATGAGCCCAAGTTCCCACATGCCATCAAAAGCTTAAGTCCCTCCTCCATGATGCAAAACGCTCCTCATCCTCAATAGAGATCTCTCTAAACAAGTGTCTCCTCCATGTGTCCATCATGAAGAGCATCCACCAAATTGCTAAGACATCTCCATTGCGTAAGAGAATAACATTGAGCTTACAATCAATAGATGTCAATCATCCATTGAGCAAGCTATCTCAACTGTACATATCCATCATAGGACATCTCTCATGCTACAATCGAACTCAAACCGTCTAGGGGTTGAGCCTACACTATGTACTTCAAATATTATGAAGCACCCTCAAACGTGATAGAAACACTCTTAGAATAACCCAAAAATATAACACACACACAACTTAGATTAAAAGGTCATATATTGATTCTAGGATTCACCAAAACTCTATTAATAGAAGTAGCTTCTACATAGGGAATGATAATAACATTCATAGGACTCATTAGTCATCTATAGCATTATTTAACTTGAAAATGCATTCATAATTTATATCACTTACAAGACATGATATGCAATCTTCATTGTTGTAAGTCTTGTGCATGTTTCTTTATTGTCAATTTATATATATAATGAAATTGCATTCATAGTTTGTATTACCTCCATGAGATGATATGTAATACCCATTGTTATAAACTTTGTACATGTTTTTTGTGTGTATGTTTGTGCATGTGTGTGTGTGTGAATTAGATTTAACTCGAGTGGATGAGGAAAGTTGTTATCTGTTCATGATTGAGCTCACATATGCTTGCTATATTTGAGAGCCAATTGCTAATCGTTGACCTAGATTTTAGCCTAAAGAATCCAATTTACCTTGGGTACCATCTTTAAAATGAGAGAAAGTACTCAATAGGTTTCCTTGGGAAATACACACACACACACACATATGGTTCGCACCATAGCGAAGACCGGTACCCACTACATCCATGGAACAAAGCTAGGCAGGCCCACCCAAAGGGGCCTCACATCTCTCGACATATAGCGTGCCTAATCCCAAGGGTGTCAAGGAGAATTGAACTCACCACCTCTCACACAGAGGTGATTTAGTGATTGGTGCTCGACTAGTATATATATATATATATATTGGGTGTAGCTCGAGTGGATGAGGAAAATTGGTATCCTCTACTGCTTGGGTTCATATATGTGTGTTATCTTCGATAGCCAAATGTTCATCGTTGACCTAGCAATCTTCGATAACCAATTGTTCATTGTTGACCCATCATTTAGCCTAAAGAATCCAATTTATCTTATGTGCAATCTTCAGAATGAGGGGAGGTACTCAATAAGTTTCCTTGGGAAATAAATAAATAAATTATATATATTACCCTCTCCACCTAGGTTCAAACAGTCTAATTTAGGAGTATATATTGTATTTTAGTGACATTTACCCAAGTATCATTCACTAAATGTGAAGTATTCTAAATGTAAAAAATCAATCGGCTCAAGAGAGATTGGTACAAAGATGTCATGGATTGGTTAAACCATTGGTGGATTGACCAAAATGTCACTTTGCAAAATTTCAATAACGTTAAAAATATTATCACATCTAAGTTAAAGAGAAAATGTGGGGCAAGAAAGAAATAGAGGCTAAAAGAAAATTAAGATACTATAAGGAGGTCATTAATCATAATTTGGAAGATAAAAAAACATATCTCTGTGTTAACTAGTTCAAAGAAGAAAATCAATATAGCTAAGATAAGAATGAACTCTCATGAGCTCCATATTGAAACAGGACACTGGACAATTCCTAAAACACCATGAGTGGAAAGGATTTGTCATCTTTGTGAGACTATGAGCATTGAGGATGAAAGACACTTTCTCTTAGAGTGTCCTATGTACACCCACATTACATCGCAAATTCATAATCTTTGCTACAATATAAACCTCCATAACCTTCTAACATGTCAAAACTATGACAACCTGTGAGCGCTTCTTTCTAAGCTTTTTGAGCATAGGAATAAAATTTTACAACAATCCAAATAATTTCTTTATTTTCTCTTAAGGTTCAATAGACCATAGTTGATCTCAGTGGATGTCAACCACCACTGCCATCACCATATATTGAACCTATGTGGAAAGCGTAATATTTTTTCCTCACAAACACTAGATTTGTGTTAATTTTTTAGCTTAGCATTATAATTTTCACCTCTTTCAACTTTATTTCATTATTTACTTCATCCCAGAATTATAGCATTATTCATTTGCAATAGAAGTAAAAGCAAGGATCACTTAAAGATAACCATGCATAAGAGACACACAGATTTTATCCTGGGAAACCCAAATGGGAGAAAACCCAACAAACTTTTCTCTAAGAAAATCAATCCAAATTTCAAGTACAATACCAAACATAAAGATTAAACCCTAGCACAAGAGTGTACCCTTCTTTCACAAGAAACCCTAGCAAACCTCGAGAGAGATAGAGATAGTAAGATAACCTAAAAAATTACTTCTAGTGATCTTCACTTGTCCTCCTTGAGAAGTGCACACCAATTGAGGGAGATGAGCTTGATTGTATGTGACAAATGAAGTGTGAGAACACTTCTATTTATATTCTTCATTTGACTTGATTTGCACCCTTGAGGCCGACTTGTACTTTTGTCTTCTTGGTACAAGTTCCCCCTTTTACTGAGGTATTTTTCTCTTTCTCGTCTTTGGCTTTCTTTGGGACTTATTCAATGGATTGTCTTGACTTCTTTGGATATTTCTTCATCATATAAAATTTCTCCTCGTTTATATCTCCTCATATGCGGTCATATTCTTCACAAGAGATCTAATGTTGATTTGACCATACTCTAAGAAGTCCCAAACACTTCTTAGATCCAATTGTCTACTTCAACATTAGATTAGAATTTGTCTAATATACAAGGAGATTTTTGTAACATAGACAAGTCATCTCACTCTATAAGAATACATCACTCCCACTACGCAGCTCTCCCACACAGTGAATACACAAATTGACATCTAGCCTACTACCACTCTAGTCAACACATGATTGGACGAGGCTAAGCATTTGAGCCCTTTGTACATATAGTCAACACATGACTAATCAAGGCTACGATGAGGCCATTCTCTCCATGGATCGCGAACCTCTAAGAGAATGATATATAGAATGTTTATCTAATACTGGAACCATGAACAACATCAACAAGTTATACCCAATTGACACACACATACATATTTTTTATTTTTTATTTTTTATTTTTTTTTAATCTTTTTTTCGGAATACCTTTTAAGTGCTTCACATATAGTAAATGATTCTCAAATAAATGTCAATGAAATATAGTGTATATTCCTAACTTAGAGGGTTTCCATTAAACCTAAACCCATAACCTCCTAATAAGCTATGCTAAAAACTAATGAAATATAGTGTAGATTCCTAACTTATAGGGTTTCCATTAAACCTAAACCCATAACCTCTTAATAATCTATGCTAAAAACTAATGGTTTCAAACTAACCAATTAAAATGAATCTCTCTCTCTATATATATATAAAAGAAGAAAGGGAGAATAATTCCTTGTTTAAAAAAATAAAAACGTTACTCTTTCCCATCTTAATTCTATAAATTTAAATATTTATCAATGTATCTTTTGTCAAATATTATTAATTTTATATAACACACACCAACGTTTACACTATAATATAAATATGATGAAAATCAAGGAGTATTGATTCATACGAAGGCAATGGATTACGAGCCCACATAATTATGTTACGTACATGTATAACTAAAAAAATTATCTTACCTTGGTAATATTATATAAGAATATTTAGTCATTCATACAAAAACAATGACCACGTTACATGAATTAGCATTTTTTTCCCAAAGGAAAAACAGTAGCAATTCATTTTATTTATAAAATGAATCACATTGTTTAGAGACTATATAAGCTTTTTTCTTTTTTTTTAATCTTCTTAGTTCTATCTTTTTAATACAAAAGCTTCATCTTCTTCGTTCTATAATAGTGCATTTGTAAGACTTTATAATGGTGTATTGCAAGATTTTACTTACTATAGTATAACGTATACAAGTTATACTTTATGGATTTGTGGTCAAACCACCAAATGATATTGTAGAAACTAAAATTGTAGAAACTATGACAAAAATATATATATATGAATCATAATTGATAAAAACTTTTAAACATGTGTTTTAGAGACCCATCATTATAAGACTGTTCAATTGCTCTATATTTCTAACAGAAGACTGATATCAACCAAGATGTGGACTTAGATCATGCTATGTTATAGTTTCATTTACCAGTTCCCATCGTTGCCATACTCCTTCACCCACTTGAAGACCATTCTTGGACAGATGATCAACCATTGAATTCCTTTCTCTATAGATATGCTAGAAATTGATTTCATGAAAGAAACATGTTATTCTAGATAATTCTTTGCATATAGGCTTTAACAATATATTTTTGGGGGGTCTCTTCATCCAATCAACTACTTGCTTTGGATCCCCAAAGGCCTGTAATTTCTACACCCCCCTGGAATGTGCTAGAAGCATGATTAGTTTTAGAAGCATCAACTTTGTTCGATTATTTGAACTCCTCCCTAGTGCTGCAGAGAACTATATCCAATGGGAATCATATAAATGTAAGATGCCCCTTACACCTCCCACGGTTAGCGAACCTTGTGAAGCTCCATCAAAGTAAGACCAAATACATGATCTATCAATGTCCTCCTATACAATTCTTCTCACATTTGGATGACCATCATCTTGAGGGAAGTGACTTAGGATTGCCAGACATTTTGAAGCATATATATATATATATGGGGCAATTGTAATATCATTAAAATTGACATTGTTCCTGGCCAGCTAGGCCCCACGCATCATAAGAACAGGAAAAACTCAAAAACCTTTATAATCCCCACTATTTAGCCATCTTTGCAATGCTTTTTGCAACCTCAAATAAGTCCTTGTAAAATGGATGCCCTTAACCTGCGAAGTATAGTCCCACGCCCTAGAAATATAATGGCAATGAATAAACAGATGGTCTTTTTTATGGTGTGGTTCACAAACCCCCCAACAAGGTTGCTACATCGACGGGAAGAAATCACAGGGGGCCCACCTAAAGGGGCCACACCCCATTCACTTTGATTACGGAGCTAACCTAATGGGGACATCAAGTGAGGCCCTTATATAGTAATGTATAGCCACCCAAGGATTTGACCCTAAGACCTTCTGTTGACAACTTATAGTACTCAACCACTTGAGCTAGCCCATCGAGCTAATAAACAGATGGTTTATATTCTTAGTATTTTCTCTGCATAGCGAACATCTACTTGGGCTAGGACCAAATTCTTGAATAATATTGTCCCACATAGGAACCTTATTATAAAGGGCCAACCACATAAACAACTCTACCTTAAAAGGACATTTGAATTTCCAAAGCACATAGGTCCACCAAGATGGCTTAGGAAGATATTCATCTTTACAGATGACCATGTAACCCAAACTAGGAGTATATAAACCTCCAATAGAGTTCCTTGACCATATCAATTCATCTTCCTTATCCACCAGATGAATATGACTATCATGTAATGCCTTTGTGTACCTATCCCATATAATTATTTGTTCATCCACAAAGTCCAAAACCTTGTAATCGAGCCAAACTTTCCTCAAAGGAGTGGAATTGATAACATCCTCAATCTATTCTAGAAGAATAAGACCTCGACCCCTAAGAGAATCAATGATAGCCAAAGGTAACATGTGGGCATCCGAACAACCAATTCATGTGTCATGACCAAGCCTAATGCTTCCATCATTTCCAACATTTCAAACAAGTCAATCCTCAATCACATCAAACGCCAATATTAAGGCCTTCCACATAATCAAGACATTCATGAGAGGCTTATTCCTAAATAATTGTTCCTCAATGGTGAGAGGATGTATTTATGGTACACAACTTTAACCCACGGTCCTTCCCCCTTAAGAATTCTCCAGACCTCCTTGGTTTTCAATGCCTTTGCAAAACAAGTGGGGTGCTTCAATCCCCAACCCCCCAACTCCTTAGGAAAACTTATCTTATTCCATGCAACCTAGTGATAAGACTTCTCATCTACACTCTCTTTCCATAGAAAGTTGAAGCACATCTTCCTAATAAGTTCCAAAGTTCCAGGAGGTACAGAGGCCAAGGAGACCCAATACACAGGAATAGCTTTCAAAATGGAATTCATCAAAATTAATCTTCCACCACATGATAACCACTTATTACACCACAACTGAAATTTGTTCTCGTTTTTTCCAATCAACCACACCTAGTCCCTTCTGTGATAATCGTTAGGATTTAAAATAAAACCCAAATACTTTAATCCATTTTGTATATCCGCCGTGGAGAAGTCAAACTGGGTGCAAATCCATTCAATCAATTCTTGCTCCAAGTTCATGAATGAGAATGTAGATATTCTAATAGTATATGACATCCCAAAAGCTTCAGCAAATAAGACCAATATAGCTTTGAGCTTAACTACATCCCTCCTAGATCCACCAAGGAAAAGCAGAATATCACCTACAAAAAGTAAATCTAATATACAAACATTAGCCCCAATCCTGATCCCTTTGAGAGACCCATTTATTTTGGCATGATTAATGGATCTACTTGATCCCTCCACCACCATAATGAACAGTAGGTGAGCAAGGGGGCATCCTTACCCTAAGCCCCTACCAAGCCTAAAGTAAAATGAAGCAGAATCATTAATCAAAACTACAAATGAAACTAATTGAACACGAGATGAAATCCAATTCACAAACTGTAGATGGAAACCAACTTGGAGCAACACCAATCTTAAGAACAACCATTTAACTCGATTATAAGATTTTGTAAGATTTACCTTAACTATGGCAGTAGATAATTTTTTTTACTTGCTTGGATGTAAAGCTTCCTGCGTTGTGCCTATGGCACCATGAGTTTGCATGCCCTCTAAAACAGAAAATTGCTCTTGTAAAACTTCTCTTGGCAAGATGCCCCTAATTCTTCTTGTAATTAGCTTAAAAAACAGCTTGTATATGCAATTACACAGTGAAATGGGCATGAAGTCCTCTAATTTGTCAATTATGCCACTCTTAGAAATAATATATGTTATAGTTGATTTTACCACACTTGGAAAATCATGTTTTTATGGCCTTCCCCGTCCCTATGCAGACTCTTTGGACCCTCTTTTCTCAAAATAAACGTTGATGTTCCAAGAAATACCTAATTATTGCTATACACAGGCCACAAGCTTACATCCTGCGTGTACATGCAGCTTGTCCAACTATGACATGCGTACAACGGGAAATGTGCCTAAAAAGAAAACATTTTGGAGTTTTCCTCAATGAGTCACAAATAACTTGATTATTGGCCTTCCATATGCCTATAAACGCTCTGACTTGACCCTTCACTTCCTATTGAAGGGTTATATATTGAGCCTCTTGGATGCATTGGAGGGGGAGAACTTATGAAAGCAAGGAGACTATAGTGGATTTGTACCCCATTCATACATGCTTGAGTCTGCATCCCTTTGTCCTCTTGAGCAATGATTGATGCTCTTCCCAAGCTTTCCCTTGTCTTGTGAACTTGCCATTGATTTGGAGGATTGAAGTGGTGGAGGCCCAGGTGGAGGACTCAGTCTCTCGATTTCGATGAGGTGCCGATAGAGTTTATCACTTGTATCTATGTTTATAATTAATAGAAATATCTATTTCTCATCCATTGTATGTGTGTAACTATGAATGTTCTTTATCCATGGATGTAGTTGCTTCAATTTATACATATTGGTTTTATATATGTTAGAGTAGGCCTAACACTTTTTTTTTTGTTGGCAAAGTGGTGGAACCCCCCTGACTAGCAGGGTTTCCATTGGCTAAGTAACCACGAACCAGGGGCATCTAAGCCGTCAAAATCACCCAGGGATCGCACCCGGCCTAAACCGCACCAACCCTTAACATGGTTGGATTTTTTGGTATCCGATGGGATTAGAACTGGCAACCTTTCAACTTAGGGGGCATCTTAACCGTACCTCGTCACCAACTATTCTACATCTCGCGGATTAGAGTAGGCCTAACACTTAATATATATCATGCTTGTTTATTTTGTTGCTGATGAGAATGGAATGTAGGTGCAAGTGTGGTTGAAAAGCTCAACATGGATCTACTACAACCGTATGGAACAAGGTATGCCTTCTATCCCTTAATGTTAGCTTTATTTATCTCTATTGCATATGGAAATGGATTGATTTTTGGTGTCATAATGTATGTTGTGGTCTCCCCCAAGCCGTAGGAAGTTTTCTCCGTAACAGAATTGGCGACTCCGCTGGGGAATTTCCTTGTTTGTTGGGGTTTGGGTGCACAATGTGCTTGAAATTATCTTTGTTCCTCTGTGTTTCTGTGTCATGATCATAAGTGCGTTAGCCCATTGGCATCCTATTGAAGTGATTTGGATCTTAGCCTGCCTTTTTACCACCTTCCACTTACTCTACGCGGGTCATAGAGGTATCAATCGCGTATACACATGGATTTTCTATGAGCAGTGGTGTATGCCCCTCTTTTTGAGTGTGAACTTGATGTTTGAGATATGTTGGGTGGGTTATGAGTGTTGATGAGTCTTCTTGGGTGCCTATGATGTCTATTTACTGCTTCTGTTTTTTACCATAGACCTTTTTTCTTTGCTTTTTAGTTAAAATTTGTTCTTGTCATTCTTCTCCTTTTTTTGTTTTGATATTAGTGCATTACACCTTTTTATCTCAGTGTTTTGCTTGGCTTGTTTCTGATACTTGTTGCAGGGTCTGGGCATTGTAGAGTCTTTTTATTGCATTTCCATATCATTCATTATAAAAATACAAAAATATTTTATCTATGGCATGTTTGTGCATTGTGCATTTGCATGAAAATAGTACTTGCATTAGGTTTGCTTAGTTGAATAGTGATCAAGATTTCATATAGGAATGGTTGCATTTGCCTTTGAAGAGGAATTTATGCATCTCATGTAGTGGCATACCCCTTTTTTCATATTCAAAGAGAAATTGCACTTGGCATCATTTTTTAGGTGTGCATATTTACTTCACTGCTGAGTCATAACATCACTAGTTGCATGATCATTTCCTTTGACTAATCACAAGCCTTAAAATGAACGCTTACCTTAAAATTGATTACACATTTTTATTTTATAGAGGTGCACCAACAAGCTTAGGTTGTAGAGTCTTGGAATATGGTGTCGTGAGTAAATTTTTCCAAGACTACAAAATAAAACATTTAGGTGTATGGCTAGGTGAGAAGAGAAATCCTTGATATAATTAGTGTTCTCAGGAGTCTCCTCTTACACAAGACTTAAGCACAAGACAGTGTACACGTTTGTGGTGGGAATAGCCCCTTTCCACTCTCAGTGTAGCACCGGATATATTTCCAGTATTTTATTCATATTTGGGGTCTTTCGAGGTAGATTTCGTGTTTTCGAGCTTCGAGCTTTGTTACCCTGCCCATACGGTAGATCTTACATGTGAGTGTCCGCCTGAGCATTGGTTATATTGGGGTGACCTTAGTTTCCTTACCTAGGTATCGCAAGGGGTACTTGCAAATTTTATTCTGTGAGTGTCCTAGCCAGGTAGGGGTCGGATAACACAGATGCTTTTTTCATTGAAGCTGAGGGCCACTATAATTGGTTACACACCTCCTCTTGTAGTGTATGGGATTCTCGTACCTCTCCTAGGCGAGACATACCTGCTACATTTGGGAGCTCATTTATCCTCCCTATTGGCTTGTTTGCATCTGGCTTAGATTTTCTTGCGAGTGTGTTCAGTGTGCGTTAGATTTCTCTAGGGTTTGTACTTAGTTGAGTCTTTTTTTCTTTTGTGGAGTCATCGTGGAGAGAGTTTCAACAGTCCACCAATCTCGACATTTATAAAGGTTTTCATCTTGTGGGTATCCTCCTCCTCTGTGGAAGAGGATTAGAAATTCTAGGTGAACTTATACACGCTGTGATCCACACACCGGTTTCATCATGAGTAATACATCTAATATCCCGGAAGCCCCTCCTTCTCCATCCTCTCGAATGGGGAATGCGACATTTAGTAGACCTGGGAATTTGGTTGAAATCTATCCTCACGGGGTGGGTACTTCCTTCAATTCACGACCCCAACTGACATATTTTACAACTGCTTATTGAAGGTCTTCCTCACAAAGGTCGAGTGGTGAGAATCACCATGTCCCCTCTAGCACTGGTCCCTTTATATTTGGCATGCCATACCTTACTGAAACTTTTCCGTCATCTGCCGTCGATCCTGGTGTAGGTCCTAGTGTTGTGTCTAGGGGCACTACCGTCACTTTCCATGCTGATAGGTTTGGTAGTGTTAATATTGCACCTTCTGCGCCATTTGTGGGAGGATTTTCAGACCCTTCATTCGAGCATAATACTGGAATTCCTTTTCACGGAGGTGACCCTAGACATGTGAACATTGGAATTACATCCTACATTCCATCTTATGATCCATCGTCCACTGCACCTATTTTTTCAAATTCCTTTAACATGATGCATCCTCCTCATAACCTGCACGGTCCTTCCAGACAGAGTGTTGCCTCTAGCCATGTTGTTCCCTCGTATGTCGGCAATGTTGTGTCAAGAGGTTATGTCCTTTTTTATGTATCCGAGGGTCAACCCTTTTATCAGTCCTACAATTATGGTTATGTAGCACCCCAGTCTCAAGGTGTACCGAATTATAATATTCCCATGCATCCTTTTATGGGTCAAGTCAGAGGAGGTTATTATCCAACTGGCCAAGGACATGGTCTTTACAATAATCAGTCCTATATGAATAAATCTTTTCAGGGAGCATGGAACCAGATGGCACAACCTATAATCCCTTTTTTAGCTACATTGAACTTTCCTAACCTGTCAAAGTTGACCAACGATCCGATTTCTCGCGATTCGATGTGGTCGGTTCTTCCTGCTAAGCTTCCTTCTAACATTCCAAAGTTTGAAGGTAAGAATGGTGAGGAGCCTAGAGAGCATGCTACCACTTTCCACCTATGGTGCTCTTCGAATTCTTTGAATCATGACTCAATTCGTTTTCGACTGTTTCAACGCACCATCATGGAACCTACGGTGAAATGGTATATAGAGTTACATGGGGGCACATATCGAACCTTTAATGATCTATCCATGACCTTTTGAACCACTTTCAACTACCGGTGCGTTACGATGCCAGTACTGAACTCTTGTTAACATTTCAGGAAGACAAAGCCACACATATTTTTTATCATATTCAAGAGTGGCATAGACGGAAGAGGTTGATTAAGGCCAACATTCCACCTGTTTTTTTTGGAATGGTTCCTTAAGTCGTTATTGCCATATATCGTGAAGGATGTTTCGACGTACGAAATTATGAATGAGAGAACAGGCTATTTTCTGAGATCAGCAATTAGACTTGATTTACGCTCAGTCTAGGCTCTTGTATGAGATTATCCCTAATGATCCATGGTCAAATTTCAAGCCTAAGTTTAAACCTAGGCCACATGTCGATGGCATTGTCGGCTTCGTGAATACTAAATTTGTAGACCAAGTTACAAATCAAATGAGGAACTTTTCTATTAACCAACCTATGGCTAGACAAGCTCTAGCTTCATCCAATCCCACCCAAACGGCGGATGTGCTCTCAGTACATTCGTCGAACCAGAAGGGTAACCATCAGCCGAGATAGAATAAGAAGAAGGGAAGAAATAATAGGAGAGGTGGAAATAGGAAGGAGAACTCTAACGATGACAATAACAGTAGTGATGTTGGGGGGAACAAGAAGTCTAAATGGAAGGTTAATTTCCCTTGCAAGATTTGTGGGGGAGATCACCTCACTTACTTGTGCCCTCGTATCGATGAAGCCTTGAATTTCATTGCACAGAGCCCAGTTGTGTTAATGGATCCTTTACCGCATAACCAAAATATGGCTTCGAGAAATGTGGACTCCATAAATGCTTCTAGTGGGCATCAAAACCCATTGAATGTTGAAGGTAGCCACGGTTGTATCAACATGATTTCTGTTGCTAATGGTATGACCTGCAAGAAAGATTACAGTCCGTCACAACCCAATTTGGGTAAAGAGCCTGCACCTTCTGAGAAACCTTTGCATATTGAAAAACTTGAAGAAATATATCGCATTCCTAAGGGAGTCTTAAAGCACTCAGGCCACAATCCTAATGCTCGAGCCGCCCAACACTATTCTATTGTCGAGGATTTGGGTTAGACTCCTTGTGCGATGTCAACTCTCGAAGTCCTTCATACTTGTCCTTTGTAGAGGAGAGCTTTGTTGTATTCCCTCGAGATGGTTGATTCCAATCCTTCCACTGCAGTTAGATTTGATACCCATGAGGTCCAGCCTTGCTTTCCTTACCATGTGGCTTTCTTAGTCCATCTAGAGTGTATGAACAACACGATCAAACACACATTAGTTGATGAAGGTGTTGCGGCCTTCGTGATATCTCTGGATTGCTAGAAAGGCCTTGGCTCACCCACATTGTCTAAATCCAGAACCATGTTGACTGCATTTGATGGACGATCTTTTAGACCGCATGGTATACTTCCTTCTCTTCAACTCCAGTTGGAAGGGAAGACCGTGTCAATAGAGGTTGAGGTGGTTGATGCACCCATCGACTAAACCCTTTTACTGGTCTAGAATTAGATCTACATTATGAAAGCAATCATGTCTTCCATATTCTGTGTTATTTACTTCCCTTTTGAGGATTGGATTGTCACGATCGACCAGATGTCATTCGATAGTTCTAGTTATGTTTCATCCTTGGGATCCACCATCCCGACCATTGACAATTCTCAGCAGGCAACTTAGGATGTTGGTGTTGGAACGTATCCATCATTTATGGGATCCTTTCATATTGCAACACCAATTTTGACCATTGTTTCCACTCTTGGTAGTGCTTCATCGTCTTCGAGTTTGGTCCCTTTTCAAACTGAGTATTTAGCGTACCCTTAGACTCTTCTTTCTCTGATTACTTTGAATGAGGACCCTAGACCACTAAGATGGATATGTCATTATCTACAATGGAGATTGCTTATCAAGCTACTCTTCATCCCATTGCAGACCCTAGTCCTTTCTCTTCGGGGGTGGAGGAGGAGGACACCTTTGCACTGCCTACTTGGGTAATTGCGTCGTCATGCTCACATGACTGCTTCGATGATGCTTTTTCTTCAGATGAAGCGATTCTCGAGGCCATGAATGGTTTAGAACGGCCTTTGGAGGAGTTACACCATTGCTCTTATTTCCTCCTAGAGCTTGAACAAATCGAGTGTGATGACTTTAGGTCGACCCTTAGCAAGAAGGTTGGTAGTCTCATTATCCCATTAGGCACTCATGGTATATATGTTGAAGGGAACATGGAGAACATGTCACGTACTATCCCTATCAACATTTCTTGAACTCTTGGTAAGATAGAGAACATTTAAATTGGGGTGGATTATTCTCCCGATGAGATTAAGGTGTATACCGAGCTTTTTAAATAGTTTCATGATGTTTTTGCTTGGTCATATGACAAAATGCTAAGAATAGACCCTCAAATTGTAGAGCATGAAATTAAAACTTATCCTAATGCTAGACCTGTTCGATAGTGTTTACGCACAATGAATCCCCATAAGGAGCCTGCCATTAAGGCTGAGATAGAGAAGATACTCAAGGCTGGATTTATCTATCTAGTTCCCTTGACAAAATGGGTATCCAATCCCATTCTAGTATATAAGAAGCATTGAACTATTCGGGTGTGTACTAACTTTAGAGACCTGAATAAGGCATGTCCTAAAGATAACTTCCCCACGTCATTCATAGATCAGATCTTGGATTAATTTGTGGGAAGCGAGGCGTTTTCATTCATGGACGATTTTTTAGCATACAATCAGATCCAAATCAATCTTGATGACCAACATAAGATGGATTTTATTTGTCCTTGGGGTACTTTTGCATACCAGAAAATGCCTTTTGGCCTTAAAAACATCAGAGCTACATTTTAGCAGGCAATGACTTTTGATTTTCACGACCTAAAGCATATTATTGAAGTCTATTTGGATGATTTGGTTGCTCACTCTCATTTGAGATTGGATCATCCAGACCATTTGTGCTTAGTTTTCAAGATATGTCGTTGTTACCAAATACGGTTGAATCCTCAGAAGTGCATCTTTTGCATGAAAGTGGGTTGGTTATTGGGATTCATCATTTCTAATGAGGGAATTAAGGTTGATCCTCTTAAGGTTGAGGAAATACTTCAGTTGTCTCCCTCGTGCAGAATTAGACACCTTCAAAGTATCCAAGGGATGGCTAACTTATTACAGAGATTTGTCGTCAACTTTGCCAATTTGACCAACGGTTTTATGTGCCTTCTGAAGAAGGATACTTCCTTCATATGGGATGAGAGAGCCTAGGAGTCCTTCGATGCTCTTAATAAATCCTTGGCATCATCCCCCATGCTTAGCCCACCCGACTATAGTCGTGTCTCAAGAGACGATTGCAATGGTTTTGGTTCAAGAGGATGGTGAGCTCCAAGAGCATGTTGTCTACTATCTTGGTCGAAACCTTATTGATGTCAAACTTCGATACAACCACGTTAAAAAGCTAGATTTAGCAACCACTCATGTGGTTCAGTGGTTGAGACATTACATACTCCTTCACCAGACTACAGTGGTGGCTCATATCAATCCATTTCAGTTTGTCCTAACCAGATGAATGATAAGGGGAAAGTATAATAAGTGGATTGTTATCTTGCAAGAATTCGATCTCGAGTTTGTTTCGGCAAAATCGAAGAAATCAATAGTATTTTTAATGCTCATGTTGGATCTTCCTTATCTCGACTATGGACCCTTGGTATGGTGACATCATCATATATTTATAGACTTTGAAGGTCCCTCCTCACCTCTCACGGGACGAGCATCGACGTTTACGACATGTTGCTAAGAATTACCTCATTATTGTTGACACCTTGTATCATCATGGGGTGGATTCCATTTTACGTCGGTGTTTGACTCATGAGGAGGCTAAGATGGTGCTGAATGATTTCCACGGTGGGGCATTTGGTGGTCATTTATATGGGCTTGCTACAACCCAAAAAATCCTTAGAACTAGTTACTATTGGTCGTCGATCTTTAAACATTGCGTTGATGCGGTCAAGCGGTGCCACCCTTGCCAGGTGTTTGCACAGAATATGCACTCATATCCTGCCTCGTTACACCCTATTATCACCGTCGGTCCCTTCACCAAGTGGGGGTAGAATTTATGGATTGCAACCCACCTTTGGCTGCGGGGAACCATCACATCATAGTGGTCATGGATTACTTCACGAACTGGGCAGAGGCTATGCCTACTATTAAATCTGATGGTGAGATGTCCGCTCATTTTGTATTAGATCATCACTCGATTTGGTATCATGATAGAGCCTGTCACTAACCATGGCAGGCACTTTCAAAATAGGATGATGGTGAATTATATTTTAAATTGGGGTATAAGCAAGAGTACTCCTCTTCTTGTTATCCTCAAGCGAATGGATAGGTTGAAGCTGTAAACAAATCCCTTAAGTCTATTCTGCAAAGAACCGTTGCACAAAGAAAGACTAATTGGCACGTTATGTTTTATCCTGCTTTGTGGGTGTACCGAATTCTTGTTAAGACTGCCACTATTTTTTCTCCATATCAGTTAGTACATGGGGTGGAGTCGATATTGTCGATTGAATCCAAATTCCTTCTTTCAAACTATTCATAGAGCTCTTACCAGAGACTTCTGAGTTGGAAGAGCGCTTGGTCCACTTAGAGCACCTTGATGAGCAGCGTCGAGATGCTTTAGTGGCTCTTGAAATCAATAAATTTCATGTAAAGGTTTAGTATGATAAGGATGTCCATCCCTAGAGATTTAGTGAAGGTGACTTGGTTCTTTTATATGACCAAGCTAGTGAATCGTTATGGGCGGGTAAGTTCAACCCCATGTGGCATGGGCCTTACGTGGTTAAACAAGTCTTATAGAAGAGCACATACGAGCTAGAGGATTATGAGGGACAACCTTGGCGGAGCCTAGAGATGGGCTCTATATTAAAAAAATACTATGCCTAATTCTCAGTCGAGGATGATGCTTTGAATATTATTGTATAGTTGCATAGTTTAATTTTGGTCCTCTTGTAGTGATTCAGTTTGTTGACATGCTTCCATTTGTTGTGGCAGATGTTGATGGAGTCTTCGATATATATAAGATACGCTAACAATGCCAGCATCCATACCCAAAACTTAGCATTGGCTGCTTGGGTCATTTATACATAAGAGGATCAGGTAGTCTCTTCGAGAGGTGTGTGTCTCTGGCCATCTTCAAACAACGTTGTTGAATATAGTGTTGTGATTGAGCTCCTACATGATGCCATATCTAATGGTATTCTATCTATTGAAGTACAACTTGACTCGCAGTTAGTCGTATCGTAGTTAAATGGTGTGTATCGTATTAGGGATCTGACTTCATTGCGAAGGTTCTTACAGGTAAGATTGTTAGAATGACAATTTGAACACATAACATACATTCATATTCCTAGGATCTACAATCGTGTTGTCGATTCTTATTCAAATTATGTATTAGACTGGTAATTCTTACATCAATAATGAAGCATACACATCACACTTACATTTTAAACACACGTGTAAACAAAATAATCCAATCACTATAAGTTTTTCATTTCCAAAGTATAGTCCAAAATGGTGTCACAGTACAAAATATCATGATACAAAATTGGGGCTTTAAGCCACCAAAAAACACTATACAACTGGTATCAAATGTCTATCTAGGACTCTATTCCTGTGGACCAGGGTGATGGTCATGGAAACAAACAACGGCATTTTCCAACCGTCGTTATAGTCAAACCCACGCATGGGGCACTCCTACTACATGTCGTTGCATTGCCTCGGGCAAGTCCTCGACTTGCACCATAGGCACCCTGTGTGTCATCCTAACGAAGTTGGTATGTATGCTTTGGAGTGTATGATCTGCATCTGCACCTAGTATGTCATCACCTCATCCTCTCTGACAATGTCGAGGGAAGCCATCTGATCGTCTAGGACCCACATTTGCATGTGCATGATCAATGTTAGTACATGATACCGCCAAAAGCATGTTTTTTATTCCATTATATCAAAAATACAAAAAAACAAATATTTCAAAAAACATATTTGGGATTGTTACCTATATCACCATATGCGGCACCCGGTGGTAATGGCATGTTTGGGTCTCTGTGTAAGTTGATCCCTGC
Source organism: Pseudotsuga menziesii (assembly GCA_001517045.1). Classification (NCBI taxonomy): domain Eukaryota; kingdom Viridiplantae; phylum Streptophyta; class Pinopsida; order Pinales; family Pinaceae; genus Pseudotsuga; species Pseudotsuga menziesii. Next base: position 1,169,285 of record LPNX011192813.1, read on the forward strand.
ATAGGGATAGTCATCCACGGCCACAATCTGTCACTGCCACCAGTGGTAGAAGTCTGGCGGGAATGGAGTGGATGTCCTACCGTCCACCTAACCGTCACATCAACTCTTCCCAACGGGTTTGGGATGGATCTCGTAGATCATGTGGAGGAACCTGAACTCTTGGGCTAAGGCCCGGTACCCGCTCAAAGAAGAAAGTGCTAAGTATGCTAGGGAACCCAAAGTTCCTTGTCTTTCCCAGCTTACAGTCAGTCGCTATTGTTTCATATTGTTCAATAGTGATGTGCTCCAATCATATATTGTGGGCCTCATACACTCTACTGCATATCACATGAGATGCCTGGAGTCCTGATGCAATGATGACAATCCTACAATCCTGGGTAATACCAATACTATAACCTTGACCAAGGCTCTTGATGGAGTTCACTGGAACCTAACTTTCGATATTTTCAGTTTTCGGAAGGCAATACATAGCTATATACTCCTCAATGGTGATCCCACCTCCCACCCCACAAGCCCTCCAGTTGACTACATGTTGCTAGCAGCAACATATCCCATTTTAACAGCTTGAAATGGGAGCCCCATTTATTCAGTAAACTGGATTTTGAAGCCATGGTCTTGTTATGGGGGTTCTTATCCTTTTCCATGTAAGTACTTTGTTTTGATTTCAATAAAATTTCCTTTAAAACCTAGTTTTTTTTTGTTTTGTGGACTGCGGAGGTACCCTTTTATTTCATATGTTTGTATTTTCGCAACCGCAATGTGTATTGTGAAATTCCTATTTTGGGGGGTTTTGGAAATCGTTTTCTCGCAACCCGCAATTGCGGATTGCAGGTTTTGAAATTTTCTTTGTTTAATAAATGCTTGTCTTTCTGCAACCCGGAAATGTGTATCACGGATAGCGAAAAACCTTTTGTGAATAAAACATTATCTTTTAGATTTCACCTTCCGCATTCTGCAATGTGGATTACGGAAAGTGGAAACACAATAAAAATATAATCTGCAACATTTGTGTCCCGCAACCCACAAATCTTCTGCGGATTGTGGACTGCGGAAGTTAAAATGATTTTTTCTGGTTACGAATCTCAATCCACATCCCGCAACCCGCAATGCGGATTAAGGAAATCATAAGATCAAAATTTTTAATCGATTTCATCTCCGCATTTTGGTTTCCTGCTTTGATCTCAATCATCCATTTTCTTGAAATCTACGGCCTAGATTTATTCTGTCGTTAAGCCCTGGATTTTTTAAATCGTTTGAATTTATGAAATCTTCACCATTTTTACTTATGATTTTCTCACTGTGCTTGTTATTTTTACTGTGATTTTCTCATCGAGCTCACCATTTCTCTGGTTGTCAAGCTGTCCACAGGTAAGTTTCCTATTTTCATGGGCTAATTTTTGTTACTTTTACTGTGGTAATTTTTAATTATGGTTTCCAAATTTGCATCAGAATTTACCTCCAAGTCCACCAATATGTCAAGAAACACCAGGTCCAAGACTGCTATAAATGAACAGAAGATCAAGGACCCAAATGTTGGTACCTTCACTAACACCAGTGGACGAGTGTCTGAAACCCACCATATGGACCGGTCCATAATTTACGCCATATTTGACAATGAGGAATTCTTTGCTATCACTCATGACCAACCTGCATATGCCAAAATTATCAATTCCCAGCTCCATTGCATTGTAGCCAGACCTCCTTTCATGCCATACACGGACCCGGTCAAGTGGGAAGTTGATCATGCAAGCCCTAAAGAATGGTCTTTCGATGACCACATAGAAACCCCATTGGCCTCTTTCCACCCAAATGTATTCGCAAGAGCATATGCTCTTAAACCCCCTCAACATCTCCTAACTGTCCAATTTCTAGATGCGTCCATGACCCAGTTTGATGTTATATTTTTATCATTTAAGCAATATGATCTTAGGATCTTATCTGAGAGAATAACATGCACATCAAAAATCACAAGAGACAAGAGACACAGAATTTTCCTTGGGGAAACCATAAAGGAGAAAACCCTGCAACTTCCTCAAAGATAGAATGAGCACCAATGGTAGCAGTAAAACCCAAAGACAGTAAGATGATCTTTGACAGTTGTTCTCTCTCTCACTTGAGAGAGGTTCTCCTCTCTCACTCATGTGCCCAGTTGAGTGAGTGTGTGTGTAATAAATAGAGAGGCTCACTCTCTATTTATATTCTTTCATTCACTTAATATTTGACTCTGTTATGTAGGATCGAGTAATCCTAACTCAGTTATGTAGGCTCGAGTAACCACAACTAGGGTACTAATGACATGACTTACATTAACTCATCAAGGTCGAATTCTCTAGGAGAGTCTAACAACCCTAGTGCCCCACAACTGCAGGGACTTTAACCCTTGATCACTAACGAGGGTTACCCTCTATGACTTTACATGAATTTTTTACATTACTGATTCTCCTGATAGGAACATCGGGGTATGACATGACTCAATTACATTATTGATACTTCTCGATAGGAACATCGAGGTACAATACATAAGATATACAAGTGAATACATGCCGAAGTTGCAAATACATCAACACTCCCTCTTAACGAGGAAGGTATTCTCTTGACACAATTCATCAGCACAAGTCTTCTTATCTAGATCATCATCAAAGCTGGATCATCACTAGATCATCATCAAAGTGGGATCATCATTGGATCATCACCGGATCATCATCAAAGATGGATAATCACTAGATCATCATCATCACTGGATAATCAATGGATCATCATCAAAGTTGGATCATCATTGGATCATCATCAAAGTTGGCTCATCACTGGATCATCATCAAATCTGGATCATCATCATCATTACTGCTTTCGCTATCTCAAACAAGTGGTTCTATCTCTCAATTCTACTCATCACAGAAATTTCTACAGAGCCAGACCTTTTTCATGTTGGTTGTAGGCCTAGCCTCCATGTAGGTCTTCATTGTCTTTAGCACTTATATCTTACCATCGACTAAACCATGTTAGAAAGGCCCTCCCAGAACTTATATTTGACCATGGGAGGAACACATCCAAGAACCATGTCATAAAGGCATTCCCATCACTCACATCTGACCATGGGAGGAACACATCCAAAACCCATGTCAGAAAGGTTGTGCACTCACATCCGACCTCGTCTTGTCAGAAAGGTTGTCCACTTACATCTGACCTCATCTTGTCAGAAAGGATTTGCACTTACATCCGACCTCATCTTGTCAGAAAGGCTCTGCACTTACATCCGACCTCATCTTGTTAGAAAGGCTTTGCACTTACATCCAACCTCATCTTGTCAGAAAGGATTTGCACTTACATATGACCTCGTCTTGTCAGAAAGGCTCTACACTTACATATGATCATGTGGGAACACATCCCACAATCACATCAGAATGACTCTGCACTTATATCTGATCATGTGGGAACACATCCCTCAATCACATCAGAATGGCTCTGCACTGATCATGTGGGAACACATCCCATAATCACATCAGAATGGCCCTGCACCGATCATGTGGGAACACATCCCACAATCACATCAGAATGCATCTACACTGATCATGTGGGAACACATCCCACAATCACATCAGAATATCTCTGCACTTACATCTGACCATGTGGAGCCCAGCCTTCCACCATGTTAGAAAGGCTAACTGACACATCAATTCCCTTTGGAGGGAACCTCAATCTGGAGAACACAAAGCTTCTCCCTGAAGTACTTGAACTTCACTCTGGCCATTTCTAGCATAGAATCACATCAAGGCTGATTACGTCCAAGGATAACCAACGAGCTTCGCCAGGATTGATTACATCCGAGGACAACCTACAGGACCGTTTACGTCTGAGCCACCTATGAGCTTCGCCGGGATTTTATGCTCAAACAACCTGTCTCACCGGCTATGTTAGAACTCCCTCTTTCGAGAGATCTCAATCTGGATCACATACTGGAGCTTCACTACTCCTTTCTTGATTGTTCTCAGTGCCATTCAGGACTCCTTCCTGCTAAACCAAGAGATCATACCTGATCTCATACTGAAGCAGCACCTCGAAGTTCTCTTCCTATCAATGGAACTATCTGCCTAATATGAATCCATATAACCCTCCAGGTTAATCTTCTTATTCGTATCATACTTGATCCCATACTCAACTGTACCCTTCAGGTGCCTCACTGCATGCTTTACAACCATCAGGTGAACATGTCTCAATGTGTTCACATCAAAGCAAATATCTGGTCTTGTATTCGTTAGGTACATCAAGGAACAAATCATCTGATGATACATCATGCCATCGACCAACTCTGATGAAGCAACACTCAATAGCTTCAGGTTCGATGCCATAGGTGTGGTAATGGCCTTGCAGTCCATCATCCTGAACCTCTTCAAGATCTCTACTGCATACTTCCCTTGTCCCAGGGAGATTCCATCTACATTCTGCCACACATCCATGCCTAGAAAGTAGTGCATCATATCTAAGTCCTTCATCTCGAACTCGGCAGCAAATCTCCTTCTTGCAACTTTAATGAGTTCCTCTTTTCTGTCAAGAACAATTCATCGACATATAACAGAAGCATCACTAGTATTCCACCTTCAACCTTGAAGAAAAGGTTGGAATTTGCTTTACTCTTAGTAAAGCCTAGAGTCATCAGTAAGCTATCCATCTTGTCGTACCATGTTGAACCTCGACATCTTCTGCAGTCATTCCCTCTGAAGTGGAGCATCACTCTCCCTCTTCCTTTCCTACTCTATGCATTGAAACATTATGTACTAGAGTGACAAGTAGCTTCCTCTGCTACTGATATTCTATGTATCCATATAGGGTCACTGGATACCAAGATCCTCTATCTTGAACCTTTTCAAAAGTTCTTCTCACACCCATCTGTGAGCTTGTCATCCTCTATAGGCTTTCATCTTCAACCTTGTAGCAAAGGTTAAGATCTTCATCACTCTAGGTGATCTTCAAGCTCCTCATGTATGTGTTATCCCATAGGTGTCTTCTAAGCTCGTACAAGGCCTTTTTTCATTTGCACACATGATTCTATCTTTCATGTGTCTTAACTTCTAGTGGCTGCAAATGTCTCTTCGTAGTCTATGCCTTCTTTCCGTGAGAAGCCTCGTGCTACGAATATTGCCTTATATCCCACGATGTTGCCATCTACTGCATGTTGGATCATGTAGATCCATATGGATTACATTACAGACTTCCCTTCAGGTCGATACCGCATCCTAGACATCATTCTTATTGAACTGGTATTCTCCTTCCCTTTCTTATTGTCTACTTCTTCATAGCTGGAAGGCTCTGCATCAATGATGTCACTCAACGGTGTCACATAACTGGAGTGTCTCTGAGGCCTCTTTCTTTCTTTGAAATTATCGTCATATTATTCTTCATCTTGGATTCTTTCTTGAACTGTCGTTGCTTGTTCTTCGGAACAAGTCTCATCCTTCTTTTCTTGTAGGTGATTGTACGCGATCTTTCCTACAAGTCAAATGCATTAGTTGTATGGTTAGAAACATTTCATAAGGTATGTTCATAACGAAAAATTATTTTGCATTAAGATATACTCATGCAACTATTTTAGCTTATACAACATTCATCCATATCTTACAAAAACTTTCTAGATGCCTTCCATCTCTACCAGGACAACATTGAGATTGTGCACTAATCTAATATTTCAATAAAGAGGTTTCATTCTAGATAAGTAGCAATGGAGAGTTGTATAGCACCATGGCCTACTTACCCATCACATGCATATTAGTAGTATATTGTAATTAAATCAAACATTCTATCATGCATAACACATCAACTGAATATAGACAAAAGCATAACAAAACAATATCATGAAATGACAATTGAATACTTATCTTTATTTGTTTCATGGGTAGACTCCTTCTTCAGCCTTCAGCTTCATCATCTTCTTCATTCATCATTTCTTATCCAAATGCTAAGATGGATAAGAGGTTCTTCAAGAGTTGATTCCTTCATATTCCTCATCGCTTGAGGGATCTTCTTTGAACGGTGAGAGCTTGATCTTCAGTTTCTCCCATCTCCTTTTCTCTTATTATGATTCGAGCTTCTTCTTGTGTGTGCTCTTCCCGGAGTCTGTTGAAAGTAATCACTTCCTTCTGGCACACATTCCTTGAATGCATGAATCCCATGATCCTAGGAGGCCATTCAAGGTGTTTATCATAACTTCTACATTATCCACTTCTTCTTCTGCTGCTTCATGTTGTTCTTTGATTTGAGAGACCCTTTTAAAGTATGACTGTATGGTTTCTGCATTCTGGATCTTCACATTCTTCAACTGGTTTCTTGAATTCATCTTTCGATTTATTTTCTTCCCTTCAAATATCTTGGTAAAGGAATCAAAACATCTCTTTAGATGTCTTTAGGTAAGACCCTTGTGGTATAAGGTGATCCTCAATTGAATCAGCAATGATCTTCCTGGCCTTGACCAAGTTCTTCTTATGTAAGGCTTTATCCTCATCTCCCTCTGGAATTGGAACATCTCTACTTATGTAGGTGTCCAATTCATTTCCTTCAAGAACTAGTGAAATCCTATACTTCCATGCTTGGAAGTTTTCAGCCTCACCATTTTTTTCATCAAGCTGGTTTGATTAGTTATTTTGAAATGAGAACCTCAACTGTAACTAGCAAAAGATTAAATCTTACCGATTTGAGGTGTCCATCATGGTTCCGGAGTTGGCTGATATAGGGTTTGTTAGAGAAACCCTAATTTTAAAAACTTGGAATCTTTTAGACCTGATTAGATATAAAGATATACCTCTTCAAGGTGAGCTATCCAATGTACTCCTTTTCTAAAAACAGTGGAGGGAAGCTCCCGGAACAAGAAGCCCTAGTTTACGAATTTCTTCTACAGAAATGGCTAATGTTGTTTCTGCGGTATCTCTGAAAGTACTACTCTGATGTGTCTAAAAATTCATACTGAGGTAACCTCATCTATCCTATTTCCAACACCATAGGTATTACCAGAATTGGTTTCAACAATTGGGACTTATGAGAGGTTTCCCAAAGTGACTTATTTCAGGACTGTTTAGCATAGCGAAATTGTACGGACAACCACGTGTCCATGTTTGATTATTATGGTGTGACACTTTTACCATAGAAAGTAAATTCTGTGCACTATCTACAACATCTTGCGAAATTTCATTTGGATCTTTGTATCGCGAGATATAGAAATTCTCCCTAGGTGTCCTTTTTAGGGGTGAATCCTGGAAGAGGTTGGAACCCTAATTTGAATGAAACATATCTCCTGGAATATAGCGAATCTAAGGCTGAAATTTTTATAAATTGTACATCCGAATTTTATCTTCAGCTTGTGAAAATTTCAGCCCGTGAAACTTCTTCAATCTCGAGATATAGCGAATGTACCAAAACTACCTGTTTTAGTATTTTAGGGTTTTTCTGGCTCGACGTCAAAATAGGGTTTGACTTTCCCGGAGTTTTACCCAACCAAAAATCTCAACCTTGGTCTCTAAATTTCGATTTTATTGAGGAGAGTAATCCTATGTTGGGCTCACTCAAAAATTCCTCTTCTGTGAAAATCCCTAATTTCTCGCAGCAAAAATTGAAATGCCCATAATCAAATTCTGCTTCAATAGAAAGATGTGCCCTTCAATGGAGGGTTAGCCTAGCATCCTTTGCTGATGGAATGTGAAGAGAGACACAAAAATTAAGAAGCCCTAGATTCTACAGCTGCACAGTGTCTTCTTCTCAGGTTCGCTCTGATACCATGTTATATTTTTATCATTTAAGCAATATGATCTTAGGATCTTATCTGAGAGAATAACATGCATAGCAATAATCACAAGAGGCAAGAGACACAAGGAATTTTCCTTGGGGAAACCGTAAAGGAGAAAACCCCACAACATCTTCAGAGAGAGAATGAGCACCAATGGAAGCAGTAAAACCCAGAGACAGTAAGATGGTCTCCGAAAGCTGTTCTCGCTCTCTCACTCGAGAGAGCTTCTCCTCTCTCACTCATGCGCCCCAGTTGAGTGAGTGTGTGTGTAATAAATATAGAGGCTCCCTCTCTATTTATATTCTTTCGTTCACTTAATATTTGACTATGTTATGTAGGCTCAAGTAATACTAACTCAGTTATGTAGGGTCGAGTAACCACAACTACGGGGACTTTCACCCTTGATCAATAAGGAGGGTTACCCTTTATGACTTTACATGACTTGTTTACATTACTGATTCTCCCGATAGGAACATCGGGGTATGACATGACTCAATTACATTACTGATACTTCCTGATAGGAACATCGGGGTACAAACATAAGATATACAAGTGAATACATTCTGAAGTTACAAATACATCAACATTTGACTACGAGGAAGTAGTAAAATCCTGGATGGACAACCCTGCAAAATTCATCCCCAAAACAGACAAGGCCTACATAATTTCCTGGTTTAGGGGGACATTTTCACTACTAGCGGCCATGTTCTGCGGTTATATGGACTACCCAACTGCACTGAGTTAAAAACTGAATAGGCTCCAATAACCCATCACATATTGATTATAGGTGAATCCTTCAATTGGGAACAGATCCTATTAGTAGTGTTGAAGGAAGCAATATAAAAGTATCAAAATAATTTGGCATCCAAGAAGCCAACTTTCTAACTGCCACGGTATATCATGGATGTATTCTGTGCAACTTCTTCATTCCTGGCCATGGGCTAGAATTGGACTAGGACCTATCCTTCGGTCCACATTTATTGCTCAGACGTGTGGGAGGACAACTTTGTCCCTCTGATTTATAAAATATGTGACCACTTCATAGGGTCAATGTACGAGATGATTTTCAAAGGGGATTCCACCGCGCTCTTAGAGAGGGCTAGAGCATTGATTTCCTTAATGGGTGACTGGTATGTAGGGGAATAATTCTCCTACATTCGTATTTGGGGTAGAAACACAGTGCACCTAATGCAGAGAATACTCCCAGATAGAATGGTCTTACAGGAAATTGCATTTCAAATTGTCATTGATTAGGTTTTTCCAAAACTTGCAGCAACCAAAAGGAAGTGTTGGCCCAAGTTTCCTTTGAACTTGGGATTCTTAACTTTGCAGAATTCCACTCATGCTACCATCTTGGGAAAATCCATAGCGAAAATGAACTTAGGAGAGGTGCCCAAGAGGATGCATGACCCCAAGGCTTTATTGGCAAATCATTGTGTACAAGAGCACACAAAGATAACATACGCTCATCAAGATATTCTTGATGATTCTATATAGAGAGTTTCCGTTGATTTTTCATAGGTGGTGAGCAGGATCCCTACTTTGTTGGAGAAGACTCACATCTTCCAGTATCAGAAGGAGCTTAAAACAACAACCCTACATTTTAGACAACTCCGGTTGAAAGTGGAAGAGGATGAACACAAGCAAAATATAGAAAAGGAGGCTAAGGAAGCATTAGCCAGCTCTTCCATTGTTCCTGCTGCCAAGTCAAAGGATAAAGGTAAGATTGTTCTTGAAGGTCCTGAGAAAACGCAACATTCCTCCACATTGAAAATCTTACACAAAGCAACAGAATTCAAGAACATTCTATAAAATATTAGCTCAGAGGTAGAAGCACAAGTAGCAATGGATGAACCACCAACAAAGAAGCAGAAGGTTTAGGAGGTTATTCCACCAGTACAACTGCAGGAAGAAATCCCTCAACCTCCACCACAAGTGATTCAAAGGGAGGAGTAGCCTGAACAACAAATCCTACAAGTTCAATTGATTCAGCAGGTGGAACCACTGCCCCCGACCAATGTTGAGGTACATGAGATCCACAATGATCTGGAGGAGGAAAACAGTCCTTCCACCTGTCATGTTGATGTTTCCACCTTTCCTTTGATGATCATGAGATAAATCAATGTTTTCCCAGAGGTTTATCATAAACTTCCTTCCTCTACTTGCATCTTGCTTACAGGGATACCTTATTATTTCTAGGAATTTTTCGTTTGTTGAGTATCATTATCAATGGTTATGGGATTCGAAGATGACAATTATGTATATTAGTTTTGCTACATCAGGTTGTGTTTTCATGAATTTACTGTTTGTTATGAACTTAAATATTTTTCCAACTGATATATCTTCTTCAGAAATTTTTATGTTAATTTGTACAGAGATAACTGCTTCACCCAGCGAGTCGCCATTTATTGCTGGCAGCAACAGATCCCATTTTAGCAGCTTAAAATGGAAGCCCCATTTATTCAGTAAACTGAATTTAGAATCCATGGTCCTATTATGAGGGTTCTTATCCTTTTCCCCGTCAGTACCGTGTTTTGATTTTAATAAAATTTCCTTTAGAAACCTCGTGTTTTTTGGTTTTGCGGATTGCAGAGGTACCCTTTTATTTCATATGTTTGTATTTTCGCAACCCGCATTCCGCAACTGCAATGTGGATTGCATATGTCCTTTTTGGGGGGGGTTGGAAATTGTTTTCCCACATCCTGCAACCCACAATTACGGATTGCAGGTTTTGAAATTTTCTTTGTTTAATAAATGCTTGTCTTTTTGTAACCCGCAGATGAGGATTGCAAATTACGGAAAACCTTTTGTGAATAAAACATTATATTTTAGCTTCCACCTTCCGCATTCCGTAATGCATATTAGGGAAAGCAAAAACTCAATAAAATTATAATCTGCAACATTTATGTCCTGCAACCCGCAACCTGCAAATCTTTTGTGGATTACAGATTGTGGAAATTAAAATGATTTTTTTTTGGTTACGAATCTCAATTCGCATCCTGCAACCCATAATGCGGATTGTGGATTGCGGAAATCATAAGATCAAAATTTTTTATCGATTTCATCTCTGCATTTTGGTTTCTCACTTTGATCTCAATCATCCATTTTCTCAAAAACTACGGCCTATATCTATTCAACCGTTGAGCCCCATTGAGCCCTGACTTATTTAAATTGTTTGAATTTATGAATTCTTCACCATTTTCTTGCATCACTGTGCTTGAGATTTTCACTGCGGTTTTCTCATCGAGCTCACCTTTTCTCTGGTTGCCAAGTTGTCCACGGGTAAGTTTCCTACTCTCATAGGCTAATTTCGGTTACTTTTACTATGGTAAATTTTAATTATGGTTGCCAAATTTGCATAAAAATTTACCTCCAAGTCTAGCAATATGTCCAGAAACACAAGGTCCAAGACCGCTCTAAATAAGCAGAAGAGCAAGGACCCAAATGTTGGTATCTTCACTGACACCAGTGGACGAGTGTCTAAAACCCTCCATATAGACTGGTCAAGAATTTACACCATATTTGACAATGATGACTTCTCTACTATCACTCATGACCAGCCTGCATATGCCAAAATTAGAAATTCACATCTCCATTACATTGCAGCCATACCTCCTTTCATGCCATACATGGACCCAGTCAAGTGGGCACCTGACCATGCAATCCCTAAAGAATAGTCTTTTGACGACCACACTAGAACCTCATTGGCCTCTTTCTACCTAGACATATTCTCAAGAGCATATGCTCTTAAAACCCCTCAAGAACTCCTAACAGTCCAATTTCTAGATACAACCATGACCCAGTTTGACTATAAGGAAGTAATAAAATCATGGATGGAAAACCCTGCAGAGTTCATCCCCAAAGCAGATAAGGACTACGCTATTTCCTGATTCAGGGAGTCGTTTTCACTACTAGCAGCCATGTTCTGTCAGTTATATGGACTACCCAACTGCACTGAGTTCAAAGTTGAATGGGCTCCAATATCCCATCACATATTAATTACAAGTGAATCCTTCAATTGGGCACAAATCCTGTCAGTAGTGTTGAAGGAAGCAATAGAAAAGTATCAGAAGAATTAGACATCCTAGAAGTCAGATTTCTACCTGTCAGGGTATGTCATGGATGTTTTCTATGCAACTTCTTCATTCCTGGCCATGGGCTGGAATTGGACCAGAACCTCTCCTCCAGTCCACATTTATTGTTCATACATGTGGGAGGACAACTTTGTCCCTCATATTTATGAAATATGTGACCACTTCATAGGGTCAATGTACGCGATGATTTTCAAAGGGGATTCCCCCATGTTCTTAGAGAGGGGTAGATCATTGATTCCCTTAATCGGTGACTATGTAGGGGAATACTTCTCCTACATTTGGATTTGGGGTAGAAACATAGTGCACCTGCTTCCAAGAATAGTCCCAGACATTATGGTCTTACAGGAAATTACATTTCAAACTGTCATCGATGGGGTTTTTCTGAAACTTGCAGTAGCCAAAAGGAAGTGTTGGCCCAAGTTTCCTTTGAACTTGGGATTCTTGACTTTGCAAAATTCCATTCATGCTACCATCTCGGGAAAAGCCATAGTGGAAATGAACTTAGGAGAGGTGCCCAAGAGGATGCATGACCATAAGGATTTATTGGCAAATCATTGTGTACAAGAGCACATAAAGACAACATACGCTCATCGGGATCTTCCTGATGATTCTATATACAGAGGTGCCATTGATTTTTCAGAGGTGGTGAGCAGGATCCCTACTCTATTGGAGAAGACTCACATGTTCTAGTATCAGAAGGAGCTCAAAACCACAGCCCTACATTTTAGACAACTCTTATTGAAAGTGGAAGAGGATGCACACAAGCAAAATGTAGAAAAGGAGGCTAAGAAAGCATTAGCCATCTCTTCCATTGTTCATGTTGACAAGTCAAAGGATAAAGGTAAGGTTGTTCTTGAAGGTCCTGAGAAAAAACAAACTTCCTCCACATTGGAAATATTTCACAGAGCAGCATAATTCAAGAAAAGTATGGAAATCTTAGCTCAGAGGTAGAAGCAAAAGTAGCAATGGCTGAACCACCAAAAAAGAAGTAGAAGGCTCATGAGGCTATTCCACCAGTAAAATTGTAGGAATAAATCCCTCAACCTCCAACACAAGCAATTCAAAGGGAGGATCATCGTGAACAACAAATCCTGCAAGTTCAATCGATTCAGCAGGTGGAACCACTTCCCCCAGCCAATGTTGAGGTACACGATATCCACAGTGATATGGAGGAGGAAAACACTCCTTCCACCTGTCCTGTTGATGTTTTCACTACTATGACCTCATCTGCTACAACCACCCAGTCATCTGGGAGCATTTTTTATTCCTTGTTTCCCCAACATTCTTTTTTTGAAATAAATTTGTCTCGTGTTTTTTCTGCTACCAATGGCGCGCCCTTGGTATCACAAAACGTGCCTATTCCTATTCCATTTTCTACATCTATTCTTTTGTCCTCAAGGTCTTCCTACAACTTTTGCACCCTCGCATTCTTTTATTCCACAACTAGATATTTCCTCCATCCCCATAACTTCTCCCCTTGATTCTATTACATCCATCCCCGCTTCCATTCCTTCATCCCTTGCACCTATCATTCTCGCATCTTCCACCATTATCCCATCCCTGAGCATGGAAGTCCCCATTCCTAAAACTTCCCAGCATGAACCCTTAGTATCTATTCATGAGGGAACCATCTCAACAACAGATGAGATGGTCTATTTTGGATAAGAGGCAGTGGTCTCCCTCATACAATATTTTTGAAGAAGGAAAGAGAAAGTTATGGTAAAAAAGGGATCTAAAAGATCAAGGGAAGGAACCTTCAAGGAAGGGTCAATCCCAAATCAGATCATTTGGAAAACAGATTCCTCTAATACCAAAAAGGAAGCCCTAGACACAACAAGCGCTATGGGAGATTTTGTCAGAGCTAATTTTGATTTAGTGTCTCAACTGAATAAGAGTTCGAATAAAAGGAGAAAGAACTGCAAAGGTCCAAACAGGACCAAGCACATGCCAAGGCACAATATAGACAAGAAATCCAACATCTGAAGAATGAATATGAGGAGAAGCTAAGGCAGCTTCAAGGACAGAATGACTACCTCAAGCAACAGCTTGAGAGGGAAGATCGCCTAAATGAGAAACGAGCTGATAAGATCTCTATCTTTGAGAAACAACTCAAATATCTCCAACTAGCATCTACCACTTCCTCTTTCTCCAAATTCATAGGAGAATAATTTAAACAATTAGCCATCATAATACATGGTGAGTATTATCAAGGGATGGTTAATCTATTTAAAGGGTTTAATGAGATGCAGGAATTGTATAATGCATTTGAGCAATAATAAGACCTTCTCCATGATCATAACAGAAGGAGAAAGGATGCAACCGAAGCTTACGACCATATCATAGACTGGAAGAAGTACATCAAAGAAATACCAGATGATCTACCAGTCTTAGATAAGCTCAAGCTTAAGAAAATTGAGGACTCAATTGAGACATGGGAGAATATTTGTCACTCGGTGGAATCCATCATTAAGCATGGACAGGTGGCCTACAAAAGGAGGCGGTTTGCTTCGGATACATTGCTCGGTTATCTAGATCTACCATTTTTAGATCCTATTGATGAGGCCATGCCTCTGAAGTTAAAATTCGAGCAGATTGAGAGTGACTTCGCTAAAGTTAAGAAGCAGATATTGGACATCACTCAACTTACCATCGAAGAAATCAAGCAGTGGATTGAGACACCTCTCACTTCATTGATGATGATTGATTTGTTCCTCAAAGAATGGGTGGAGATCAAGAAAAAGGAGATTTCTTCCCTGATTTGTAAAGCAGAAGTGCATTTAGAACATGCTCAATTTAGGGACATCCAATATTTGATGGATGTGTTTGCCAAGTGGCGTTCTGCCTTTGGAAAACCATGAAAATCAATATTTTGTAATCTCACATCTTAGTAAGTGTCTTTTCTTTGTACTATTTTGTAATATTATCTAAAGTGAAGAGTACCTCCTAAGAGGAGGGACTCGCGGGGTTAAGTCTAGGAGAGCCACAGGAGAAGGGACTACCACAGAAGTATCAGGAAAGCTTTGTAATTTTGGAATGTTGTAACTTTTTGCAACTTTAATAAAATTACATTGTTACTTATGTTATGTTATATGGTTATTCATTAAATGCGTTTCATGAATTCCAGTCATTCTTCTATCTTTCTGACATACTGATCATTGGTTGCTTATCTACTGAATGTGTTGATTTATGTATTGATGTTTCATTACAATCTTGACATATTGAATATTTATTGAATGAATGTGTTTATTTAATTCGTATAACCTTTTTTTGCAACTAATGAATAGTTATTGATCCCTTATACTATTTTTTCAATTGGTATTACTTGATAGGACAGTTTTGTACACATAATACTTTGGATAAAGCATTACAATTGTTATTGTTTAAGTTTTGTTTAAAGTTTATTAAAGGAAGTAGGACTTACTTTATATTTTTATAAGTTGAGTAATTATTTCTCTCATCAATTATATATCATAATTGTTCTACCTAATATCTTTCACAACCACTGTCTTAGTTTCCTCGGACATTTTAGTCTAGTGTCCAGTTACTTTGAACCTTTCTCAGACCTTCCCTATAGGAAGAACATATCTTTTTGATGTGAAAACCCTTGTGCTAGTGGAGGCCTTATATCCATAGGATTTAGTCATCACAAACAACTTAGGGATAGAATCTTCTCTACGTGGGATCGATTGGAAGCCTTTATGGTTGGACTTTATCCTTGTGTTGACTACCTGTAGATTATCCAACAACCTACAAGATCGGGGCATCAACACTACCTTGCCTCGGCGGGATAATCTAGTAATGACATATACGTCTTCTACTTCAAGTCTCAAGGGCATCCCATCCAGCTAAAGAGCCTCTATATCTAGATCCCAATAGTCAATGAGTATTTATAGAAGCCTTGGTTGGGCTCTCAAGCTCCCAAGTTGCCAAAATTTGTATAATCCGCATCCCCTTAAATCTTGTTGGGCATTGACATCACACTGGACTTTCCTATCCACATCCTCATGTCCATGCTCCCTCCTTTCTAGCACCATCTTGTACAACAAACATGCATTTTTATTAGAGTTTTCCTTTAAATTGGACATCTGCGCTCTTATACGCAACCTTTTTTGGTGACAATCGCGCGTATACATGGGCAGGATTTTTATTTTCCGCATATACCTATCCCTATATGCGACCCAATAGTCTATGACTCATGTGGGCTGGGATATCCATTTTTAGGTGGCTCCAAACAAAAATTACACCATGAAAAATTGAAATAAATGCATTAAAAATATAGGGAATGAGATGAGAATCTACCTAGTCCTTACGGTTCAATATTTCATTGCTCTTAGCTTTCGGAATTGAAAATTGAAGTTCGTGGTCCAAAATGGATCCAAATGCACTATGTATGGCAAAAAACAAATGGTGTGGTGAAAATATGAATTTTTTACTATTTATAAAATTTCTTTTGAAATTTTTACCCACTAGCCTATAGTTTGGACCTCTATTAACCTTTTTGAACTGTTTTGGTCTAATATTGTTGTGTAGGGACTTATTTTGAATGCACTTTCACCGAGGTCTTGACCCATTCGTGTCTATAACAAGTATAATTCAAACTAGCATATAGTCTATGATCACTTTTTAGATTCATCATGCATTGATTGTCCTATTACCATGTCGCCTTAACTATAGGTACAAACCCACTTCGTAATGTTACGAAACCTCATATTGCTGATAGAAGTGGCATTATGTAAGTGGTAGAGCCTTCCTATTCATGGGTTCCCTAGTTAGATCCTGCTTTGCCTTTTGGTACCCATGCTGAGATTCTTCCCTTAGGTATGGGAGTCCCTTATAGTCACGCCATGTCTTTGAGCAAGAACAACATATTATTTCTTGAACTTTATGCTGGTCATCTCCCATAGGGACTCCCATTTATATCAAGTTGTAACTGCATTTCATACATTCACTTGTCGTATTGAGCTTTACGCTAGCTCCCCACTTCAGTTTTATGAACCATATATCCCGAACTTGCCTCAATTCTAGCCAAGCAGAGACTTTCATATATCTTTTGCAGCTTGATTACCCCTTACCCGAAGGAAACATTCCCCTGAGTGTCCATATCCTGCATGTGCTTCCTTGCATTGAGCATAGGAATTTTCCACTGCTTGGAACTAGTTTGCTTGCCCGCAACACTCGTTTCCTCCTAGTTTTGTACTATAAGCACTTTTATTCTTTTTCAAGCTTTCCAATATGAAAAGACAAAAAACTTAAAAAACTTAAAAAGTCAGACAAGAAAGGATATTATTTTTGGCAGTTGTCATGTCGTGTAACCTTCGAATAAAGCATTGTATATTACATCCATTGGTTGGGTTATTAGTATAACTTTAGGAGCTGTACTAGTTATTTTGAGTTTTCTCCACTGACTAGCTATGCTTCCAGTCCCTATGGAGCCTCTGTCGATGCCTCCTGTGTCAGAATGTTGTCCCAGTTTTCATGTTGATTCTATGCTGCCTATGAGTCTCCATTTGCCTTATGCTCTTCTTCGAAGGAAGTTTTAGCCTGAGTCGTCCATTCCTCAGTTATCTTGTCTTTGCATGTCGGTCGTTCCTGATACGATTACTGTTTCGTGCACATCGTATCCATTCGAGTTCTTCCAAATTATCCAGCGTTGTTGTGTACCTCGTGTTGGTTGATGGGGGATGCCTTAATTCCCTCCTTCTAGCAGATTCCGTTCCATCGACTTCAGATCATTTATTATAGAATAGGGATTTATAGTCCATTGAGTGCCTTGAGACTTGTAGTCATCAATGGCAGGTTCTATCACCATCGATAGTTTTGGGAATACATCAATGTCCCCTAATTGATGGATTCTCTCAAGTGTTCGAACTCAACATATCTATTCACACTTGTTTGATTGCACTCTGTACCTTTATTCCCATTATCATTATCGGTGGGATAACTCGCGTCTATTAACGATATACATTAATGACCGACAATCAAATGATGGTCCATCATGTTCGACCTCGACACCTTTATTCACATGATGGGACATGTACCAGTACCGGTTTGTGTAGAAAACCTTCGAGCTTGGTCGCATTCCATATATGTTGCCTCCTTGATCGTGCCAGTATTCATGAGATGTCAACTCTCATACCCAGTTTCCAGTGTTCTATCATACATCTTCATTCAGTATGGAGATCTTATTTCACTGTATATTGTACGTGGCGATGACCACATGTCACATATGTCTATTATAACTATTCTTGGCCATTGTACTATTATGTATCCAGGACTTCTACACTTCATATTTGTAGTCACATGCTTAGATGTATCATTGTATTGTACTGATGAGTGGCCAGTTTTTCCACCTAGGTCTTTATTAATCCACTTCTGGGATTGGTATAATGTATTTCGACCATCGTGTTACCCCTCTAGCCTCACACATTAGGTGGCATATGTTATAGATGATTTTACCACACTTGGTATATCATGTTTTTATGGCCTTTCTTGTCCATATACAGACTCTTTGGATCCCCTTTGCTCAAAATAAACTTTGATGTTCCAAGAAATACCTTTAAAAATCCCTAATTATTGCTATACACGGGTCACAAGCTTACATCCCGTGTGTACATGTAGCTTGTCCCACTATGACCCGTGTACATCGAGAAATGTGCCCAAAACGAAAATATTTTGGAGTTTTCCTCAATGAGTCACGAATAACTTGACTATTGGCCTTCCATATGCCTCGAAACGCTCTGACTCGACTCTTCACTTCCTATTGAAGGGCTATATATTGAGCCTCTTGGATGCATTAGAGAGGGAGAACTTATTAAATCAAGGAGACTATAGTGTATTTGTGCCCCATTCATACATTCTTGATTCTACATCCCTTTGTCTTTTTGAGCAGCCATGATTCTCTTCCCAAGCTTTCCCTTGTCTTGTGAGATTGCCATTGATTTGGAGGATTGAAGTGGTGGAGGACTCAGTCTCTCAATTTCGAAGAGGTGCTGACAGAGTTTGTCATTTGTATCTCTGTTTATAATTAATAGAAATATTGTCAATCAAATGATATCACCCTTAACTAAACTATAAACCAAGGTTAGTAAACTTTGAATTGTTACGTTGCATGTGCTAGGTAAGATGGACTACTCTAGCATCTGTTATAAATTTACAGGTTGAATATAAAACCTACATTGGTCATTCTCAAATCATTAACCCAACCTAGTTTTCACTCTCTATCATTCACTCTGCAGGTATAAAATTTATGTGTATCAAATCAAACAGTCATCCTTCCACTAAATGTTATAAAGCAGAAAATATGGTTAAATTAACTATCTATCTAATCTTAAACTGAAAGTAAACACAACAAAAGGAAACTTAAATCTACTTTGTTGAACGATGTTGCTACTGAAATAACAAAGGCAACTATCAAATCTACATTTCCTAACAATTTGATGATTACTAGTCTAAATGAAATTGAAACGGTGACTTCGACTTAATCAAAAGCAGTTATCTTTAACTTGAAAATCAAACTAATTATTACTTCTAAGCTCAAAAACCCTTCAAATACTACTCTACCATTCTACTAACTGTAAATGCATTTAAACCAGTAAATGATCACTCAGAATCTTAAATTACTATGTCTGAAAGAAACCTTTAAATACCAAACACTAATTTCCTGGCCAGTGTTCTAAGTTAGGTATGAAGCATGCCTATGATCTATCCAACTTGGAACACAAGCATTCAAAACTATTTTGTTCTAAGATCTCAACAGAACTAGTTCATATGAAAATGAAGCAAGCTAAAAACATGATATAACTAACCATAAACACACTTTCATAGTATTACTTTGTATACTATTCAAGAACTGTGTATCCTATCTAACTTCTGGAATCTCTAATAACATATACGAAGCAACAATAACCAATCATTGTAAACAAAAATTCTTGCAGCAAATAACAAGATGCATAAACACAAGATCAACATCGTGTGAAGGTGGGCCCTTCTCCAGACGTTGCTTCAGACTGCAAATAAAAGCTTAAGATGAAATTTTTAGGATTAAACTGAAAAGAGTTTCATAAAATGAGTTTTTGTCTCTCTGTGTATCTGTTAATTCTACTGTCAAATATATATAGGTTACATCATATGGGTCGACCACACAAAAGGTCGACCCTTCAAATGATCATAACAGCCAAAGATTAACTATCTATCTATCATAACAACCAAAGATTAAGTTTCCAGTCCAAAATGTATGCCCAATTCAGCGAGATTCTCATGAGAGTCACTACGAACTCCGGGGAATCCTTAACGCGATATCACTCTGATAAGATCAACCCCTTCAAAGTGCAAATGAATATGGACATACCGAATCTTGAAGGCAATATGGACGCAGAATCCATCAATAATTGGGTACAACAACTGAAATCTGACTATGCAGTGAATCAACTCTTCGAAGCGGAAAAATTCACCATTGTGTCCTTAAATATGTCAACCTTTGTACACTGTTTGTGGGAGAATCTATCGATAAAGATGGAAAAAGAAGAAGACCCCATAGACACATGGGTAAAAATTTTTGAATATGTCCGAAAGGAATTCTACCCACCCAAGTACCTTGAACAACAGTATAATAAGTGGCAGCAACTAAGGCAATGGAAAGACCAGTTCGTACAGGGTTACACCGACAAGTTCTATCGACTCATGACTAGACTTGGCGTCTAAGAAGAAGAGAAATTGCTTGTCCTGAAGTATGTCAGTGGCTTATCCCCATACATTCGGCAAGAGATGGAGTTTCTGACTGTCAGTACGCTTGCAGATGCATTTTATTACACCATCAAGCTTGAAGCTAAACAAAAAGGAAAAGCACGTTTCACGAACAAGCCAACAGGTCAAACATCCGATAAGAAGTCACCATCCGACTCCAAAATTTTCAAGAACCCTTCTCAGCCAACTCCGCCAAATCCCAATCATCAAAAGAAGAACTTTCAGAAATACAAGAGGGATCGCAACTGTTATAGCTGATTTTACCACACCAGGTGAATCACACTTGTATGGCCTTTCCCTATCCCTCTACAGACTCCTTAGACCCCTTGGACCATTTTTTGTCCTTTGATGTTTCCTAGACCATCCCTAAAAACATGTGAAAATTCATATACGCAACTTTTAAACCCCTAATCGCGTATATACGCAGGTTTGACCCCTAAAACCGCGTACATCGGGATGTGTACAAAATCCAAATCCTTTTGGAGTTTTGCTTGACATGGATCCGACTCACTTGACTCCTGGCCTTCCATATGCCTTGAGATCGCTCGGATTCGACCTTTCATTACCCCTTTGAAAAGCTATATAAGGAACTCTTTGATACATTGAAGGCATATAAGAGAATTGAGAGCAAAGAAACTATAGTCCATTGTTGCCGGAACTTGTGCTTGAGTCTGCATCCCTTTGTCCCTTGGAGCACTTTTGTGTTCTTTCCAAGCTCACCTTTTGCTTGTGATCTTGCTATCAAGAGATGGAGGATTGAGGTGGTGAAGGCCCAAGTGGGGGATTCAGTTTCTTCGAATCGCAAACGTGCCGACAGAGGTTGTATCCATTGTAATCTCTGATTTTATATTAATAGAAATATCTTTTCCTGTCCAATAATGTATGTTTGAATGAATATTTTATCCATGGATGATTTCAAATTTTTATACATTGTTGATTATATATGCTAGAATAGATCTAACACCAATATATATAGTATGCTTGTCTTGTTTACTTGTTGTTGAGGAAGTGATTCATCAATTCAAGCTGAAGTTGGAAAGCTCAACAAGGATCTACTTCAAATGTCCGGAATGAGGTACGAGGTCTGATCCTTTAGTGTTAGATATTTGATTTCTATTGCATATTGGAAAGGATTGATTTATGGAGTCAAGTTGTCTGTTGTGGTACCCCAAGCCACATGAATTTCTCTCCGTAACAGAATTGGCGACTTCGTTGGGGAGTTCCTAGTAGTTGTCCTTTGGGGATTTTCTATCAACATTCAATGACTTCGAATTGCTCCTTTTCTCTTATTTTTGTGTCGGGTCTAGGGGCATGTTTGCTTGGTAGTGTCTGATTGGTGTGAAGTTTGTCTCAACTTGTCTGTTTGCCTTTATTTTTATGCACCGTTCTTCCTGTATGCGAGTTTTTAACTCACAGTCGCGTATATACGGGGGTTTCACTGCTATTTCTGCATACACACGCGGGTTTACTACGAACAGTCGCATATGCCCTTAGTTTTTCCTTCTAGAGGAAGATGGATTGTTGTTAGGTGAATTGTGATGATTGTTGAGTCTCCTTTGATACTGCTAGATTCTATATACACCTCTGTTTCTAACCAGAGACGTTTTTTTTTAGGGTAAAATTTATTTTTTGAAGAATGCTCTTGTCACTGCATTTTCAATTTTTTTGGGGGGATTAGTGCATTAGATTTCTTTTACCTTAGTACTTTTCTTGAGTGTGCTTGCAGAGTCTAGGGGTTGTAGAACCATTCTTTTGCTTTTATATCTCATTTTTATTTTAAAAAATCCAAAAATATTTGTTTATCATTATGCATTGCATCTTGCATTTTGCATAGTACTTGCATTAGATTTGCTTTGGAATATTATTCAGGATTTCATATAGGACAGTTTGCATTTATCATTTGAACAAAATTATGCATTTCACGTAGTAGCATACCCTGTTTTTCATGGAAACAATGCATTTGCATTAATTGTTAGGTGTGCATTTTACTTCATGTTGTGTCATAACGCCATTAGTTGCACGGCCATATACCTCTTTTGAGTAATAAAGCCAATTAAAATCAACGCTTAATTAAAATGAACTACACTATTTTATTTGATAGGGTTCACCAACAAGATTAGGTTTTAGGGTCTTGGAATAATTCATTGTGAGTCAATTCTCCAAGACCACTAAACACCAACATGTATCTGTATGTCCAAGTGAGTGTGTGAAATTCCTTGACATAACCAGTGTTTCTCAAGATCCTCCTCTCAAAAGGGAGTTAAGCACGAGACAGTGTGAGCGGTTATTGATTGGGATGACCCCTAGTCATAACTGAGTAGCACCAGAGATATTTCCAGGACTATATTTGTATCTGGGGGCTCTTTCGAGAGTTTCGGGCTTTGCTACCTTGCCCATACGGTCAATCCCGCCTGTGAATGTCTGCCTGAGCATTGATTATATTGAGGTGACCTTAGTGGCCTTACCTAGGATATCGAGGGGGTACTCTGCAAGGGTTATTCTGTGGGTGTCCCGACCAGGTTGGGGTCGGACAGCACAGTCGCTTTACGTGTTGACGCTGAGGGCCACAATAATTTGTTACATACCTTAGCTTGTTGTCTATGGGAGTCTCAAGCCTCTCCTAGGCAAGACATACCTGCTTCATTCGGGAGCTCACTTATCCTACCCTTGATTGCTTGTGCTTGGCTTTAGATTTTATTGGTGATTGCTCTGTGCACGTTAGCTTGCCTAGGGTTTGCATAGCTAGAGAGTCTTTTATATTTTTTGAGTCATTGTGGATTCGGGTGCGGCTCCTCACCGTTCTCGTCATTTAGCAGGACTTTTGCCTTCTACATATTCTCCTCCTTTGGGAGAGAGAAATAGACAATCCAGGTGGACTGCTTCGCACATTGATTCACACACAATGGGAGACCATGTTGAAGGTATTCCTGAACCACCTTCTCCCATTCAAGTGGAAGATGGGGAGTTTACTCCTAACTATGATCCTTCACCTGATTTGACTAAGTTAGGTCCTGTGATTTATGAGATAGGTACTTTTCATGATAGACCTACTTACTCTAGTGTTGATCCCCCATTAACACATCGCCGGTATGGAATGTTGGAAGATGATGAGACTCATTTTGAACCCGCGAGCACTAGTTATGGTAGTTATGGTATGTATAGTTTTCCCACACATGATTTGGCATTTCATGTTGAGTCAGAATTTGAGCCTAACACTATGTCGGGGGGCACTCTGATTCCTTACCATGTGGAGAGGTTTGGGAGCACAAGTCACATTGCACCTTCCATCTCGGCGATGGAAGCTACATCACATATTCCTCCTAGGCCTAGGGCTAGCGATCCTATTAGGATACCAGATCCGAGATGAGTGACTATAGGGAATAACACATACATAATTACATAGGTCCCTTCATACTCTGTCCCTATTTCTTCGAATGTTCACCCTCCACCTCATTCACGTGGTCCTTCGGGCTGGAACGTTGCTACAAGTCATTTCCATACTACTGTTACTCGACCAGTTGTGTCTCAGGTTCAAGTACCGCCCGTTGTTTTTGGAGGTCATGTTCATACTTCTAGAGGTCATGTTACTACTTCCGGAGCGTATATTCCTACTTCCGGAATGTATATTCCTAATTCCGGAGCGTATATTCCTACTTACGAAGTGTCTCATGGGACATCGCATGCAATGACTTGTGGATCTTATTATGGGATGCAGTATGGACAGGGTTCTTGACCTTATGGGTATGGGTATCAACAACCCACTTACTCTCCAAATTACGGCTTTGTAGCTCTGAATAGTCAAGGTACACCACACTATGGTGCTTCCATGCCACCCTATATGGTTCAAACGGGAGGAGGGCACT
The DNA here is from genome assembly GCA_001517045.1 of Pseudotsuga menziesii. Lineage (NCBI taxonomy): Eukaryota > Viridiplantae > Streptophyta > Pinopsida > Pinales > Pinaceae > Pseudotsuga > Pseudotsuga menziesii. Next base: position 1,193,752 of record LPNX011192813.1, read on the forward strand.
ATGGCCAAGGCCATGGTGGTTATGGTAATCAGACCTATGTGAATCAGAACTATCAGGGAGCGTTCCATCGACCTAATCATCCTAGGCTCCCTTTCCTCGCAATGCTGAATCTTCCTGACTTATCGAGATTGACGAACGTTCATGTAGCTCATGACCCGGCTTGACCGGCTGTCCCTACTAAGCTTCCCTCATACATACCCAAATTTGAGGCAAACCAGGAGAGGATTCAAGCGAACATGTTACTACCTTTCACCTATGGTGCTTTTTGAATTCCTTACACCAGGATTCGATCCGTTTAAGGCTGTTTCAATGCACCCTTACAGGGCCTGCCGCAAAATGGTATATAGAGCTACCTAGGGGGGCATTCGCTTTGTTCGATGACCTAGAAATGACTTTTCTTAACCACTTCCATCTACCAATGCATTATGACATTGGTACGAAACTCTTGTTGACATTTCAGCAGGATAAAGCCACACATATCTTGGACCATATCCAAGAGTGGCATAGATAGAAGAGGTTGATTAAAGCCTTTATACCGCCAGAATTCCTCCTCGAATGGTTCCTTAAGTCGTTATTGTTATATACCGAAGGATGTTTCTACATCCGGAGTGCAAAATGAGGAACAAGCCATTTTTAGGGCACAGGAAATGGATTTGATTTATGCTCAATCCAGTTTGTTATATGAGATCATTCCCAATGCTCCACGTTCTAGTTTTGACCCCAAAGTTAAACCTGGACCACATGCCGATGGCAGAGTTGGTTGTGCGAGTGCTAAACCTGCAGATTCAGTTGCAAAACAAGTTAGTCAATTGTCAATCAACCAATCTGCTTCGGGACAAGCCACAACTTCGTCTCAACCCACCCAAACGGCGAGTGTGCTTTCGGTGCAATCGTCGGACCAAAAGGGTAACCAGCAGCCCAGACGGAATAAAAAGAAGGGTAAGAACAATCGTAAGGGTGGGAATAGGAACAAAAATGCTAATAATAATGGCAAGAACGCCCGTGATGCTAGGGGGGACAAGCAAGCTAAACATAAGGTTAAATTTCCTTGCAAGTTGTGTAAGGAAGATCACCTCACTTACTTGTGCCCTCGTATCGATGAAGCCTCGAGATTCTTGGCACAGGGCCCAGTTGTGCTGACTAACCCTTTACCTCACACTCAAAACATGAACTCGAGGACCCATGATTAGTCTGGTGGTGATCAATATCCGTCGGAGGGTAGTGGTCGTGGTTGCATTAACATGGTACGTGCTGGAAAAGTTATGACTCGTGCGAAGGACTATGGTTCGTCACAACCCAGCCCAGGAAAGGAACCTGATCCACCAGGGACCCCTTTGCATATTGAAAAACCTATGGATTAACCTGAAGCTGCACCTCACATTCCTAAGGGAGTCCTTAAGCGTTCGGGGCACAATCCTATTGCCCGAGCCACCCAGAACTATTCTCTTGTCAAGGATTTGGGCCACACTCCTTGTGCGATGTATGCACTAGAAGTACTTCAGATTTGTCCTTCACAAAGGAAGGCTTTGCTTTCTGCCCTTGGTGTGAATGATGATAATTCTTCCTCTGTGATTAAATTTGAAACCGCAGGGCTTCAGCCTCGCTTGCCTTACTATGTGTCTCTTTTGATTCACATAGAATGTCTTAACATGACCGTCAAGTGCACTGTGGTTAACGAAGGCGTTGCTGCTTCTATGATGTCTTTATCGTGTTGGAAGGGTTTAGGTTCCCTTGAGTTGTCTAAATCTGCAACCATGTTAACTGCATTCGATGGAAGATCGTTTAGGCTGCACAGGATCCTGCCTTCCCTCAAGGTCCATTTGGGAGGGAAGACCGTTGCGATAGAGGTCGAGGTGGTTGATGTGCCCCTTGACTACAATCTCTTACTGGGTAGGAATTGGATGTACAGTATGCAAGCCGTAGCTTCTTCCCTATTTCACGTTGTATGCTTTCCATTTAACGGGAAGATAGTTACGATTGATCAAATGTCATTCAAGAATCCGTCGGATACCGCATATTTGGGAGCTTCGATCCTGATCATAGAGCACTATCAGCCGAAAACTGGGAGTGTGGGTGTGGGCATGTATCCATCCCTCATGGGAATTTTTAGTTGTCATGCACATATCCTTATGATAGGGTCTAGTTTCGGTGAGGCTTCGACATCTATAAGATCGGTGTCTTTTCACACAATTCATATGGAAGATCCTTGGATTCTTCCTACACCGAATATTTCGAGTGAGCCCATCATGACGGACGTGCCGTTGCCTGCAACTATGGTAGCTTATCAAGCTAATCTTAAGTGTGTTGCAGAGCCTAGTCCTTCCTCTTCACGGACGGAGGAGGAGGACCCGTATGTGCTGCATGCAAGGGCAGTACAGTCTTCTCACGCACACGACTGCCTCGATAGTGTTTTTCCTTCAGACAAAGCAATTATTGAGGCCATGTCGGGGGTTGAGCCACCATGGGAAGAGCTCCATCATAGATCTTACTTTCTTCCTGAGCTTGACCGTTTGGAGCATGAGGACTTTAGGGAGGTTCTTAGTGAGGGAATTGGTAGTCCCATGGTTCCATTAAGCTCTCCTGGTCCGATGGCTGATGGGAACATGGCAAATATATCTCCAATGATTCCTATCAATATCTCTCGTGATCCTGGCAGGATAGAGAATGTCTATATTGGGGCAGAATGTTCCCATGCTGAGATTCAAGAATACACTGAGCTGTTTAAATAATTTCATGATATCTTTGCTTGGTCTTACGACAAAATGCCAGGTATCAACCCTCGCATTGTTGAACACGAGATTAATACTTATCCCAACGCTAAGCCTGTTCGACAACGCTTGCGTGCGGTGAATCCTAGGAAAGCACCCACAATTAAGGCAGAGATAGAGAAACTATTGAAAGCCGGTTTTATCTATCTCGTTCCCTTGACAGAGTGGGTTTCAAATCCTGTTCCGGTTGATAAGAAGCAGGGAGTGATCCACATATGTACTGATTTCCATGATTTGAATCGTGCCTGTCCTAAGGAAAATTTCCCCACACCATTTATTGATCAGATTTTGGATGAGTGTGCGGGTAGAGAGGTTTTTTCCTTTATGGACGGCTTTTTCAGATATAATTAGATACAAATTAAACTTGAGGACCAACATAAGACTGCATTTATTTGTCCTTGGGGAACTTTTGCATATCGAAAAATGCCTTTTGGCCTTAAGAATGTCGGAGCTACTTTTCAGCGGCAATGATCTGATCTTCCACGATCTCAAATCGATTATCGAAGTGTTTTTGGATGACCTTGCTGCTCATTCTCGTATGAGAATGCGTCATTCTTATCATTTGAGATTAGCATTTGAAAGGTGACGCCATTATTTGGTTAGGTTAAATCCTCACAAGTGCATCTTTTGTGTGAAGTCAGGTCGCTTATTAGGATTTATTGTTTCTAAAGAGGGTATAAGAGACGACCCTTTGAAGGTTGAGGCAATACTTTAGTTGTCTCCCCCGAAGAATATTCATCATCTTCAATGTTTGCAAGGCATGGCAAACTTCTTACGGAGATTCGTTGTCAATTTTGCCAATTTGAATAGAGGCTTCATGCGTCTTTTGAAGAAGGACACCACCTTTTGTTGGGATGAGTGAGGCCAGGAGTCCTTTGATGCGCTCAAGTGAGCCATAGCATCGGCCCCGGTGATTAGTCCCCCAGACTATAGCCGTGATTTTCTACTTTATGTGGTTGTGTCCATAGAGACGATTGGTATGGTTTTGGTTCAAGAGGATGAGGAGCTCCAAGAGCATGTCATATACTATCTGAGCCAGAATCTTATTGACGCAGAGATTCGTTATTCTCATGTTGAGAAGCTTGCCTTAGCTACTGTACATGCGGTTCAATGGTTGAGACATTATATTCTCCTTCGCTAGACCTTGGTTGTAGCCCATGTCAATCCATTTCAATTCGTCCTCACTCGAAGGATGATTGGGGGAAAATGTAATAAATGGATTGTCATCCTACAAGAATTCGACCTCGAGTTTATTTCGGCAAAATCGAAGAAATCATTAATTTTTGCGGAGCTTATATCGGATTTCCCAAGCGAGGCCGAGGAGTTGGTTTGTGAAGATACGTTTATCGATGAGCGCATCTTCTTAATCTAAACTTTAGACCCATGGTATGGGGATATCATTATATATTTACAAACATTGAAGGTCCCTACTCACCTCTCACGGGATGAACGACGACGGTTACGTCACGTGTCTAAGAATTACCTCATAGTGGATAGCACTTTATACCGCCGTGGGGTAGATTCCATTTTACGTAGTTGTTTAACTCATGAAGAAGCTGAGGTAGTGCTGAATGATTGCCACAGAGGGGCGTGTGGTGGTCATTTATCTAGGCTTTCTACAGCCCAAAAAATCTTAAGAGCGGGTTATTTCTGGTCATCGATCTTTAAGGATTGTGTAGATGTGGTCAAGAAGTGCCACCCTTGCCAGGTGTTTGCACGTAACATGTGCTCGAAATATGCCCCGTTACATCCCATCATCACCGCCGGTCCCTTCACTAAGTGGGGGCTTGATTTTATGGATTACAACCCAACTTTAGTTGGGGGGCATCATCATATCATAGTGGTTGTTTACTACTTCACGAAATGGGCTGAGGCTATGCCTACTATTAAATATGATGGTGAGACAGCCACGCACTTCGTATTCAACTAGATTATTACTTGGTTCGGGATTCTGAAAGAGCTTGTCACTAACCATGGATCTCACTTTCATAATCGTATGATGGAATAATTGGCATCAAAGTTAGGGTACAAACAAGAGCATTCCTCCTCTTACTACCCTCAAGCGAATGGACAGGTAGAAGCAGTGAATAAATCACTCAAATCCATTCTCCAACGAACCATCACACAAATAAAGAATAATTGGCACGTTATGTTATATCCTGATTTTGGGCATATAGAACCACTTTTAATACTGCCACGGGTTTTTCTCCATATCAACTTGTACATGGAGTGGAGTCGGTATTGTCGGTTGAATACGAGATTCCTTCTTTGAAGCTAGCCATAGAGCTCTTGCCAGACACTTCCCCATTGGAGGAGCATTTGGTCCACCTTGAGCAAATTGATGAGCAGCGTCGAGATGCCTTGGTCGCTCTAGAAGTAAATAAGCGTTGCGTAAAGGTCCAGTACGATAAGTCTATCCGTCCAAGGAGGTTTAGTGAGGGAGACTTGGTCCTTTTGTGGGATCAACCGAAAGAACCCTTGGGGGCAGGAAAGTTTAACCCCATGTGGCGTGGTCTTTACGTCGTTAAACATGTATTAGACAAGGGTGCTTATGAGTTAGTGGATTATGAGGGGACGGCCTTGGCGGAGCCTAGAAATGGGCTCTATCTCAAGAAGTATTATGCATGATTTTCAACCAAGGCTGGTTATTGTATATTATTGTACAGTTTTGCATAGGTAGGTCTTTTTCTTATGGTGATCGGGTTTGTGATTAGTTTCTGTTTCTTTTGGCAGATGTCAATGGACTCTTCCACCTTCATAGGATTCGCGGATGGTGTGAGGCGTCACACTCAAAACTCAGCCTCTGCTGCTTGGGTGATTTTTACTCCTGTGGGTCAGGTATTGTCTTCAGGAGGTGTATGCCTACAACCATCTTCCAACAATGTTGCTGAATATAGTGTCGTTATTGAGCTTCTACGGGATGCCATCTTACATGGCGTTCTCTCTCTTGAGGTACGTCTTGATTCGGAGTTAGCAGTGTCATAGCTTAATGGTTTGTACCATGTTAGAGATCCGACATTATTAAAAATATTCTTACGTGTGAGATTATTAGAACGACAATTTGACAATATAACATATATACATGTTCCAAGAATTAATAATCAAGTTGCTTACTCATATGCTAACTACGTGTTAGATTGGCATTTGTTCATACACAATAAGCTCATCACAAACATAAATTTTTACACATGTAAATAAATAAACCGATCATCATAAAAGTTTTTATAAACATCCAAAATGTGGTAATACATAGTGTCATAATAAAAAATGGGGCTCTCAAGCCACCAAAATATAATACACGGTAGTACAAAATGTATCACTCCCAGGTATCTAAGCCTGTGGAGGAGGAGGGGGGTTGTGATCATGGAATGTCACTACGGCTCTAGCTAGCCATCGAAATAATCGCACCCATGCTCGTGGTACACCCACCACCTGGCGCTGCATGGCCTCAGGCAAGTCCTTGACTTGCGCCATGGGTACTCTATGTGTCAGTCTCACGAAGTTGGTATGAATGCTTTGGAGCGTCTGCTCCACATCCACACCCGTGATATTGTCTCCTCTTCCCCTCCGTCTATGACGAGGGAAGCCTTCAGGCCGTCGTGGTCCCACATCTGCATGCATATGGTAGATTCCACTATGTATTGTCACCCAAAAACATGTCTTTTGATTCCACATAATAAAAAAACACAAAAAATTAAATAACTCAAAAATTTTAAAAAGATGGTCAAGATTCGTTACCTATGTCACTGTATGTCGATCCTGGTGGTAGCGGCATTTCTAGGTCCCCCCAGACAACTATCCCCACATAGGGGTAGTCATCGATGGCAACTATCTGTCATCGCCACCATGGAAAGAAATCAGCTGGATAAGGGTTGGACACCCTACCTCCACCCAGTCTGCGCATCGCATCCGCCCAACGCTATTGGGTCGGATCTTGAACCCCGTGTAGAGGAACATCAAATCTAGGGCTCAATCCTGGAACACGCTCAAAGAAAAACATGCTCAGTATGCTGCTAAAACCGAAGTTTCACACTCTTCCCATCTTGCACTCACTGAGCTGGTGCTTCATGTTGCCCAGTAGCACAGTGCTCCAATTGTATACCATGAGTCTCATGCACTCCACTGCATAGAACATCAGAGGCCACGAAGCCCGGTGGAGTGAAGCCAAGCCTGCTATCCTGCCCAGTGTCAGTAGGATGGCCTTTAGGCCTAGCACCTATATGGAGTTAGTTGGGATATGACTTCCCACCTTCTCTGTGTCCAGATAGCAGTACACCACAATGTACTCATCTATAGTCAAGCAACCTCCGGGCCTGCGAGAATGTAGGTTCACCACTTCCCCCTGTCGAGAAAATCCAGTAATAAAGTATATGTCCTCCACTTCTATGGTGAGGGACATCCCGTCTATCTGGAACGACTCTAAGTCTGGATCCCAATAGTCCACTAACATCTGCAGTAGTCCTAGTTTGGCTCTTAAGCCACCAAGACACCAAAATTTGTATAGCCTACATGCACGTAACGCTTGTTGAGCCATTAGATCTGCCATTACTACCTCTTCTACATCACCATGTTCACGTTCTCTCCATTCTCGGACCATCCTACACAAAAAAATTGAATTTTGCCCATTAGAACACTTGAAAAACCTTAAGCGCAGCCGCATATGTGACTGTTTGCCAAACAGCCGCATATGTACGTGGCTTTGGAGGCATTTTCTGCGTATATCCAGCCCGATACGCAGAAAAACCCTCAATTTCTGCATGGGTCGTGGCGTCTATCTTAGAATGGCCTAGAATGCTAAATACACAATGAAATTTGACAAAATTTGCATCAAAATAAAAGAGTAGAGCATGGGTAAGTACCTGGAAAAAATGGTAGTGGATTCCGTCGACTGGATCTCCTGGAATTCGTTGTTGAAGTTCTAAGCTCAAATGGGTAAAAGTTTCAAATGTTTTATAATGTTTTGAATTATTTACTATTTATAGAAAATTTTCAAATATTTGAAAATTTTTACCCCCTTTCCTATAGTTTGGACCATTTCTAATCCTTTTGGACCGTTTTTGGACTAATTTATGATGTAGGAGACCTTTTTGAATGTCGTTTCAGCCATTGGATTGACTCGTTCATGCCGATTTCAGGTATCATGTCTAAACTGGCATATAGGTTAGGTTTCATCACCATTTGCATTTTGCATGACCTTATGATCGTTTTATTATAGCCTTAGGTATGAACCCACTCTATTATGTCACGGAACCTTCTTGTTGTTTTGGAAGTGGCATGATATGAGTGGTAGAGCTTGACCTTACATGGGTACCCTAGTTAGTGCCTTATTTGCATTCGGTGCCCATGCTGACATTTTGTCCCTTAGGGTGTGGGAGTCCATTGTATAGTATTGCCATGACATTTCACAAGAGCCTCATACTCCTCTTGATCTTTTGCTGGCCTATTTCCGTCATGACTCCCTTATGTCAAGTTGTAATTGCATTATCATGAGCTTTGCCTGCCTTATTGAGCCTTATGCCGGCTTCCCTAACATTGAGCTTCAACCATATAGCCAGAGCTTGTCTCATGTCTAGCCATGCAGAGCCATTTTATATATCCTTGCAACTTGATTCCCTATTTTTACAGGGAGGGGACTTTCCCCCAAGTGTCGCTATCCTACACATGTATCCTTGCATCGAGCATAGGTATGTTCCATTGCTTGGAACTAGATTGTTTGCCCATATGACACTCATCTCCTCCTAGTCTATAACTATAAAGCAATTTTATTCCTTTTCAAGATTTTTAAATATTTGAAAAAGTCCAAAAAAATCAAAAAACCAAAAAGTCGGACAAGGAAAGATGTTATCTTTTGGAAGCTATCGAGTCGTGTTGCCTTCGAACAGAGCACTGTATATCACATCCGTTGGTTGGGTTTATAGTTTGACTTTAGGAGCTATACTCATTTTATCTGAGTTTATCTCCACTGACTCGTTAAGCTTCTAGTCCCCATGGAGCCTCTGTCGATGCCTCCTGTGTCGCAGAGATGTCCTAGTTTTGTATATCGAGTCTATGTTGCCTTACTTCAGTCACCATTCGTCATTATGCTCTTGTTCGAAGGAAGTTGAAACCTGAGTCGGCCATTCCTCAGTTATCTTGACTTTGCATGTCGGCCATTCCTGGTACAGTTACTGGTTCGTGCACCTTATGATCGAGTCCTTCCACATTATACAGCTTTGTTGAGTACCTCGCGTTGGATGATGGAGGATGCCTTAATGCCCTCCTTCCAGCGGATTTCATCCCATCGACTTCAGATCATTTATTCTAGGATTGGAATCTAGAGTCATTTTTTAGTGCCTTGAGACTTGCAGACATCAGTGGCAGGTTCTCTCGCCATCGACAGTTTTTGGGAATACATCAATGTCCCCTGATCGATGGATCCTCTCAAGTGTTCGACCTCAACACATTTATTCACACTTGTTGGTTTGCACTCTAGTACCTTGATTCCCATTTTCATTATCGGTGGGTGATCTCGCATCTGTTAATGGTATACATCAATGACCGGTAATCAAATGATGGACTACTATATTCGACCTCGACACCTCTATTCACATAGTAGGACATGTACTCGTAGTGGTTTGTATAGAAGACCTTACATATTGCTGGCATCTCTTATATGCTACGTCCTTGATCGTGCCAGTGTTCATGAGATTTCAGCTCTCGTGACTTGATTCCAGTGTATGTCAGACATTTCCAGCTATTATGGAGATCTTAATCCATTGTATATCTTCAGCCATTATGGAGATCATGATCATTTGTATATCTTCATCATGGAGATTCTGATCTATGTATATTATACGTGGCGATGACCACTTATGTGATATTTTGTATCATGCCTATTCATGGCCATTATACTCTTATGTATCTGGGACTGCTAGATGTATTTGCAGTTATGTGCAGAGTTGTATCATTGTATTATGCTGATTGGGTGGTTGGTCTTCCATTTGGGATCCTTCATCACTCCACTTCTGGGATGGAATTATAATGTATTTCGGCCATCGTATGACCCCTCTGACCTCACACATTAGGGGGCATCTGTTATAGTTTATTTTACCACACTAGGTGAATCACACTTGTATGGCCTTCCCCTGTCCCTCTGCAGACTCCTTAGACCCCTTGGACCATTTTTTGTCCTTTGATGTTTCCTGGACCATCCCTAAAAACATGTGAAAATTCATATACGTGACTTTTAAACCCGTAATCACGTATATACGCGGATTTGACCCCTAAAACCGCGTACATCGGGATGTGTACAAAATCCAAATCCTTTTGGAGTTTTCCTTGACATGGATCTGACTCACTTGATTCCTGGCCTTCCATATGCCTTGAGATCGCTCGGATTCGACCTTTCATTACCCCTTTGAAAAGCTATATAAGGAACTCTTTGATACATTGAAGGCATATAAGAGAATTGAGAGCAAAGAAACTATAGTCCATTGTTGCCGAAACTTGTGCTTGAGTCTGCATCCCTTTGTCCCTTGGAGCACTTTTGTGTTCTTCCCAAGCTTGCCTTTTACTTGTGAGCTTGCTATCGAGAGATGGAGGATTGAGGTGGTGGAGGCCCAAGTGGGGGATTCAGTTTCTCCAATTCGTAGACGTGCTGATAGAGGTTGTATCCATTGTAATCTCTAATTTTATATTAATAGAAATATATTTTCCTGTCCAATAATGTATGCTTGAATGAATATTTTATCCATGGATGATTTCAAATGTTTATACATTGTTGATTATATATGCTAGAATAGATCTAACACCAATATATATAGTATGTTTGTCTTGTTTACTTGTTGTTGAGGAAGTGATTCATCAATTCAAGCTAAAGTTGGAAAGCTCAACGGGGATCTACTTCAACCGTCCGGAATAAAGTACGAGGTCTGATCCTTTAGTGTTAGATATTTGATTTCTATTGCATATTGGAAAGGATTGATTTTTGGATTCAAGATGTCTGTTGTGGTACTCCAAGCCATAGGAATTTATCTCTGTAACAGCAACAAACAAGATCCTACTGGGAAATGGTGTGATTATCACAGTTCATCATGGCATGATACGCTAGAATGCAAAGCTTGGAAGACGTTTTTTGGAAAAATTGTCGACATCCGACTTGTCCGACAAAACCCTGGTATAATCTGATCTAGATGCATCAACCCTCTTGGCTTCAATCTCAACCGCTACGACAACCTCGACCACCATCAATGAAGAGGAACGAGAGCACCTATTGCATACACAGATATGGGTTCAGAAAAATCCATTACATCTGATTGTGGATCATTGTTGCCAAAAGAACTTTGTTTCTGAAGATCTTGTGAAGAAATTAGGTCTTGTCACCACTCCACATCCTCATCCTTACAATATCGGTTGGATGAAGGATAGGCAGGAACTAAGGATCACACGACAATGCCGACTCGCCTACTTCATTAAGCCTTTTGAAGATGAATACTTTGTGATCTGGCACTGCTTTCTGTAGCCAACACCCTATTCGGTAATCCCTACCTATGGGATCGAGACAGTACATATCAGCCAAGGCCTCAGAAGGTGATTGTCAAAATCCGCAATCAATGGTATGGCATACCAGAGCAACAACCCACATCAATGGTTGTTATGATATTACTAAACAAATAAAGAAGCTTATCAATCATTCTCAAAAGTTTGCATTAATCATGATCAAGCCTCAACATTCCAAGAAGAGTGTAGCAACGAGTCGACTCACCGACCAATGCAACTTTCGACAACAACAACAGCAGATCGACAACATTCTTGAAGAATATCAGAACATATTTCAAGAACCAGATGGAGTACCTCTATATTGTCAGGTAAAACACTCCATTGAACCTGTTCCCGGTTCTTCATTACCGAACGCATCTATTTACAAAAGATCCATTCTCGAAAATGAAGACATTCGCAGACAAATATAGGATTTGATCGACAAGGGTCATATCCTCCCCAGCTCCTCTCCTTGTGGAAGTCCAGCTGTCTTAGTTCCAAAGAAAGATGGGACTTGGCGCATGTGCATCGACTATCGGGTTCTCAACAAAATTTCAGTGAAGAACAGATACGCTCGTCCATGAATTGATGAACTCATCGAAAATCTGAAAGGTGCTAAGTTCTTTACGAAACTCAACCTCAAGTCGGGATACCACTAGATTCCAATCGAGTCCACTGATGTATGGATAACGGATTTAAAAACCAAGGAAGGATTGTTTGAATGGTTAGTCATGCCTTTCGGTTTAACCAATGCACCTACAACCTTCATGAGATATATGGATGACCTTCTACGACCTTTCATCGGTAAATGTGTCATTGTCTATCTCGACAATATCTTGATTTTTAGTCGATCAAGGGAATAACATGTCAAACAACTTCGACAAGTCTTTGACACTCTCCAACAACATCGACTATATTTGACCATGTACAAATGCTCATTTGTGATGACCCGCATCAAGTATTTGGGGTATGTAATTGACTCTAGAGGAATTCATGTCGACCCAGAAAAAGTACAGATCCTCAAAGACTGGCCCATTCCTCAAAACATTCATGAACTAAGAAGTTTTCTTGGTTTGGCGAATTTTTATCAACGATTCATACTTGGCTTCACCCACATCACAAGACCTTTGAATCAGTTGATGAAAGGAAATGAGAAAACTGTCTTCAAATGGACACCAACACAACAACAAGCTTTTGAACAAATCAACAAAAATCTTTGTACTACACCAGTACTTGTGTTACCTAATTTGCATCAACCCTCTGATATTGAGATAGATGCATCGAATTATGCCCTCAGTGCAGTGATCACTCAGTCAGGTCACCCAATCGTGTTTCATTCCGAGACTTTCAGCGACACTGTCAGATGGTACTCGACGTATGAAAAAGAACTGTATGCCATTATGCAAGCTCTTAAGCAATGGAGACACTACATTCTTGGCAAGGAAACGATCATCCTCACTGACCAGAAACCTTTGTAGTTCGCTCCATCCCAGTCAAAACTACATACATCCCAACAACTCAAGTGGATTAATTACCTGCAACAATTTTAGTTGGTTATTAAGTATCGGAAAGGCAAAGCCAATGCCGCAACCGATTGTCTCAGCAGACCACCCATTACTCTATTATATACAGTGATGAGTGTGCAAGGTTATGACAGTACTACTTGACCACAATTGTGTTCGGTAGACTGCAATTTTTCTATAAGCTATCGATAGCTTCAAACCAACAAGTTGTCGACTACCGACTACTTCCTGAAAGACACCTTGCTATACAAGCTTGGACAGCTTTGTGTACCGACCGGTGAGCACTAACAGAAGCTCATTTGAGATGCGCACTACAGCAAGACCGCAAGACATTTTGGAGTCACAAAAACAATTGTTATCCTCCAAAAGTATTTAAACTTGCCTTCACTTAAATCTGACGTCAACAAGTACATTCGATCGTGTGTAGTTTGAGCCATTACTAAACCGTCAAATCAATGACAAGGACTGTACACACGCCTTCCAATTCCTAGTCGACCATGAGAATCTATTTCTATGGACTACTTGATGGGATATCCTACTACCAAACATCAGCATGATGCGATACTATTAGTAGTTGACATATTTTCCAAGATGGCTATACTCAAACCATGCAAGAAGACTACAACAACACAACAGACTGCTCAACTCTTCTTTGAACATGTGTGGAAACATTATGGCCTCCCGATGACCATTATTTTCGAAAGAGCTACTAGATTTGTTCGCAGCTTCTGGAAAACTCTCTGGTGACAACTCGACATGAGACTTTCTTTGTTGACAACCTTCCATCCGTAAACAGACGAACAAACGAAAGTTGTAAATCGCTTAGTCGTACAATTGCTTCACATGTACAACCATAAGCATCGTTAAACATGGGATGACAACCTTCCATACATATAGCGCAACTACAATCAAGCTCAACACAGCTTTACGAGAAAGAGTCCATTTGAGATCTATTATGGATTTCAACCCTCAGCGCCTGTCAACTTAATCAGTTCCTTGATATAGTAGAACGACACTGACTTCGAAGGATGAGAAGTGGAGAAAGAATTGAAGTTCAGAGATCAAATATACAACATCCAGAAGCAACCACAATAGATGTTGCAACGAGCAAATGAAAAAGTTAAGGCCCGACACAATAAGCATCATATTCCTCATTCATTTCAAATTGGGGATCAGGTCTGGTTACATCTAAAGAAGAAGCACTTCATTGGTCCATACATAAAGATGAAACCTTTGCGATATGCTCCATACAGTATCCTTAAACAGATTGGAGAAAATGATTTTCAACTTGACATTCCTGCATGCCTTGGCCTACATCTAGTTTTCAATGTAGATCTACTTCAACCATACCATGCACCATTGTTGGAACAAAATGACTACAGACAGTAGAACCCGAAGACATCCATCTAGATGTTCAAGAACCTCTTCTTTGTGACACCATTGTGGGACGACGCATATGCCATACAAGGATGGAATCCATTCCCTTGTTTCAAGTGGCTAAAGCTGGACAGCTTCCCGCGCAAGTAAAATGGTACTCTGCTAATGAGGTCGCCAACAAGTTTCCTCACCTAAACGAATACACAATGGAGACCATTGTTTCTTAAGGAAGGAGGAATGATCCAACCAACAGCCAACAGGTTCACCTTCGACAGGTTCGCCTTCAACAGGTTCACCTTCGACATGTTCACCTTCAACAGGTTCGCCTCAACAAGTTCACCTTCGACAGGTTCACCTTGACAGGTTTGCCTTCGACAAGTCTGCCTTGACATGTTCAACCGATAGGTTCTCCTTCAACAGGTCTGCCTCGACATACATCATACCAACATGCTCTTAGACGGTTGAACTTCTGAACCGTTATAACTTCTTTTGCAATTGAACGTAGTGGGTAGTCACCCAAGCATCTCAACATCATATATAAGATGGTACATTATGTAATATAGACTTCTATCTAATTCCTCCGTCTTCCATGGAGCAGAAGTAATAAATTGGATCAAATTCTTGTATATTATTTGTGTGTATATTTATAGTCGACCTAGTGTGTTTCCTACTTTGTTGATTCTTCTTATAAGCTTCCGCCATAACAGAACTCGACTCATTCAGTCGACTGTTGTCCCCAATGTGCACCTGGGCACGACCTGGATCAATATCTCTGGTCATGCACTTGATAAAAAAATCACATCTCCTCAAGGGATTCGACTAACCATGGTCTTGGCTACCATTCTTCACAGGTGTTATATAATTAAGCCCTATTTCAACCCTTCTTTATCCCAAAAATATTTGACATTTCATAGACTCCGCTGATATAGGTACCGGATTGGGTGCAAATCTGGGTACCATATTAGGTGCAGGAATGAGTACCAGATGGTGAAAGAACCTACCATGCAAACAATTTATTAATAAAGACAATCTTATATTGAAATTAAACAATTAAAATGATATAAATGACAAGATTGTACCTGTTGCTGCTCCTTCGTTGAATATCTCTTAAACCCATACAAATGATTCCTAAGTGACAATTCATAAGTGAAAATACATATAAAAGACCTATATTCCGGACCAAACATGTAGATAAAATACTGCAAAATGGAGGGGCATCAAATATCCATTTCTCGTCCATTGTATATGTGTAACTATGAATGTTCTTTATCCATGGATGTAGTTGCTTCAATTTATACATACTGGTTTTATATATGCTAGAGTAGGCCTAACTCTTAATATATATTATGCTTGTCTATTTCGTTGTTGTTGAGAATGGAATGTAGGTGCAAGTGTGGTTGAAAATCTCAACGGGGATCTGCTACAACTGTATGGAATAAGGTACGCCTTTTATCCCTTAATGTTAGCTTTGTTTATCTCTATTTCATATGGAAATGGATTGATTTCTGGTGTCATACTATCTGTTGTGGTCTAACCCAAGCCATAGGAAGTTTTCTCTGTAACAATATCTATAAATGTAAAATTGAAAGCAACCAAGATCCTAAAATTGATCCTTGACTCTTCAATGACTGCTAGAAGATCCAGCTCAAATAGGTCCATAAATACAATAAAAAACTCCATAGGCCATCCATCTGCCCAAGAAATTTATCCTTCTACATTGAATTCACCTCCTCCTTCAATTCCTTAAGGGACACAACATCCATAAGTGTCATGTTCTGGTCCTCATTAACAAAAGATGGGTAAAAAACATTCAATCTTACCATATGTCCAATGGATGTCTTGTCATCCTCCTTAAACAAATTGTTGAAGTGATTCATCTCTGCCCTAGCTATATTCATGAATCCAGCCACTTGACTGCCATCGTCCTCCTCAAGGTGCCACCAATAATTTGTGTTCTTTCTATGCCTTACATAGTTATGGAAAATTTAGAGTTGTTACCCCCTTTCTAGAGCCATATGGCGCTAGTTTTTCACCTCAATGATGCCTCTTCCTCATTCAAAATATGTCTTCTCCTAGTCTCAAGGTCCACAATATATCTTTTGTGTTCAACATATGCAAATCCTTCTACATTGTCCACATGAGAGAATTCCATCAAAGATTCAATCATGTAGAGCTCAATAACCTTATTCTTCCTCCTATCAATAGCTCATGTGATGGTATGAGATTTGATCTTCTTGAGACTACCTAGGAACTGAATCCCCACTGATTCATGATTGATGGCATTAAAATGAGTCCATAAACGTTTTACCAAATGCATATAACCTTCATCATCCAACAAATAAGAGTTGAACTTAAAGGGGATGGGTGGCTTTTCCTGAGTCTCCATCACCTCCAGAAAGATGAGGAACTAATTAGCCTCCCCCACTTCACCAACCCACTGTTTAATACTGGCAACAGATTCCTAAGTACCATCATTAATTAAAAATCTATTCGTCCTTTTGGCTATCATATCCTGTCTATCTCTCATGTTCCTCCATGTAGGCCTTAATATGTTAGGAAGAATATCAAACATGGAGTTCTCATCCAACCTTGTAACAAAGTATTTAGATAAAGAGTCCTTATGAGCATTACTACCCTAAATATTTGCTTCTCCCAATGAGAAATTTAAATCACCCCTTAGGATTAATCTGTCCACTACTAATAGTCAAGATATGAACAACTTCTCCCAGTATGCCAATCTTTGAACATAAGGATCGTAGATGTTGATAAGTGTAAAAGCTTGTCCAAATTCCCTTGAAAATAGAACAGTGCCCAAATTTGTCATAACATCTTGTCTATTAGTGCAGAGAAAAGAGACCTAGAGCCATCCAATAATGATGGCCCCATATCTGCTAGAATCTTAAAGACAAACAAAGTCCCGACCATGAAGTAGTTTCCTTAAGTCAACCAGAATTGAGTCACCACAAGTAAGAGATTCCTAAATAAGGATCACAAACAAATTCTAAGAAGACACCAATCTTTTCAGGGCCAACCTTTTAGAGGGAATCCCTAACCCTCTACAATTTAGGGACATCATAATAATTGGGAAACCCTAAAACATGGATTACTCATTGTAAGAGTCCCTTTAAGGGTTTTTTGGTGCCTTGCCTTAACTTCAAGGGAAACTTGATCCCAAGCAAAAGCCGTGATTTATCTATGACCTAGAATCCTAGAAGAAGTGACCGAGGATTCTTGTGTAATACCCCCTCTTGATCTTGACTTAGCCTTAGATAGACTTTGGGGCCTGAAGTAATAATGAGAGCTTCCAAAAGCGAAAGAAGAACCAAGATCCCCCAAAAAAGAGACTTTTTTCATGAAATCACCAGAACAACCCAAAATAACATCACCACTTCCCTGAGAAATATAAGGGACTTCAATCACTTGGGGCAAACTAGACAAAGGAGATGACAACATAAACATTGTAGTTGAGGACAAGCCTCCTCCATTCACAACTAGACTATAAGATTGTGGTGGAAAAGGATAAGATACAACATACCCACCTTCCAACCCCATCACATCCAAATAGAATGATGAATTAACACAAGGTGCTCGAGAAAGTGGAATGTCAACATAATTGTTACTTGGGAGAGAGTCATCAACAACCACAAGATTGGGTAAACCCTGAGGATAGGTTAACTCCATATCCCAACTAGCCTTGTTAGATGGTTGATTTAGTTCCAGAAACCCACACAAAGACACAAGGAAAGCATTCAACGTGGTCTTAAATTCTACCAAAGAGTCTAGGAAGCAACCTCTCCCACTGGCTTCATAAGCCTCGAAAAATCAATCCCATCAAATTCCACACATAAACTATGGTCTAGAGAAACATGGGGGTCTACAAGGATTCCATCTATGGACATTGCATTAGAATTTCCTGAACGATAATCAACAAAGATAGGAGAAATACACTTATTGGTAGTTGATGGGATGTCATCCATAACTTCAAGAGAAACCGAAGCAGAAGCCTTCACCGGTACCAAAGAAGGCTGACCACCCAAATCCTTCACTGTAGAAATCATATCATGCAACAACTCGGGAGCAACATGTTTTAACAACTCCACATAAAATCACCCCAATAGAGGGTCTTCTAGAGAGACAAATAACATTTTATCCCCACTATCCAAGACGTCATTCAAAGGTGTGTTGAGCTTTACCACCTCTTGGTCCCTACCAAAAGAGTTTTCAACCACTGGCTTCTTTCTCCAAATAGACCTGGAGAATCAGAGAGACCAGTCACACATTAAGTGTCCATAGGAGTGACACCTATTGCATATGAAGGGGATACCATTGTAGTCCAAGATTTGGACATGATGAATATTTCCCATTGAAATTGCCATCTTAACCGACAAACCTCCCTGAGATCAATCTTAACAAGGACTTGCACCACAGTCATAATACCCATGGCTTGGAAGCTAAAATCTGTAAAGAGATAGTCACTCAATACCGAACCAATCTTTTGAAAAATATACGAGGTCCACAATTCAATCTGTAACCTAGGAAGCTTAACCCACATGGAATGCTTGTAGATCTTTTCTCTATGAGAGTCGAAAAACAGGGTCCATCGCTTAAGTTTAATGATTACTGAACCCCATAACCAAACCCTTCTAAGGAGTTGTGAAACATTCTCACAAGAATTGAGGATGACCCCCAACCAACGCTTAGCCATGGTAAGACACCGAGGGAAGTACCCCAACAAATTAACCTAAGTAGCACCCACCCATTCTCTGAAAGTGGACATACTCATATTTCGACATTTGAACCTGCCCGCCAAAGCAGTCTCGGAGAGGGAGATGACCTCGTTCATCTATACATCCATCCCTAGTGTTAGGCGAATCTAGGAAAATTTCCTCTTGACACACTTCTTTACCTTTTGCCAAGGAGGCCCGTCAGACTGTTGCTTAGAAGGTTCCTCCGAAGAGTCAATCCCCACTCCCCTTCTTTTCTGTGTCAAACCCTTAGGAAAAGGAGCATTCCTTCTTAGTCAATCAACCACCAGACTTCTACCCGAAACAAATAACCGTACCAACAGACCACCAATCGAATCCTCGTGCTTATAACCAATGAGATGATGAAAAACCTCTTAAAACAATAATTTGCCTCTATCTAGCTCAGAAGTTTGAACAAGCTCTGAAGAAGACGAAGACAAACTCGGAGGGGCAGGCAAGGAAGCGCTAGACGGTGAAAATGTCTTGTCGCCAACAAATAGAGTGAAAGGAGCTCCAACCCTTTCACGAGGAGGGAACTTAGGGATATTACCACCATTAAACAAGACCATTGAAAAGACAACCAAAAGCCAAATGTCCACTAGCTAGCTACACTCAACGTCATAAACGATAATGATAAGCCCGTCCAAGAGATCCATAAAGGGCTCAAATTCAAACGTCGCATTGATGCCATGAAAACATCATAAATAAATCATCGGTCAAGTAAAACCCAACAAAGGGGGCCCATCAATAACTATCCAAAACCATAAAAAAAAACCTAATCAGATCAACATAAAACGACAATCCACTAAGACCTTACAACTAAACAAGGAAATCATCTTCGACACCATAATTATGACTGCTAACACCTAAGCAACATGACAATGGCTCCAAAACCCTAAGCTCCATTGGAATTGCCATTATCTAATGAACTACAATTATTTAACTACATTGCCATATCGAGTTTTTATAATAATTAATTAATTTAATATATACAAAGGATTAATGGTCTTAACCCCACACATGGGTAGGTAAATGTACTTTTCTTTAAACTTTATTATAACCCTACGACAAGAAACAAAACTTTATACGTAACACATTCCAACTCAATACAAAACATCATTGCGCTGCCGAGTATGAGGGAGATCTTGTAACATTTGTCCAATCTTGTATGAGAGAGATCTTGTAACGTTTGTCCATACTATCTTGTAAAGTTTGTCAATATTAAATCCACCAAAAATAATATTGCCAAGTATAAAGTAGATCTTGTAACATTTGTCGAAACCCAACTTTACTTTGTAGTAAAAATAAAATAAAAACATTTACATATAACCACCCAACTTTACCTTAATAATAAAAATAAAATAAAAACACAATTATATTCCAAACATATCAAAACTCTCTTTGACGCTTTATATATATATATAATTGACGAACAAGAGCGATAAACAATAGAAAATTAAAAAGTAAGTTAATTCCCGCTTAATTCGCTCACGGGAGTTTTATTCAATGCCTGGAAGTGGGTGAGGTTATCGCGTAAGCCGCAGGGCATTCGGGGATTGTCCCCTTCAGATATCGCTGAATCTGCTCCTTGTTGAGCTTACGGGAAATTAAAAGATCCAAAAGCTGCCTGCCACGCGGCGAATTACAGTACTTGGAATCCTCATGACGATGTTTGCCATTCAATATTGAAGAGCAGGCGATGGTGATAAAGTCTGTGTATAATGTGGAGAGGAATGACTCGTAGCTGTAATTGGCTTTTGTATTCCCCCCGTCTGTTGCCCATGAAGACGCGGACGCGGACGCGTCCCATATCATTTATTTCATAAACCGGCATTGGCTTGGAAGGATAAGTCACTCAAATCTTCTGATAGGAATACTGTCCACCATAAACCTGTCACACCAGACCATAGCCGGAACAGTAGTACAGGATTTGACGAGGTGTCCAGAGGATAGGATAGTGTAGTTGTGAAAGTGTTTGGTAAATTGCTGCTCCTGTCCCATCCCGTCCCGTTACCATAGACGTTGGTCTAGAGCTTGCAAGGCTCCCCCGGGATTGTACCCGCAAACTCTATGTCTATCACCCTTCATAAACTTGGTTGTTCGTTTGACAGAAAATACTACAGATACCTTACCTTGGTTTTTTAAACAGAGTTTAGTTTAAAAAATTATTTATTTTTACTAAACATGTGAAAATAGCTATTTCAATATCATTTGTTATTATTTTTGTATTTTAATACTATGGAAACATTTGGTGTTGGGCACCCATAGCCTTCTGAGAACTTCATAGTTTTGGGAGCCATAGACACAATTGACGCAAGGATTGAGTTCAGTTCCCAAGCTATAGCCAGCCATATTCACAATTGAAGTTTCTGAAAGATGAAAACTCTTTGGTGCTGGTTTTCTCATGAGTCGAAAGTAAACTACAGTAAACATATATAATACGTTAATTGATGGATGGATTGTGGGCAATGGTATTGAATGTGAATTTATTTCCCATTTGTAGCAAAAGGGCAGCTGCAATGAGCAAACTTTGCTGGTATGCTACTCTCATGATTACTCTTAATCATGGGATCCCCGGTGTTTTTTTTAATTATCAATGCACAGCTTTGAACGTCAAAAGAGAAAGAGAAAGTGAAAATGACTGCTTTTCTATTTTCATCAAAAATAGAATAAATAAAGCAACCACATTGGGTCACATATCTATATTGTGATTATATATAAAAATCTGAAATATAATTTGCATATAACATTTTCAATTTCTGATATAAGAAAACAAAATTTTGAAGAATAAACAAGTTCACTAACTGAGCTCTCTTTCTCCACCAAAGAAACTTAATATAATGATAATCCTCATAATTGTATTTACGTTTTCAATTTAACTTGATCCTTTTAATGCTGATCAAACTCCAGTAGATCCAAATATTAGGCTCTATCAAGGGCTGAGGGATCAAATCTCCCTAAATGCACACAATGACCTATTGGAAGAGAGGTTTGCACCTCCGGAAAGATTTGATCCCTTTAGACGCTTGATAGAGCCTAGGATTTAGATCTAGGTTGGTAATAATCATTAAACAGCTAATGAATGGTCCTTTTAGCTTTTTAATTTTTTTAATTTACCTTTTATAAGTTTATTTATTTAGTCTAACACCATGAAGAAATCATATTTTATAAAAAGTTCAAAATTTTGTAAGCTCATATATTATTGGAGATTTTGAAATGGTAAAAGTATAGCCCTCATTTTCATAATTATTCCAACTAAATTCAGTTGAGATGGACAATGTCATTTTTTTTCATAAATGATGGACTATATCATATTTTTTTCCAATTTTTCATATATATAGTAATAATTAAAGTGAATTAAAATATAAAATATAAAAAGTATATAAAATTAAAAACATTAAATTTAATTTATTATAGTATTTTTTAATATTAATTATAAACATATTTTAATGCTTTAACCAAAATGATTAATTATTATTATTATTTTAATTGATAAAGAATTGATGGGCCTTCACCCATTTACAATTATTCCGAATTATACAATTCCATGATTTCAAATCTTCTTAATTCAAGAGGATGCATCGAGGTAGGACCTTCATTCAAGCTTAGCATTCCAGGAGGTAGAAGACAACCCTTATTTGCTAATGTAACCCTGATTTGCTTTGTAGTATGCCCTGATTTGCTAATGCAGCCCTGATTTGCTTTGTAGTATGCCTTGATTTGCTTTGTAGTATTCCAACTCTCAGCTGAAGCTGGTTTCAAGCCTTCCTCTTGGATAGAAAATCAGTCCCCTTGCCCCAACTTTAACCGGATTTCATTTTGATGCTCCATCGAAGAAGATTGAGACTTTATTTTTCTTTTGCCACCATTTTAGAAATTCCTTTGCCATGGTTCTGACCTTCCAACTTGGTTTAAAAACATGCTTGCCCAGACCCAACTGAATTTTGTCCACAAGCAGTGATCCAAGCCATTTATGCTCAGCTTCAAGTTTGATGGCATCAATTTAAACATTTCCCACTACTTCCAAAAGAAGAGCCTTAGCTTTAATTGCTACAATTTTTGGCTTTATGGCTTTACTGTTAAAAATTGAATCGTTTCTAGCTAACCAAATTTTCCACCATAAAAATTTCGGAATAACTTGCCATATTTTCCTCCATTCATAACTGGTTGAAAGAATGCCAGGATACCTAGTCTTCCAGTCCTTAAACAGATTAACGAGTTCATAATTTAAAGGAACAGATAAATAGGGAAGCCCACGCATGAAATGAGTCCATACTTTTCGAGTAAAAATGCATCCAATAAAGAGATGAGTTGTAGTTTTGGCAGCTTGAAGGAAAAAAAAGCATCTGAAAGGTCCAGAGAAGCCACGTTTTGACAAGTTCTCACCAGTTAAAACTTTCTGGTGCATAAGAGTCCATAAAAAAAAATGGTAAGCTAGGCGGTTTCCAAACTAAATTCCAAAACGCTGCACTGTGAATTGAACCAACGGAATTCTGCACTGACAAGAAGCCACGGGCAGCTGAATAGGAGCCAGTGGATCCCCAACCCCACACGTCCTTGCACTTTAAATGAATGGGGGCCAGGCCAGATAGATTGTTCATCGGCAAATCCTTTTGAAAGATAAGGGTGTAATCGACACGTTCAGGTAGTTCTGGAAGAACCCACGCAGCCCTGTTTCCATGGTTGTCCCAAGAAGAGATATCCAAGAGTCTTAAAAGACCTTTATTTCTCAGCCAAAGCTTAATCCTAGAAAGGGATAAGTCAGAATTGAGAGGGGATTTACTATTTATTTGATCATCCCACAGGAATGTATTTCTGCCATTTCCTGGAATATGATAAAGATGTTGGGCAAAGAAGTCAAGTCCTCTTCTGCATAAATTCCACGAAATAGAACCTTTTGGAGTATTTTTCATCTGAAGATTTCTGAGAGATCCTCCTTTAACATATTTCTTCCAAAAAAATTGACTGACCAGATGCTTTTTATCAGAGAAAAGCTGTCATAGTAATTTGCCTCCCATAGCTAAATTAACCATTTTCGGATCTCCGATTTGCGATCCAACTTCTAGTGTAGGTCTTTTAACAGTATCCCATTTGACCATATGCATTCGGTTCTAGTTTCCTTTTCCACCTTTCTAGAGGAAGTCTCTGATAAGCTTGGATATCTGATCCATAATCGATTTAGGTGCCAGGAGAAGAGATGATTGGTAAATAGGAAGAGCTGAGAGAGTTGACTTAATCAAAGTGAGCTTCCCTGCCTTCGTGAGCCAATGGCCACCCCACAAGGCAATATTTGATTTTTATCTTGCTAATGATTTCCAACCAGAGAGGAGGGTTATTTTTTCCCAAGGTTAAAGGAAGTCTCAAATACTTAACCTTATCCCAAGTAGAAAATACTTCAAAGCCTAAAATCTAGATATGTTTGCAACAATTGAATGATCTACATTCCAGACATACACGACGCTTTTACGATTGTTAATAAAAGCCCCTGAAATAATACAAAAATGGTGCATAATTTCTGCAAAAACTCTTTACATTTTGAGAGAAGCCCCTCCCAAAAGTAAGGTATCATCCGCAAAGAGAGCATGGTTGATAGCTTCAACACCACTAGCTGGATGGATGCCCAAGATAATCCCATCATTTTTCCCTACAGTTAACTTTCTACTCAAATAATCAACCATTAGAATGTACAAAAACGACAAGAGAGGACATCCTTGCTGAAGACCCCTGGTAGCTTGAAAGAAGTTAGTTGGTCTGCCATTAACCAATAGCGCTATCCAAGGCTTATCAATACAAGCTTTTATCAAATTTATCAATGCAGGGATAAAACCAAAAGAACAGAGAATTGAGTAAAGAAAAGATAGCTTTACCCTGTCAAAGCCTTTTTCCATATCAAGTTTAATTAGCATGCCCTTCTCCTTTCTTTGAAAACTATAATGCATGGCTTCCTGAACTTGGATCACAGTGTCCAAAATATGCCTCTCTTTTACAAACCCACCTTGAAGAGGTGATATCAACTTCCCAAGCAAAGATTTGAGCATGTTAGCTAAGAGTTTAGGGAAGATTTTATAAGAAGCATTGCAAAGTGAAATAGGTCTGAATCAATCAAAAGTAGAAGGATTAACTTCTTTAGGAATTAGTGCAAGGAAAGTGGAGTTGGTGCATCCACCCACTTTGGATTTTAATTGAAATGATTTGATCATCTAAAGTAAATCTTTCCTGATTATTGTCCAACAGACTCTGTAAAAATGAAAAGAGAATCCATCAGGGCCTGGGGCTTTCTTCGGTTCCATAGACCAAATAACAACAATGATCTCTTCCTCCGAAAAAGGCTTCATTAACTCGTCATTTTCCTCTTCCCTCACCAAACAAGGAATATTGGTAAAAAATTCATAGGTTAAATCAGAATCAATAGAGCCATCTTCTTTATACAAGTTCTGAAAATGAACTTCAACAGCTTGTTTAATTTGAGAAATGCCTTTAAAAGTTTCACCAGATAGAGAGGAAATTTCTGAGATATGATTTTGAGAAAGTTTAGCTATGTATTGTTTGTGAAAAAAAGATGTATTCTGGTCTTCTGCTTTCATCCATGTACTACGTGACTTCAATCTCCAATATTCTTCTTCTTGTCTGAACGCACGAAAGGGGTTAAACTGAGCTTTTTGCTCTTTTTCCAACATGGCAGAGGTAATTTCTGATTGTTCCATTTCCAATTGGATTTCCTCCAGGTTTTTTAGGGCCTCCTTTCTTTCATTGATTGGATTTTTCCGAGAGTGTTTAACTCATTCCTTTAACGTAGCTTTGGTGTTTTTGAGTTTCCTCTCCCACACAAAGTTCAATGATCCAAAGACTAGAAGATCCCACGCATTGATATAATACTCATAAACCCATCTTTGCCAATCCATAGTGGGCTGAACCAGAAGGGGATGGGACCGAGATCCTCTTCCTCTTCTAGCTGCAGCATAATCGACTTATGATCCGAGGTAAGCTTAGGCAAGATGCTTGAGGAGATAATAATTTTTTTTCCATCAGCAGAGAATTCTGGACTAGAAAACAATCCAGCCTGGCATAAATGTTAGCTGCTCCAATTCTATTATTAGTCTAGGTATATCTACCTTTTTTGGGTTTAAAATCAATCAAATCCCAGAGTGTAATGAAGTTCTCCACCATTTTGAGCATGGATCTCTCCCACAGATTCCACCTTTCTTCTCTTTAGAATCCAACGTGATATTTAAATCACCAGCTATCATAATATTTGAAAGAGAGTTTGCAGCAATGAATTATGACAAAGAATTCCAACATTCTCTTTTCTCCTGGAAGTTAATAGGTACGTAGAGATTAAAAAGAGCAAAGGAAATCGTACTTGGGAGATGTTGGAGTTCAAAGAAAATCCAACGCTGCGTTACATGAGAGTTTTTCAAAGAGAAAAGGTTTTATGTCCACAAGGTTGCAATACCACCAGCAGAACCTTGAGCACTCACAACCATCCCAACATTCTTATTCCAATTCTTTTTACTTAAGGACATAAGGCTATCCTCATCTATTTTTGTCTCTTGGAGCAGTAGAACATCAGAAGGAGCCATTCTTAAGAGATCTTTTACAACTTCCACTTTCTATGAATTTCCAAGCCCTCTGCAATTCCAAGAGACAATGTTCATTATTTAATATTGGCAGAAGGAAGAGGGCCTCCTTTTGAAGGTCTAGCCCTGGTATTCCTGGCAATTGACATCTCAATTGTAGCCTGGATTCCTTGCATCTTCAGGCATTCAACTTCTTCCTCCCAAATCTTCTTAAGGGATTTGCATCCTTTTTTTGAGGACCTCTCAATTGAATCTTCTTCAGATGAACCAAAGTATTCCATGGTTTTCTTTTTTTTGGCCATTTCTGCATATGTAGGAGAGTTTCCCTCAGTAGGAGAGCCTAGATTTGATTATGCTAATGCTCTATTTTCTTCTTGTGTCTGATCTTAAGCTTGAGGAACTTCTCCCTCTTCAAGAATTGAAGGTTGTTCTTCAAGGATGCTCAAAACATACAAATTATTTTGAGTTGTTACTTCCTTCATATATGTTCCAGTTTTATGTTGTTTTTGTTTGGGGGGATTACTACCCGACCCCATTTCTGCTCTTTTTCCCTTTGAATTATTTCCTTGCTTTGATGAACTTGTTTTTTGGACTTGTGTCCATTGTTCTCCCTTCTCTTTGGTAGCTTCTTCATCAGCTTTCTTCTTGCATGATTTGGCAAAATTTCTGTAGCCATGACAATGTCGGCACTTGAATGGAAATTGCTCATAATCAAGCTCCTGCACATGTGACCAATCTATTACTATCAACTTAATAGCTTCAAGAATCCCTCCCTCCATGTCCACTTCAACACATATTTGAGCACAAGTGTATTGTTCTCTTCTTTCAGCCCTATCAATATACTTCCCCAAACTGTTACCTATAGCTTCAAGAGACTCTGAGTTCCAACAATGAAGAGGAAGATGCGACAGCCTAACCCATACAGGAACAACGGAAGGGACATCCTGATTCAAATCAAAATCCAGAGTCCACTTATTCATGTAAAGGCCTTGAGGGCCCATGAAATATGGCCCGTTCCTAAAAATTAAATCTTTGTCTTCTGAGTTTTCAAATAGAAAAACATAATATCCTTTACCTATCAGGTTGCTACGAAAGCCTTCTGAGATGAGAGGTTTCTAGTTTCTTTGAACCCACCCGTCGATTGCCTTGGGAGAAGGCTAAAGACCAATAAACTGGCCAATCAGACCCCGATCTACAATATTCATGGCTGTTCGGCATGGTTGTTCCGCGAGTAGATCCACCGAGGGGATTTTGTCTAGTTTCTTGACAAAAGTATGTTGATTCTGAGTGGGCTTCTTGTTGTTGCTTGCTGCTACCAATCTCATGAAAGAAGTGAGTTCAGGAGGAGGAGAGGACCCCCCTCCATCAACCATGAAAGAAAATCTTAGAGCACTAAAAACTACAGAGAAATCAGGAGCAAAAAACTCCCAAATCCAAAATCAAAGAACTAAGAAGAAATAACTCCCAGGCAATAAAAATCCTCCACCGATTCGAACTTCAATGAGAGACAGACTCCACCAAGACAAAAGCCAGCATCCAAACATCAGAGAGCCAAACCGATTCACCACTGTCTGAGCACGGATGTACTTCCACCGATCCTCAGAGCAATGAGAAGAGCCAAGAACTGCACGAGGGTTTGAAAAATCTTCTTGGAGCGTGAATCCAAACTATGGAAATTTTTCATAATCGAAACGAATTAGTGTTATAGTTAACATAATAAGAGAATAAATAATTTCCTCTATTAAGTATTCGATATTTATTTGAGGAAGGTTCATTGCCCTTGAGCAATACGATATTGTAAAGCTATAAGGTGTAGGAAAAACAAAAAAAAGCCCCAAATTTATGTAACTTCCAAAGACATAAGTGTGACTTCTCCTTTCTTATGACTATGAATCACATTCCCATTTCCATATGGTGGAGTGGACACATGGGGTGCATGGGAATTTAAGTATAATTTTAAATTATTTAATTTAATTGTTTATTTAAAAAATAATAAATTATTTAATTCAAGTTTAAATATAATTTTAAGTTATTTAATTTGATTGTTTATTTAAAAAATATTTTGATATAGTGATAAAGAAATTGAGAAAGTGAAAGTTTAAAATTATAAAAGAATATATTTTAATGAAATGTTACTATCGATGAGGTTATAAAGTTTGGAATTGCAATATTTTTAAAGAAATATAAATAGAATTTGAAAACATAAAATGTTTATAATTTTTTATAATATATATATATATACATATTAATTGATTTTAAAAAATGAGTGTAATATATTTAGTAAATAATTTATTGTATATTTAATTTTTTTTTTAAAGAAAGTGTCTAATTAATACCACTTTTGAAGTATAAAACAACTTAAACTCTCAACTCTTTAGTTTTTTATTTATTTATGTACTATGTGACAATTCCTGAATATGGAATTATTGGTTTATAGATGGTTGTGACAAAGGGTTTAACCCAACGTCTTACTTAGCGTTGTGCTAACTTCCACTTACTTCTCTTGCAGGTCTTTCATTGGGTGACAATCTCCTAGACCAAAGCATTCTTGGACTGTGGATTAAACTAGTCCACCCCTTACCCTTTTTTAAAAGATAAAAATAGCACTAGGAAGGAATCCTAGGCTCCCTTAAGGTTTGGTAAACAAGGTTTTAATGGTGTGAGGTTTTTGGATTAATAAATCTTAACCCAAGGTTTATAACCCAACATATGCATTGGTTTTTCCTGAGGTCTATGATGGAATACAATTGGCTTGCACTTTTTCTTCGTTGAGCCCTTTACCCTACCCAACGCTTTTTATTGTCATTTACTACTCATTATTCCACTCACAGAGAAGTTTGATGGGCAACTCCACGACTGTCGAACCTTCAATGAACAAGTGATGTATGACTCAGTTCGACAGGTTGTGAAGTTTGTTTTTAAATCAGTTAGCCATGATATTTGTTTGGCCAATAAGCAAGGAGAGAGTCTATAGTATTATGTGGCTTTTACACCCTGGGTGTCGACTGAACTAATGTATGGTACCTCTACTTGATATGTGGTATCGTGCTTTAGTAAGGATATAGAGTATTAAATACTCTTGCAAACTGTAGTTGTTCTTCACTGTCATATCAACGAGTTTGGGAGGCAACTAGGGTTTCCCAAGTTGTCGACTTTACACAGTTTATAAATTCTTGTCAAAAGTATGAACACATGTAACACACTTTCCTTTCATCTTTCTTATTCTGCATTATCTAGTTCTCAAGTTTCAAAGCACAATAATTAACTAGTTGTTATGCCAGGTTCTTGGCCGTAGCGAGTGAAGACATTGTGGTTGAGATGGATGGCCATACGCCGTCAAGTAAGCCTTTGGTTTAGAATCTCTGTCATACCCACTCTACTTGGATTTTGGAGGCACATATTACTCAATCCTCAATTGGCTGCAAGAATGGTAATGCATGGAGGGTTTGGTAGTCATTCGAGTAGGAAGAGTTGGGTTTTTTAAGTTGTTGCTTCTTATTGTAAGTTATTTAACTTATTAGGGTCATGGTCCTCTTTCTTTTTAAAAGATGTAAACCCTTTCGTGTTTGTGTAATTGATGTTCGTTTATAAACTACGCGGATTCTTAGAATTTAAGGGTTTGTATCGTGGATCTTATCAGTCTTAACTAAGTTTCGGTTTTTGTTTCATCGTTTGCATTCGATAATATTTATATATGTATTAGCTCATGTTTTCAATGGGTTTATCCCGTGGCATTTCCATTAGTTTAAAAATCAATATGTTTATGTTATATGTTGTTATGCAATGTATATGCAATCGATGTAACTGCCTTCGTTCAGTAATTGAGTTATTTCTATTTTATATAACTAACAATTTCCCATCCAAGATTTTGTTTGTTTCTAGGGTTTTTAAGTTAGGGTTTACTGCGAGTAACTACCCTGGTAATTCAGTCTGTTCATTAATCAAACTCTTAGGGTTTGAAAAATAGAAAATACCCACATAAACAATTATAAAAGGAAAATAATATATGAAAGGAAAATTTATTCAAATAAATGAAACATTGAGTCTTGATTCCTAATACACATATAATTTTCTTTTATGAAATAAAACCAACATATAAACATAGAATATTTCCATAACCATAAATATGATGAAATCAATGTCTTAATCAACATATCTGTAATTTGCTCTGGAAGTTGACATTCACACACCACCCAACCTTAGGATTTTTGAAATTTATGTGTTTGCAAAAGTTCCACACCCTTGCCCAGATCTCTTAGTTTAGGTTCCACTCTCTTCAGCTCCAAGTTACCACCAGTCTTCAGGTTCAGTGTAATTATTTCAAGAACCTAACTCTTCATGAGCTCACTTCTGGTTCTGTTCCATAGACTGACATCTCTCAGATGTTCACTTGCAACTCTGTGCTATTTCTTTTCTATCTTAGAGCCTACACATTCCTTGGTGATCTCTGACAACTCTCTTTTTCTTTATTTTTCATGCCCCCTTTTTTTCCTCGCCTAGGACTTTTAATACCTAATAACTAACTCTCCCTTCAAGACTCGCAACTTGTCTTCGTAAAAATGACTGAAGATTTAGTTAATGCCTAAACTCAGATTTCTGTCATTTAATTGCATGCCTATCTAACTTCCATATTAGAGTCATATTATTTTAAAATGAATTTCTACTCAAATAATTAGTTTTCGTTACATACACATAATTTAAATAAAGTTACTTAAAAATATTAAAAAAAGCTATTACATTAAATTTCTTATTAAAGTTTCTATTTAATAAGAATAATGTCAAGATATTGTTTGGATTGAATAGGTATATAGATTTAATTATTAAAAACATGTATTAAAAAATAAATTATAAATTTAAACATAAAATAAAATAAAATAGGTATCGACACCTAAATAAATTTTAATAATCAATTTTAAAATATATATAATATAATAATAACATCAATCTTTTTAACTTAAAAGAATCAATAAATTCAATGTAACAAAAATTTAATCTTTTTAACTTGTTGAAATAAATTCTTAATCCTTATAAGAAAGTAAAGAATATAATCATAAAAGAAAGTTCCATATACTTGCTCCTGAAGTAACTTACGAGGTACGTAAATACAACATAGAAAAGATACCTTCAATAAGATGTATTCTTCACTAAAGTCTATGTTTGACTGTTCGGTTTGCTATTTTTCTAGAAACGTAAGTCAAGGATTCCCTCGTTCGATAAAATAATTAATAATAAAAATGATTGAATTTTGCTATGTTTTAGTTTGAATTTGAAAAGATTGATTGATGGATGTCACTTACTAAAATAAAAAAATAACAAACCAGATGTGTGTGGAGTTGAATGAGAAAGAGGTGAGACAACCATTACGAGGATAGTCCCACCACCCATGTGGGGAGAGGAGGGAAGTGGAATACTAAAAGTATCTAGGCTCCAGCCATGTTATAAATTCCCACCTCAGCTGAAGCCAAGCTGTCATATCTCAGAGGGTCCACCTAGAATTCAAAGTAATGAAGTTTACTCTCTCTGCTCTAAACAATATCCCGTATATAAACTACACCCACGCACAATGAGTGCATGATTTTTGATTCGCAAGGTCGGGTCAAGGTCTCGGCTCGCCTCACGCTCTCATATCCTCGGCGAACATGTTCAGGGTTTGAATCAACAAAACAAATCCAGGAAAGAGAAGGATTGAGGCACAAAACAAATCCAGGGAAGAGGGAAATATTCAGGCTCGACCACTGCCTTGAACAATCCATTGCTTGCCATAAGCATAAACAGAGGTACTCATTCACTGGTGGTATTAAGCGCAGCATTTTGTTCTATTCGATGTATTTTATTTTGTTTTTCTATAGGCTTAGAGTCCTGTCAATCGGATCTCGAAAAATCGATTCATATTAACCTGCAGAATAGACTATTACATGGCAGATGGCGAGTTTTCTGGCGATTTTTAATGCATTTGCTCTCTTTAAAAAAAATAAATTAACAGCGTCATTTAAGCATTGCATGGCAAACATTGGGGTATTACATTGCCGATGCTGCTATTAGGTTAGATTGCACTTTCGTGTGTTGGTCATGGATGGAAAGTGGTAATCGTAAGCGATTTTAATGTTTTGGAAAACTGGGTATTGTGTTTTTAATTCATTAATGCTTCTTCTTTGGAGAGCCTTGAAGAAGAAGTGCTGAAATGCCTTGCAGTAAGTAATTGAGGACTTCAATAGAGGTTTTCTGGGGCAAGTAAGGTTTTGTATCCTCCGGTGGTGTTTTTGAATTTCTGGGCGATATCAGAGAGCTGCATTGTATTCTTCTTACTTAGGGCCGTTTTCTAGAGGTTTTCTTTTAATTGAAATCTCATTAATAGGGTAGCAGTGTCCAGGTGAATTCTTTTGTTGATAATGTGATTTTTTAACTTATATTTTTATGGGAACAAGCAAATCAATGAATTATCATGAAATTGTAGTATCTATGATTATAATCTTTTCGGTTAATGGCAAGTCTCAATTTTCAGATCCTCTGAACTCCAATGTGGGTTTACCGTCTACGGTAGCATAGAAATCTAGGGTTAACTGCTGTGAACCATGTACTTATTTTCAATGAATTACCTTTAAAATTTTATGGCCATTATCTTCAGTAGGGTTTGTTTGTTTAAATTATGGTATCCTCCAAATGGAACCAAGCATGTGTAGAAAATTGTTATTCTTTATAAATGCTTGAAAGGATTGAAATAGCAAATGTCTCGATTGTGGATGCCATTATGCTGATTTGTTGTAATTCACTTATGTAAGGTAGCATCTTGTATGGAATATAGTTTCTTTGGTCTTGAGCATCTGAGCTCAACCATGGAAGGCCTGAATGCTAATTTGCCAGGAAACTTGGGGACGGGGACGGGGATTGGGACTGGGACGCCACTTTTTGAAACAGGGGACTTGGGTACGTCAGGGGTATATATATATAATAAAAAAATAAATCAATTTATTTTTCACTAGTATTCAATTTCAATAATTAACAAGTACAATTAACATGCACATTGCTTCAAAGTTCATAAATCATTGATATAAAGTGGGAATTACATATGAACCTTAAGTATAAACTTAACTATAGTTGATGGAGCTTTTGGTTTTTCAAAATTAGAAATACGCACATGCATAGAAACGTCTGCACAAACATCAACAAAGTAGGTTTTCTATCATTCATGAAGGATAAAGAATACGGTCTGTGCAACAACATTGGAACAACTTGCACAAATGATCAATAATTAACACAAACTATGCCAATAAAAATCCAATGACAAGATCTGGAGTCATAAAAGAATAAGGCAATCTTCTAGAAGAAACAGTCTAAGAATAGATACCAGCCCCTCCAAGCTAGATAGTGCCATCTCATTAACTTAAAAGCACAAAGCTTTTAAGTCTAAGACAACCTAAGCTTGTCTTGTCTCTCCTCTGCCTGTATCATCTCCTTTGTGCAACAAGCTCTCCTCTCGCAGGATCCAACAAAAGTCAAGACTCAACTTTGCGTTGGGAGAAGTGGATAGGCCTGCGGGGTCTTAAGAGGGTAGGGGAAACCATGACTACCATGTCCCTCTTCATAGAGGTAATTTTTTTATAATTTTCACATACTGGAGATTCCCCGAAGTCCCCAAAATCAGGGGATGAAGTCCCCAAAATGAGCAAAGTTTCCTGTTTTTGGGCCAGAAGTACCCGATACTTGGGGACTTCGGCGGGGACTTCAGGGGACGTTGACGAAGTACCCAACCCGGTTTCTCAGGACTTGGGGATGGTTTCCGGGACGGGGACACGAACCCAGCCCCTGGGGACGGGTACCCCTGCAACACAGCCTGAATATCTTGAAAATGTTCAACAATGCTGTCGTTATTGACAGTTGGGTTAGTGTGGCATTCCTGTTGTAGACCGCTTTTTGACTGTAAAAATAGTGCTGTATAGTTTGTAAAGTCATTTTGAAATTTAAACGAGCGAGTATTCAATCAAAGAAATATTCTGTATGGATAATGGAATGCCAATTTAATATGATGCGCATGCATTATAACAAGTTCAAGCAATTTCAAGAATAAGGAGCATTATAATCTACGGGCAAAAGACAGAGGATTTCTAAAATATTGAGTTATAGCTGACATATGTGTGGAACATTAGAAAAAGGTTTAATTTATTCAGTCAGTTTCTTGTTAAATGAAAGCGGTGAGGCCTGTATAGCATCTATTGGACAGATACAGATTTGATGACATTCATCTAATCTGTGTGTGCTGGAGCCTGGTATAATATGCAGAAGTTCTTCAGGTATGTTTTATAGGGAGAAGTAAAACGATCGAGATTTTGAAGTTCAGAAAGCATTTTATTATTTACAGAACAGAAAATGCTTATGTAAGGTAGCATCTTGTATGGAATATAGTTTCTTTGGTCTTGAGCATCTGAGCTCAACCATGGAAGGCCTGAATGTCTTGAAAATGCTCAACAATGCTGTCGTTATTGACAGTTGGGTTAGTGTGGCATGCCTGTTGTAGACCGCTTTTTGACTGTAAAAATAGTGTTGTATAGTTTATAGTTTGTAAAGTCATTTTGAAATTTAAATGAGCGAGTATTCAATTAAAGAAATATTCTGTATGGATAATGGAATGCCAATTTAATATGATGCGTATGCATTATAACAAGTTCAAGCAATTTCAAGAATAAGGAGCATTATAATCTACGGGCAAAAGACAGAGGATTTCTAAAATATTGAGTTATAGCTGACATATGTGTGGAACATTAGAAAAGGTTTAATTTATTCAGTCAGTTTCTTTTTAAATGAAAGCGGTGAGGCCTGTATAGCATCTATTGGACAGATACAGATTTGATGACATTCATCTAATCTGTGCTGGAGCCTGGTATAATTTGCAGAAGTTCTTCAGGTATGTTTTATAAGGAGAAGTAAAACGACCGAGATTTTGAAGTTCAGAAAGCATTTTATTATTTACAGAACAGAAAAAATAAGCTGCTACTATTAGAAAACAATTGGCGTTGGAAAATACAAGAACAGCATTGACATGGAGTCTTTGACAACTCTTGTGAATTTAAGAGACAAGAGGGATGCATCGCTAAGAATTGTTGGAAAGAATGAAAAGCTGCTGAGTGTTGAATGCTCCAATGCTGTTATGCACAGATTGTCAAGCACAGTAATTATGTGAAGTGGGGGCCTGCAGACTTCTGCAGTAGTGCTGAATAAAAAGTGTGGAAGACTTAATGCATGGTACAAATGAATTGTCCAGTGCCTAGGGCCATGAAGTTGCAACTCCCAGTTGCTGATATGGCACAAGCAACAAAGCAGAAGTTGACTCAGTCAACTTTGGTTAGAGTCACATTAATGCTACTAGTGGAAAACAATTGATGTTGGAAGATACAAGAACAGCATTGACATGAAATCTTGGACAACTCTTGTCAATTTAAGAAACAAGAAGGATTTATCCAACAAAGGATGGATGTATTGCTAAGAATTGTTTGAAAGATTGAAAAATTGCAGAGTGTTGAATGGTTTAATGCAGTTATGCATAGATGGTCAATCACAGTAATTGTACGAAGTGCGGACCTGTAGGCTTCTGTGAAAGTGATGAATGAAGAGAATGGAAGATTTAATGCTTGGGACAAATGAAATGTCAAGTGCTTAATACCACGAAGTTGCAATGCCCACTCGCTGATTTGGCACAAGCAACAAAGCAGAAGTTGACTCAGTCAACTTTGTTTAAAGTCCAAGTCAACTTTGCTCTACAAAAGTGGTGCCTACTGAAAGTTGAGCAAGTTAGTTACATGAAGCCACCATCGCACCTTATGAGGAATTTTTTGAGATCAAACTAGCAGGTGGATCCAGGAGTGCAGATTCAGATGGAGGAAAGCTAAGTCAAAGACCTAGGCATAGTGATCAACCTGAGATATAATTTGTAGACATGTAAAATATGTTTAGGTTAGACACTGAGGTAGTCTGAAGCAATGGCAGCATAGTTTAGAGGGGCAGTCTGCTTTGTAACGGGCCACAGAGGCATGCGCTTGTTTAGGGGTCTGTGAAACATATATGATTTAGCAGCCTTTCCTCTGTACACTGTTTTGAGTTTGCCCATGAGTTGTAAAATTTCTTTTGGGGCTTTTGAGCCATACACACAGCCCAATGCTGTTGCATCATTGCTGTACTTGTGTTGTTTGTAGTCTCCTTAGATAATTCAAGCTATTGTTTCTGCAAACCTTGTGTGCAGTGAAGTACTATTTTATGAGTCTTTGTCCATGCTGAAACTGAGATTGCATGTTGTGTAGTTTAATTTTTTAGTTAGTTGTGTTGAAATTGTGTAGTTCAGTTAACAGAATAAGTTAAAGTAACTTTGGTGGAACTGTTGAGCACAATTCTATTCAAGTGATTGGTGTGCAGACCTTACTTGCAGTGGTATAAGGGATAGAGTAGGCAGTAATTGGTAGTGTTTGCACTGTTCTGAACCTGATGCCCTGAAGTTTGCATTATTTGTGTATCAATGTATTCGTAAGAGTCCGATTATCAAAAGTCAGAATATCTCACATGGTATCAGAGCCAGTAATTGTGGCTCTGGTATATTGAAGTCAGAGCTCAAGTTGCAGTTCTGGATGTTTTTTGAAGGTGTTCTGATGACTGGGTCTGGAAGTTTTTGGAAGAGTTGCTAAAAAGTAAAACCATTAAACTGGAAGCAAGGAGGAGCTGCAGACTCTAGAGATGGCACCCTTGTTTAGCATCAGCTCCAAAATCTGAGTTGGATGTCCAGGATTATGGTATTGAAGTACAATAGCTGTAATGTGATGGTGAAATAGAAATTGTTGAAGTTGGTTAAGGCTTGGAGCAACCTCCAACTTATAATATTGAAATGAGAAGCATCGAGCAAGAAATGTAGACACAATTTATATTTTGGGATTGTCCCAGATCACACCATTCTGTAGATTAAAATTGCAAATACAACAAAGATGACCTGGACAATGTTGTAGAATTTTTATGAGACCTCAAATCAATCACGATTAATGTACTTGCAGAATCAGTTGTAAGTGTTGAAGATAATTGAAGGTGAAATTGTCATGGAGTAGATGGCATGAATCCAAGATATAAGAGACTGGTTAATTGCAGTTGGGGACAAGGTTGAAGAGAAAGATTGTGTTGTGCTAATTGTCAATGTGTTAGCTGCATTTTTCAGCCCTTTGTTACTAGTTTGAATGTGACAAGGAAGACTCTTGGACTCTCTCTTCATTATCAGGAAGGCATGTTGCTGGAAGAACAACAATGGCTTAAGGGATTTAAGAAGAATGGAAGAAGTGAGATAGCTTTCAGTGCAAAAATGAAGATCAAGGTGCATGACAAATGTAGGAAACTCAACAAAGTGGATATCAACCACAAAAGAGCCAAAAACTATGTCATGTGCTATTATTGCAGAAAGTCATGACATGTAGTGTGAACTTGTTCTAATAGAAAGACAAAGGAATCCCAAGGCAAATACAATAAGCATTTTGGATAGTATGCAAAAAGGAAGGATCAAGAGAAGTAGAAGTCCAGAAAAGGTGCATTGTTTATATCGCGTTTGTGGCCAAAAACACTGCTAATGATTTGTGGTATATTGATCTAGGTGCAATTAACCATATTACTAATGAGAAGGAATGACTTGAAAATATGAAAGTGTAGTCTTTGGGTGAATATCCATGTAGTGATGAATAATGAAATCTAGGTTGAGGGGAATATCCATGCAATGATGAATAATGAAGTGAAGAACATAAGGGATGCAATATATGCCCATGGTTTGAAGAAAAAATGATTGTTTATAAGCCGAACAACAAAGTTGAAGCTTAAGGGGCACTTTAGATGACATAGTTAAAGCTCAAAGGGGACTTTAAAGGATGGAATTAAAGCTCAAGTGGGACTTCAAACAACAAAGTTAAATCCCAAGGGAGACTTTAGATGGCAAAGTTAAACCTCAAGTTGGACTTGAACGATGGCAAGTGCTTAATCAATGATGGAGGCAACACATATCAAGTTGTCGTACAATGATTTCTAAAAGGCAATGTATACAAATTCGAGGCAAAAGTTTCTATAGTGACTGTAATGGCGACTTCAATTGTGGGTGAAAACAAAAGTTGCAGCATTTGAACTATGGACATTTAAAGGTTTAGAGTTTAATTTATGCATAAACTCAATATGGTGCATGGATTTCCCAACAAACACAAACTCAACGAGCTACTTAAAGCAATCATATTGGAAAACAAACTAAAGAAAAGTTGTCGAAAAGAAAAACATACTAATAAAAGAATGCATTGGAGTTGGTCCATGTATATTTGTGTGATTCTATGAAAACACTCTCTATCAACAAAGCTCTCTACTTCATGACTTATATAGATGATCACATTAGAAAGGCATGGGTGTGGTTTTTGCCCCATCAATTTGAAGGAATCAAATACTTTTGGAGTTTCAGTCATAAGAGAAGAAGCAAAGCAAATAAAGGTTGAAGACTCTGAGACTTGCTAATGGAGGTGAGTATAAGTCATTAGCATTTGAAAATTATTACAAGGAATTCATAGGTAGTTTCCAATTGTGTCTATGCTAGAGCAAAATGAGTGTTGCAAAGTGTAGGGGTTGAGTAATTCGAAACACGACTAGAAGCATATTAAATCTCCCCATGAAAGAAGCATAGTTGGAGGTGAATTTAGAAGTAGTTTGTTATGTTGTGTATCGACAAGCTCCCCATGAAAGAAATTTGGAATGTGACCCCCAAAGAAGTGTGGAGCAG
Organism: Pseudotsuga menziesii; assembly: GCA_001517045.1. NCBI lineage: Eukaryota > Viridiplantae > Streptophyta > Pinopsida > Pinales > Pinaceae > Pseudotsuga > Pseudotsuga menziesii. Next base: position 1,233,025 of record LPNX011192813.1, read on the forward strand.
AAGGAATTTCATTATGAAGGATTTTTGACTATATGGAAATACCGTGTATGTTCACACCTTAAAAAATGTTAGGATATTTAGACACTTAGGAGTTAGTTAAGATCAACTTGTGTAATATATCCGTTAGGTAAAAGTGTGTTTCTTTAGTATGCATTAGTATGTATTTGTAAATATTCTAATCCGACGGTCACGATATGTTCTAGACATAGAGTGATCCGACGGTTCAACTTCTCTTAGATCATACCTACCATTGATCCGTGGCTTAACACCTGATTGGTCCATGATCTCTATTTAAAGTGCATGGAGGGTCCTTGGCTAGTTGATCGATTATGAGAAGCTCATGTAACTTTTTTTCTTTTGCATAATAAATTGCTCCAAGTAGTTATTTGACTGAGGCCGTGGATTGTTTTCCTCTCGAGGGTTTTAGCCACATGACAAACACCGGTGTGTTGATCTGTGATCTATTTGTGTGAAACAGTTGCTCAAGGTGTTCAGTCTTTTGGGAGTACCTTGTGTACCCGAACATGGTATCAAAGCGTTTATGAAGAGCTGCTTTCGGTTTTGATCAAGATCTGGTATCGGTGTTGCTGAAACTTTGAAAGGGTTTCTGGTTCTGGAGCTTCTGTGCATTTGTGGCCTGTGGGAGCTGTCCCATTGCGTCTGGAGCGCCGTTTCCATTGGGAAATAGTTTTTGTTTCATCGAAAACTGTTTCCGTTTGTTCCAAAAACATCCATTTCGACAAATCTGAAGGTATAATGTTACAGTGACGGATTTTTTTTTAAAATCTCTCATATTTTATCAATTTTATTATTAGATCTTACTGTTTTAGTCTCAGACTGTTGCCTTCCTTGGCTGCATATGCTCTTTGCCGTGCACCTTGCGTGATCGCGGTGAATTAGAAACAACAAGGGAAAGTTTTTTTTTCTTGTCTTCTCGACTACGTATGCTCTTTGCCGTGCACCTTGTGCGATCACGGCAAATCAGAAATAATGAGAAAACTTGAAAACATAGACTTTTCGGGTAAGCTAACCAAGATCTAACACCATTGTGTGGAAAAAGTTTTTTTTGTTTTTGTTTTTTGTTTTTTTTTGTGATTTGTAGAGAAAAAAGGCAAGCACAGAGAACGAGAAAGAATAGTAAAAAAAATAAAAAAAGCTCCCTTTCTCTTTCCATTCTTTTACGTACCTTTTAAACTTAGCTCACTTGGTCCAAAGTTGCTTTATTCCTTAATAGGTCTTGAGTTCAAGTCTTATTAAGCTACTTTTTAGTGCATGCAATTTCTATTTTCAAGTTACTTTATTGTAAAAGTGCATCTCACATAAATAAAATAAAATAAAAAGTGAGTCACTTAAGTCTTTTAATTTATTGCTGCACTATTTAAAAGTAACATTATTGTAAAAGTGAACATCACTTATTCTACAAAAGTGATTCACTTAAAAGCAACTTTATTTTAAAGTGATTGTCAAAGGTTGATCTTGAGAAGAGGGGGGTTCCTTTTTTTAGTTGGTCAAGTTAATATCTGCCACGTCACTATTGGGGACATCTTCAACATTTTCTTTGATCAAGCATAACTTCATCATCTAGAATCAGTTTTCAGTGCCGTTTTTTTTAAAACCGTATATTTTTTCGAGCTCTTTGCATCCAGACAGTTAGTTTCTGTTATTTCAGCATTTAATTTACAGTATGGCCGCCCCTTGTGATATTATACTTACAAGTTCTAACTATTTCTCATGGAAATCTTGTATGGAGGATGTTCTGCGAAGTAGGGGACTTTTCAGGATAACCTCAGGGAAAGAAACAGAACCCGTTGATGATGATAAGAAAATTAAATGGGCAAATAGATGTGATGAAGCTCATGGATTGATTGGGATGTCAATCTCCACTGATTTGCGATTCCACATATCTGGAATTGATGAACCTGATCAAGCTTGGGAAAAGTTGAAATCTGTGTTTGGTAAACACAATGAAATTCGGGGTCATCAACTTGAGAATGAGTTGATTTCCTTGAATCCAAATGATTTTTCATGCATTCAAATCTATTTATCCAGGTATAAAACTCTCAGACTATTATGTGCAGAATGCAAGATTAAGAAAGAAGACAAACAATGTATTTATCATATTCTTTCCAAACTTGGACCTGTATATTCTGTTTTTGTATCTACATTCTACTCCATGAAAGAATCCTTGATTGCAGCTAGCTATCAAGACCCTAGTCTTGAATCCTTTTGTGATTCTTTAATTAGAGAGCAAGATAAGTTCATTTATCTTGGAATAATTAACAATGCAGATACATTTGAGAAAGCCTTATTGTCCCAATAGAAAGAGAAGTCCAAGCCTCCCAAGAAACATAATTTTCGCAATAATAAGCCAAACAATAAGGGTCCCAAAACCTCTTAGTCAGCTCCTTAAAAAAAAATGACAAAGGATCCAAGCCAAAAGGAAAGAAGACTGAGCGTCATTGCAATTTTTGTGGGAAAGATAATCATGATGAATCAAAGTGTTTCAAGAAGATGGCAGCCTTAGAAGCAGCAATGAAGAAGCACCACATCAGCCTAGATTTGTCTTCAGGATCTACCTCTCATGGACATGCACTTTGTGCTTCTGGTTACTCTTATACTGCATCTTTTTCTTCTACTTCAATTGAATGGCTCATTGATTCTGGAGCATTTTATCATATGGTTAAAGATCAAGCCATCTTTTCTACTATGCATGAATGTAACACCAAGCAAATATTTGTTGGTGATGATATATCTCTAAGTGTTGTAGGATCTGAAACAGTTTCAGTAGAAAATGGTCATTTCAGTGATGTACTATGTGTTCCAAAAATTTCCTGCAATTTGTTATTAGTCTATCAAATTACTTTACTCATTCGGGTGAAGTTAAAACTGTGACGTTTAAACCTCACTAAGTTGTGATCAAGAATTTTAAAAATCCTCAAAATGTCCTTGTTACTGAAACTGTTGATGATATTACTAGGTTGTACAAATTTAACAACTTTGGGTCATCACCTTTTCCTTCAGTTTTTGTTGCTCATAGTGATAACTTGAGCAAACTTTGGCATGAGCGATTTGGTCACTTAAATTATCGCTCATTGCAACAACTATGTAAAGACAATATGGTGACTGGTCTTCCGATGGTGTCTTGCAAGGATGGTGTTTGTTCCGGTTGTGTACTCGGAAAACATCATCGAGACAGGTTTGACAAACGTGCCTCTTGGCACGCCTCGATTCCCTTAGAGCTTGTGTATAGTGACTTGTGTGGCCCTCTTCCATTTGCATCTTTTTCTGGTTTCAAATATTTCTTAACTTTCATTGATGACTACTCCAGATGCACTTGGGTTTACTTCCTAAAACTTAAGAGCGAAGTATTTAACATGTTCTTGGCCTATAAGGCCCTTGTTGAAAAACAATTTGGTCATCAAATTATCAAGTTAAGATCTGACAATGGAGGAGAATATGTTAACAACAAGTTCACTACTTTCTGCACTGAACAAGGAATCCAACAACAACACATTGTTCCATATACACCACAACAAAATGGTGTAGCTGAATGGAAGAACCGCACTTTAAAAGAAATGGCTAATTGTATGATCCAGTCTAAGGGACTAAGTCTTCAATATTGGGCTGAGGCCATAAATTGTGCAAATTACATAGTTAATCGCACACCTACTAAAGTTTTACAAGGTATAACACCGAAAGAAGCATGGAGTAAAATTAAACCAGATGTAACTCATTTTCGTGTGTTTGGTTGTGAAGCATGGGCTCACATTCCGGATGAAAAACGGAAAGCATTGCAGCCTAAAAGTGAAAAGTGCATATTTGTTGGATATTCAGAAGATGTAAAGGTTATAGACTTCTTCAGCCTCATTCACATGATATAATCATTAGAAGAGATGTTAAATTTGATGAAAATCTCTTGGCCTGCGAGCCTAACTTGGCGGGTGTGCCATCTTTGGCCTGCGAGCCTGATTCGGCGATTGTTCCTTCTTCTTCTTCTTCTTCCAACTTCCTTAACAGGTTTCCAACTCCAGTTTTTGATGATGACAGTGAGGATGAAAATCCACCTCTGTCTGCTCATGTTCCTCCACTTGCACCAGCACCAATGCTTCCTCGATGGGTCCATTCAACAAGTGAAGCAGCTGGTGATCTTGCCGGTGATCCTAGAGATCAACGTCGAACATGCTCTCAGTGTCAGCGAGCCTCTTCTCTTTTGGCTCAAGTTTCCGAGAATCATGATTCAGAAACTTTTGCAGAAGCTTGAGGAAATCTAGATTGGGATGCAGCTATGGATGAAGATTATTGTTTCTTAATGGCGAACGATACTTGGGATCTTGTTTCTCTTTCAAAAGGAAGAAAACTTGTCAGATGTAAATGGGTCTACAGAACTAAGTATGCATCAGATGGAAGTGTTGAAAGACTTAAGGTAAGGTTAGTTGCCAAAGGTTTTTCCCAAGTTGAAGGGATTGACTACAATGAAATCTTTGCTCCTGTCGCAAAAATGAATTCCATCCGCCTTGTTCTTTCCCTTGTAGCCTTACATAACTGGGAAGTCCATCAAATGGATGTCAAGTCTGCCTTTTTACATGGTGATTTACAGGAGGAAATCTACATGGAACAACCTCCTGGATATGTTTAGGATAACTTTAGCCTTGTCTGTCTCCTTAAGAGATCCTTATATGGCCTTAAGCAAGCTCCTAGAGCTTGATATGCCAAAATGGATAGCTTTCTCCTCGACACTGGTTTTTCTAGATGCCATTCTAACCCCAATGTCTATACCAAGAAACTAGGAAACCATCTCATCATACTTGTTCTTTATGTTGATGATCTTATCCTTACTGGTAGTGACCCTAAACTTATAACCCATATAAATCCAGTCTTAAGCAAAATTTTGAAATGTTAGACTTAGGACATTTGCATTATTTTCTTGGTTTCCAAGTCTTGCAAACCAAAGAAGGAATCTTTTTTTCCTAATCTAAGTATGCTTTTGACCTTCTTCGTCGCTTCCACATGGAAGATTGTAAACCAGCCCCTTCTCCCTTCTAGTCTGGAGTCAAACTTTCTGCCACTTGTACTTCCCCTGAAGTAGGTGCCACCTTGTATCATCAGCTTGTTGGTAGTCTTTTATACTTGACTCATTCCCGTCTTGACCTTTCCTTTGTCGTTGGTCGTGTTGCCCGTTATATGCAAACTCCTCATGAAAGTCACTGGAAAGTAGCAAAAAGAATACTTTGATATATTCGAGGTACAATTAAGTTTGGGATTCATTACAGTACAGGGGGGAAACCTTTGTTGGTTGATTTCACTGATTCAGATTGGGCCGACGATTTTGATGATCGAAAGTCTACTGCAGGTTATGTTTTTAGTCTGGGATCTGGACCTGTCACTTGGGCTTGTAAGAAACAACAAGCTCTTGATCTTTCTTCAGCAGAAGCAGAATATCGAGCCGCAGTTAATGCCAGCCAGGAAGCTTTATGGCTTCGACAGATCCTATCAGAGTTTGGATTCGAGCAGCAGCAGCCTACTCCACTTTGGTGCGACAATCAAAGTGCCATCAAGCTTGCCAAAGATCCAGTTTTACCTCAACGCAGTAAGCACAATCAAAGTGCCATCAAGCTTGCCAAAGATCCAGTTTTACCTCAACGCAGTAAGCACATTGAGCTACACATGCACTTCATCAGAAATCTTGTTCATGATCGTGTTCTTGAAATGCTCTATTACCCTATAGATGATCAAGTTGCAGACATCTTCACTAAGTCTCTTACAGAAGCGAAGTTTTCTAAACTTCGATCTATGTTAGGAGTTCAGGAACGTGTCCTTAAGGGGGGATAGGCTCTAATGCCTCCTTCCTTCTCCTAATAGTGTCACTTTTGTAAATCCTTCAATCCTATCCCAAGTTGTTCTTAAAGGGGGATGTTAGGATATTTAGACACTTAGGAGTTAGTTAAGATCAACTTGTGTAATATATCCGTTAGGTAAAAGTGTGTTTCTTTAGTATGCATTAGTATGCATTTGTAAATATTCTAATCCGACGGTCACGATATGTTTTAGGCATAGAGTGATCCAACGGTTCAACTTTTCTTAGATCATACCTACCATTGATCCGTGGCTTAACACCCGATTGGTCCATGATCTCTATTTAAAGAGCATGGAGGGTCCTTGGCTAGTTGATCGATTATGAGAAGCTCATGTAACTTTCTTTCTTTTGCATAATAAATTGCTCCAAGTAGCTATTTGGCTGGGGCTGTGGATTGTTTCCCTCTCGAGGGTTTTAACCATGTGACAAATATCGGTATGTTGATCTGTGATCTATATGTGTGAAACGGTTGCTCAAGGTGTTTGGTCTTTTGGGAGTACCTTGTGTACCTGAACAAGAAAGTCAACGCAAGTTATCAAACATTTCGCTTAAATGTATTTTGCTTAGTTATGATGAAGAGTCTAAGGCATACAGATTCTAGTTTGATGAAGACCACAACTTAGTCACCATGTGAAATAAAATGTTCTAAGAACGGATTCATTACAGAATCCAAGCACATGACAAACAATGAAAGTAATTAAGTTTACTTGGAGTTCGATGAACCAATGTTATTTGAACTAGACTGGTAGACCTCAAGAACACAAAAAACAACTAGAAAAAAGTTTAGACGACCAAAAAATGCATAATGTACATTTATATGAATCCAAACCATTAGACACAAACGTGCAAAATTTACTCATGTATACTCAGTGTTCCACGGGGACGCGTCTCGAAGGGTCGGGGATGCTTTTCGGCGTTTCTTGCGTCATGGGGACTCCAAAACTCCATGCGAAACGTTTCGGGACGTCTCACTTTCGGCGAGTTGCAGAGCGAAATGTTTTGATGGGCGGCGAAACTTGACGAAACTTGGCGTCCCGCTCGAAGCGCTGAAAATTTGTCGAGACTTGTGGGCGTTTCGCCTGAAACTTCAAAACTTTCCCAGGATGTTTTCGAATTTTCTTAACCTACATTTAAAAAAATTTAAAAATGAAAGAAGAGTTTAATTAAATAAATCATTAAATAAAACTTATATATTAAAATTTAACATTTAAAACATAAAAAAACAAAATATTGAAAATTAAAATCTAAATCTATTTTCTAACCTAATCCTAAGCTATCGAGATCAACTCTTTAATATTTATTTATGATTCCATTTGGCATTACAAACTTATAAAGCTATCGAGATTAATTCACTAATTTTTAACCTAATCCTAAGCTATCGAGATCAATTCACTAATTTGCATGGGATGGTTTGTTATTGTTGAGAGTTATATTTTTCATATTTTTAATATTTTTAATTTTTTTATGACTATCACGTCTCGTCGTCCCCCCCTCCCCTCTGAATTTCTCTAAAATTTGGGGGTGGTCTCCACACGTCCCGAATGTGCGTCTCCTCGCTCTTGTGTCCCATCGTCCCGGAACCTTGGGGGAACATTATGTATACTCATGCATATAACAACTTGCAAGAAAGGGTAATTAGAACCAAAATAGTATCGAACGCAATCCATATTTGAATGAAAATGCTTAAACAAAGAGGCTCTAAATGGCTTCTATAGTCCAAAAAACATCTAGATACAACAATAGAAAAGCTCAACATGCCTAATTAGTGATTTTGCTAGAGTGAAGGGTACATTTTTTTCAGGTCATGACAGAGGAGTTCAACAATCATAACCATGAACATCGAGGTACATAGAGGGCTTGGTGCTCTTGATTAAATGCCAATCCTACACCCTCATACATGATAGAATCCAGTGGAAAAGTTGCATCCTACCAATCTTGAAAACTATTAAGTCTATTGAATTTTGAATGGGATTTGAAATTCTACTTTCTCCATATGAAGTTTGATGAAGTTGGGGCCACTCTCAGGCATCTTAGAACAATTAACGGTAATCTTAAAAAATATGTAAAAGGATAGAAAATGAAAGATAAAGGAGAATTTCAACTTTTACTTTAATAATTTAATATGAACAATAATTACTAGGTTGACACATCGACCAATTTTGTATGGAACTGACCTCATATAGTTTGAGATCGCCATTTGGATTGGTGGACCCTAGGAATTGGTTGGACTGATAAATTTTGGTAGAAATGTTCTAGTTTTGATAATATTAGGATGAAGCTTAAGCGAATAATGTTCTGGAGGATGAAGTGTAAACTAAAGAATGTTGTATAGTAAATCAACAAAGAAGCGGTTGGATTGGTACCAAAAGATTTGCAAGATTCTGGCATATTAGAACTTGAAGATAGGGAAGGGGTGAAAACTTGCAAGGAAGGATGTAGAAACTTTGTAGATCAAAAGGAAAACAACCTATCAATGGTGGTTTATTAGACATATCATGAGAACAAGAGGATAGAGTCCTAGTCATAGGAATATTCATCAGACCCAATGCAATGAAATCGTGACTTCAGATCCAAACCAAGGAACTTCATTCCCAAGGTAGATTTGGGGAAGTTTGATGGTGTAATGATCTTGTGAAATTGGATATTCCAGATGGAGAAATGTTTTGTACTACAAGAAGTGTAGACTCTATAAAGGTAACGATTGCATCCTTATGTTTTGAACTTGATCAATTTGTGTGGTACCAATGGCTTAGATTGTAGAAAGAAATTTATTATCTCTTGGTTCTTTTTTATGGAAGAATTGATAGCACATTATGGAGATAGTATAAGCAACACCACTTGTCAATTGACAACTCTTAAGAGTTTAGTTACAAAGTACATTAAACAATTTCAAAAGTTGAGTCTTATAGTGTTGAATATTCATATGAGAATTTTTTGGATCTATTTATGGGTGGATTAAAGAAGATCATTTAACATGATGTGCGTCTCTTTGAGCCTACATCTAGATTAAGGCTTTCAATGTGGCAAAGAGAGTTGAAAGTAAAAATATGGCCTACTAGAAGGATTGCCACTAACACCTATAGATATCACAATGTTCCCACTCCTAATCGCACTCAACATATTGGGTTGACACACAACCTGCCAATTGACAACTCTTACAACAGTTCAATTACATTGTACATTCAACAATTTCAAAAGTTGAGTCTTATAGTGTTGAATATTCATATAAGAATTTGTTGGATCTGTTTATGGGTGGATTAAAGGTCATTTAACATGAGGTGCGTCTCTTTGAGCCTACGTCTCAGATAAGGCTTTCAATGTGGCAAAGGGAGTTGAAAGTAAAATATGGCCTACTAGAAGGGTTGCCACTAACACATATAAATATCATAATGTTCCCACTCCTAATCGCACTCAACCTATTGGGTTGACACCTTAACAAATGGATGGAAGGAGCAAAGGGACTATGTTTCAATTATGATAGTAAGTACTGTAAGGGGCATACGAAGAAATTATTTTACATAAATTGCGAAGAGGAAGAAGAATAAGAGCTAGAACCTTCTCAAAATCTAGAACCAGAGGAGACTATTCCCACGATATCTTGTGATGCTTTTGTCGGTGTTAACACTCTCCAAACTCTAAAGGTAAAGGGATATATCAAGAAGCAAAAAATAATAATATTGATTGACTGTGGTAGTACCCATAATTTCATTAATCACATATTAGGAAAAATTCTCAATTGCTTTGTATATGCAACACTAGAGTTTCAAGTAATTGTTGTAGATGGACGTCCATGAATTGCTCATGGTAGAAATGATTGTAGATGGGAGTGCCATGAAATATTTAGGGGAGTAATGATTGCAGATGGAGGTAACATGAATTATTTAGGGAAGAACCCAATGGTTGGTGGTGATATGGTATTAGTGGTCCATTGGCTAAGAACATTGGTAACATTGGCTATCGATTTTCAAGAACTTTTCATGAATTTTTTTTCAAGAGGCAAGGAAATTGAACTTTGAGGTATACAAGGGTGACCATCTAAAGTGGTAAGCTCAAACAACATGACAAAAATGATGACAAAAGGACACTAGAGAATAATTGCATAGTTGTTCTCACTAGATGTTCAATTATCGAAGTCCTCTTTGCACATCGATCTCCAAAGAGATGGGTAATAATTCCAATTTATTTGCCAAAATGTCCAAAGGTCTTCCTCTTGCTTGAGAGCATGAACATGCTCTTCAAATAATTTTGAAGAGCCTCCCTACTAACATTTGACTTTATAGATATCCCTATACCTAAAAGAGTGAGATTTAATGCATGGTCCAAGACATGCTAGAGGTTGGCATCTTTTGACCAAACCAAATTGATTTCTCTTCTCAAGTGGTGATGGTTCACAAAGATGATTCTTTTTGGTGTATGCATCCAAATGATAAAAAACTCGATAAGCTCACCATTAAATACAAGTTTCCTATTTTTGGTGTATGCATGGAGCAATTTTCTTTATTAAGTTGAATCTCTACTCGAGATATCATCAAATTAGAACGTAGATAGAAGGCATTCTCAAAACAATTCATTACAAATTTTTGGTGATGCCTTTTAGCCTTACTAAGGCGCCTTCCACATTTCAAAGCTTGATTAATTTATGTTTTCAACCCCCTTTGAAATTTGTGTTTTTTTAATGATATACTAATTTACAAGTCTTGGAAAGAGCATGTAGAACAAGTTGACAAGGTCTTGCAGCTATTGAGAGAACACCAATGATATGCTAAGCATTCCAAGTATGCTTTGGGGTTCAAGAAGTGGAATAGTTGAGGCATATTGTATCTCATGGGGTGTCAAGGTTGACGTAACAAAATTAAGCTATGGTAGAATGACCAATTCCCAAAATCTTGAAGAATCTTAGGGGATTCTTAGGATCGACATGCTATTACCACAAGTTTGTTAAGAACTATGATCAAATTTCAACACCTAAAAGCATTACTAACAAGTGATTTTTTTCTCGGACTAAGGAAGCAATCCCAGCCCTTTGAGATACTTAAGGAAGCCATGTGTAACACTCTACTCTTGGCCAAGTTTGACTTAACAAAAACCTTTAGTGTGTTGTGAGATGCTTTGGGGGTTGGTGTAGTTTTAATGCAAGAAGGAAGGCCTCTTGCCTTTGATAGAATGATGGTACATAACTTCCTTCTAGACCTCATCCAAAATGCTTTTGTTTATGGTGCTTTATGGGTACCATCCTCCATCCATCACATCATCTATGAGAGGGAAACCTAAGGTTCATGTAGTGGATGATCACATCCAACACTAGCAAGAAGTTTCTCCAACCATTGGAGGACAACTTGGTTATAATGCAAAACAAGATGAAGTAACAAGTAGATCAACATTGTAGTGGAAGGCAATTTGAGGTGGTGGATTGGGTATTTATGAGGCTGCAACCATACAAACAAATGTCCCTAAAGCAACAAAATAATGACTATAATTACACCCAATTTCTATTGTAGAGGATTGCTAGTATGGTTTATAGTTTGAAGTTGCCTCCTTTTACAACTGTCCACTTAGTCTTCAATGTTTCTTGTTTAAAGGTAATTGGTGGCAAGATTCGAGTTCATAATATTTTGTGAAAGCTCAACAAAGAGGGGAAATCATACTAGAACTTGAAACAATGATTTGAATTTTGAACATAGATAGGGCACCGACAACTAAGGCCTAGAGCAATAATTGAGTACCTAGTTAAGTGTAAGAGCTTGTCAACAAAAGATGCAACTTGGGAAGATGAGTTCTTTGTACAAAGCATTCACAATTGATTAACATTGTGGGGAATACTTGTTTGAAGGGGAGGTGCATGAAGCCTTGAGTCTATCCCTCAATAATTATCATTATACTAATTATAGTTAGGTAGGCTTATTATTGTAGGATACCTTCTAACCCTCTTCATATCCTATATATCCATCAAGGAGACCCATTTGAATAATCATTTTGTGTTGTGCATTTTAATATCTTGTAATAGGAGGTTGCCCCTTTTGAAGAGGCTTTTTTTTTGGTAATATTTTGGAGAAATAAATTTCATCACTTGCTTTTGTATTAGGTATTTGAAGCGAGGGCATTGGTACTTGCTTGCCCCTCATGGATTTCTCCTCTTTCCCGATTTTCCATACATTGGATGTTATTAACTTTTAGCTAAAATACCAGTTAGTAACCCCATGAGACTCTATGGAATTTGATCTCAAGACCTTTGTGAATTTTCGCACAAGTGCATCTACTAATCAATTATACCTTTTGGGCTACCTTCAGAGGCTTCTTATTCATTCACTCATTAACCTCCTTTAGGTGTGGCATGTCTCAATTGGGTGTTTCTTATGCTAAATTTGGTTATTTGGTTCATAACAAGAAATTTATTTGTCCTTAAGTGGGTTGATCGTTTTTCCCATGAATTTGTATATGCTTCATGGCATATTTGTGACATGAGATAGCTGGACTTAGTTATATATATGTCTAAGCTATTTTATGTTTAATTTTCTGTCAGTAGTGCTCATGTCAATTTTGGCAGTATTTATGTAATTTTTGTTCTTTTCAATTTTTGTAGTAAGAATTATTTGGTAATGATGTTTTGGGAACACTTGTGTTTGATAAATCCATATCAACATTTCAAATTTCGCTTAGGTTCATCTTTAAGATAGAAAAAATCAAGGATTTAGGCAAATTCTAGACTCTTCATAGTATGTTTTTATTTTTTACCAATAGTGGTTATGGGTCTTTGATATTTAAGGGCGTGGGGCTGTAGTTATACATATACGTCTAAGTTGCAGGAAACTTGGTACTAGCCCCTGTATCACCGCTGTACCAACCAGGAAACTCGGAAATGCGTTTGGCACTCCTCGGAAACACGTTTTCGGCCGAACCACCGTGTTTCACATGGAGGAAACGTGGGTGGTATGGTTGAAACATATTTTCGTGCCGTATCCGCATCCGTACGACGCGTTTCCTCCTTGACTTCTTGCTTTTCCGACCAAAAAAGAACTTGTTATTGTAATCAATGAGTTAAGTTGTTTTTTAATGGGTAAATAATGGTTTAGGAAACCTATAGAAGCCTTTGAAAGTCAATTTTGTTTAATAAAAGGAGGATTTTACCTCCCTCATCTCACACACCAATTTGACCAAGCAAGCGAGGGCTACTTGAGGAAGTCAATTTGATGACAGTCAACTACAACACTGTGCAAATCGACTTATCTCATGTTTTAGTTCTATGTTGACTGTTCACATTTTGATATATGTAGCATTGTAGCCTCATACATAAAGGCTGATTTTGAAATTTTGAATATATATTGTATTGCTAAGTTTTTTTGGGATATTACTAATTTGCTAATGTGTGTATATATATATATATTGCTAATGGATGTATAGCTAAGTTGCATAATACATTGAAACGGAAACGTGTATCCGATGCAGAAACGCACTGGAAATGATATATATATATATCGCGCTTCCCCGTTTCCTATATATATATATCTTGCGTTTCCCCGTTTCCTAAATTTTTTGGGGCCACGTTTCTAGTGCGTTTCCGTATCGGATAAACGTTTCCGTTTCACTGTATCATGCAACTTAGCTATACATCCATTACTGAATTGGGGCTAACCTTAGAGGCTCAATGTGTGTGTGTGTGTGTATATATATCGCGTTTCCCCGTTTCCTAAATTTTTGGGGTTGCGTTCTAGTGCGTTTCCGTATCGGATACACGTTTCCGTTTCACTGTATCATGCAACTTAGCTATACATCCATCACTCAATTGGGGCTAGCCTTAGAGGCTCAATGTGTTGGGATTCAAACCAGCCTTGAGTGGCACTTGTTTGGAGCATGCTCACTTTCCTACTTGGTTGCCTTTGCTTGATAGTGTAACGACTTTTAAATTGTTTGAAAATTTTCTTGTAGAGAAAATTACATTGAAAGAACATCCCTGGACATCATTTAGAGAACTCAGGGTGTAGGCAAATTTGGTTAGTGAGGATTGAGATCCCAGAGCCTTGTTTATGTCTACTTCTCATTCCCACAATTCTTTCTTTGACTTTCTTCCTCTAGTGAGCAGAGGGGAGTTGAATGAGGGGGTGGGTTTTTGGTGAAGGACTCCCACATAATGAGTAACCGTGGCTGCCTCTTCTTCCCCCTTTCTAGTTGTAGCGTTATCTGATGGGGCGGCTTTTTTGGCTGTTTCGTCTCGCTTTGTGTCTTCCTCCACATCCAATGTGAGATCCTCCTCCAATTCCTTAGTTGAAGTTTCCTTTTGAATGCCCTCCACCTCATCTTCATTGCTTTGATGATGATCCTGAACCTTGAATTGATTTGCTGTTTAAGTTGGGACTTTGCTTTGAGTTGGATGAAGCAAGGGTTGCCTTCTCTTTTGCTTGTTCATTGTTTACATGCACCACTCTTATTGAGTGGGTTGCATTGCCCTGAGGTGGAGGCTGCCCCTTTTTGCAATGCTTGGCAAAGTAACCATATTTGTGGAATTGGTTGCATTTGAATGAGAGCTGCTCATAGTCTAGTTCTTGTAGATGAGACTAGTTGTATTCAGCATAGATGTGGGTACATGCATACTGAACGCCTTTGGAGCTTCTCTCTCAATAAACTTGCCAACATTGTTTCCAATCTGTTGAATAGTCATATTATCCTAGAATATGAATGATCGATGGGGAAGACCGATCCAAATTGGGATTGTCTCAGGGAGATCTTTTTTTAGTTGAACTCCAAAGTCCAGTGATTCATATATGGCCCTCGAAGGCCTAGGAAGTCGGGACTACTTTTGAAGATCAGGCCAGTCTTCCTTAAGCTGAAATTAGAAAGCCATATCCTCTTCTGTAAACGAAAACGTTGACCAAGCTCTTCATCAAAGGGATCCAGTACTATGTTTTTCAGATATCGAGGTCCTTGTAGCTTGGCCATTTCCCCAGAACTATCCAACTAGGGCTTTCTCTACAACCAAAAGGGCTTTTCTTTGGAGTGTTGGGGTTGTGATCGTTATCTCTGGGACCTCTTCTAACTTCATAGTGAAATGCTCAAGATTTGCGTGCCCCTTCCTTCCTTGCTTTGTGGATTTTGCAACAAGGATTTGGAAATCTGCTACCTCCACCTCAAATACCTGATCATTGGGAACTTCCAGATCTGCAATGGCAGCTCAACAGAGCAGGGTTTTCTGATTGCATGTAGAGGAGCAGAGCAGCTGGCAGAGTGGAAACCCCAGTTGCAAACGATAGCTGCACTCAAGTTCCACATTCTTTTCCTTTATAACCCCTTTATAGCTGTTATGCAGAGTAGGTTGTTATCAGGTTAGATCTTCATCTTTTTGTTGCTTTAGAAGCTATCCATCACCTCACTGTGTCTGTTTGAAGGCCTTTCTTCACTGAGAGAATTGCATGCACATCTCTGTATTCTTCCCTAAAGTGTGAATTGTTAAAAAATCCTACGTTTGCATAGTCCCTGTATCTCTAGCTACTCCTGTGCAATAAAGGTGAAAATCTACCACAAATATCAGAAGTTGTCGAATAAATTAATTTATGGCTATTTTTGGTGTGAATGATTATTTTCTTTAGGTTATAATTTATTAATTATCATCTATAGCATCCTTTTATTTTCTTGCTACTAATTTTTTCTGAGCTCAAAATCTGTGAAAATGTATATGCAGTGCGCTAACATTGGAGTTAAAAATGGTTGTCAAAGCTTTCTCTGTGGACCTGAACCAGCCTCTTGTTTTTCAGGTTGGTGATGTTTCTTTTTTTATTTAAGTTTTATAGGCACTTTAGTTTTTGCCACAGAACAGAAGATTTTGAAGGCTTGTTTGCTCTGTACTATTAGGTGACTGTGAAGGACTCTTTAACTCCTTTCAGAGTCAAGTGTTATGATCATTGATAACATGTAGTGGTAAAGGGACTACTGAGATTTTATAACTTTCATCTTATCCCAATCTACAGCAGGATTGGAGATTTTCAGTTTGGGAATTGTTGTCTACCAATCTACCTTTTTGGCTTCCATTGATATTCTTAAAGACAAGATATTCAGTGAAACATACATGAAGTAACAGATTTGGATTATCTGAAACAGCAAAGTATAATGCAAGGCCTTTTTTATTAACTCTGGGCAATTTTAGGGCAGACTATCCCCATTGGTTTCATTTGACCCAACGTAGTCAAAATCTCAAGTTTTTTTCAGTATAGTTTTCATGATTGGAAGGAAGGATGATACTTGATCACACCTAATCAAATTTTTGCAAAATAATCAACTGATGTTGTAGTAAAAGTACTTGTTGAATTATTGAGCATAGGAAACAATTATTAAACAAATTCACACCTCATTGAAATAGACAACCTATTCATGGGAAGATAGGCTAGCCAACACATGGCTGCAGCTAGGTATTTTTAAGTTTCTTACGGAAGAAATGATGATGTTTCCTGAAAGAAGAAATGCTCTCATTTTCTAAAATTGCAATTGAATATGAACATATGAATTTCCCATTTGATTGAACATGGTATATCGTATGTTATGGCAGGTGTCCTCATCAAGGTTGCTTGAAAGGCTGTAATATGAAACTGTCATCTTGATATCATATCTCAAGGCCCACACAAAAAAATAAATCTTTGAACTAAATTTAAAGAAAAGGANGGGGTCCTCATCAAGGTTGCTTGAAAGGCTGTAATATGAAACTGTCATCTTGATATCATATCTCAAGGCCCACACAAAAAAATAAATCTTTGAACTAAATTTAAAGAAAAGGATATCAAGCTACACATGAAAAGTCACATGTCGCTACTATGATTGTGTTACAGTACTGTGATATCTGACTCCAAACATGCAAGTGTTGCACATGAAGATTGTTGATTCGAAGGGAATGACATTCTTTATTCTTAAACCAGAACGGATATTTTTTGTATTAAAAATATAGCTGCGGCAGAGCCAATCAGTATAGCAGTACATCAGATGGCTTAGTTTCAGAGTTGTCAAATGTTACAGATTCAAAATCGGCAGGGGATTTCCGATTTATATCCATCCCTAATATCTGCCTCTGTTTTTAAAATATTACAAAATTTGGCACTGTATCTTCTAATGAACTGGCCTGATATATATTGACATCTGTAAAACATGAAAAAACAATAAAATGACAAGAGGAGAGCCTACTGGTTCTGTGGAAGAGATTCTCCTTCAACTTCATCCACGTCCATTGGATTACTAGAGTCATGGACTGTGTTCTCTTCACCCCCATTCTGCATAGGAGAAGCCATGGAAATCACAGAGCTATGCACTGCTTCTGGATGAGCATTGTTCTGGACCAATCTTTCCAATTGCTATCCCTGAACCCTGACAATGTTCTCAATTTCATCAGTTTTATTCTTTAGAACTTCATATTGTTGATTGTACAGTGCTGCAACCTGAGGGAGGGTCTGATAGAATCTCTCTAGCTGTTAAGCTAGGCCTCTCTGATAACCCTTCTTATCTCAGCTATATCACATGCATGCCCTCTTGGGCATCTCTTTCGATTTGCCATGGAAACCGAAAGACTTAACTGCAAGGCTTGAGATGGGATGAGGCTGAGCTTCCGGGGTGAAAGCTCAGCTCTGGAGAGGTCTCTACGGACACCCAAATTCGCCCATCGTTTGCCTCTGGAGAGCTCTACACACTGTCTGCTGAGTCGAGGAACAGAGGTAGCAGAGGAGGTCTGCATTCTCCCACATTCGCAAGGTAAAATGAACAATTTCATGGTATAATCCGCATTCAAAGCACACGCTGGTATATGAACTGGTGGGGGGATGCGAAATGAATTTGCATGAGTGTCCATTGCTCCAAGCTTCCATTTGTTCCTATTGACATCGGAATTGGAGTTGGGATTTGAACTTTGGAGAATGATCATGGTATATGACATATAGTTAGACCCCCCTCTTTTGTTCTAGGTAACCTTGTGCAAGAGGGACTCCTGCGTTTGCCATAGAATCAGCTTCGTGGTTTAAATTCCCAAGGATGTGGAAAAAACCGATATGTTGAAATTGCATTGCGATGCTATGAATCCTCATCATTAATTTGCTGATTGGAGAGGAGGCGGCCTGTTTTGGACTTCTCATTGAGCGAGTGATGATTACTGAATCTCCGATTACATTCACGGAGTTGATGCCTTTTCCCCACATCAATTTCTGTCCTTGATATAGAGCCAAGGGTTCTGCAATGTTATTGGTCGTTTGTCCCTTGGGGTTGTATACAGCCCCCCCTGCACCTGCCACCCTTAAAGGGAATGGCATTCTTACTATGATAATGAACTATAAAATATGTAGATGAAGACCAAAACTTAAATGAACATCAATCTCTGCTGGATGTACAGAGGCAAACGGAACTTGTAATCAGCCATGTCCGTAAATTTTGGGCTTCTCTCATATGAAAATGACAACTACAAGGTTGAGGTAAACAACCAGTCAAGTGACAAATGCTTTCTAGACAAATAATTTATTGGTTGTTGAAGCATTAAAGAGGAATTAAGAACAGACTTCTAATCAACATTCGCACTGCCTCTAGGAACATTATTGAGCCTTTGAAATTAATACAGTAAACATTATCTCAAAGGTTGCAGAATTACCATCTCAATTGATTATCTGATGAGAAAGTATATGGAACCAAGAGTTAAGAAACCTAAACACCGGGGTTGCATTTTGAAGAATGTAATGGAATATAGATTATAGTTGTGAAACTGGAAGGTGATCTTGTTATGTAAGTGATTGCAATTGCCTATTGAGAAAATTAGGAAAAGGAAACCAAACCAAGCTAAAATGCATAAGAATGGAATTTGATCCATTTGTTATAGTGAAGAAAACAATATCCGTGATTCTTGTGGATTGGTTGCCCTTTCTAGATATAGGATATCTATTTTTATATCTCAGGCATTAAGCTATAGATTGATCGCTCTTTATAGGTATAGGACAGCTATTTTTATATCTCAAGCCATTACGCCATATTAAACAAGATGAAGATTCAATAATTCCTCACACACACACTGACACACACCCTCGCACACACCCTCACACACACATTTATTAATTTTGAGCATCCCAGGTAGTAGTCGTAAATGTCTTAAGAAATTTTATTGTTTGTAATGCCCATCCTTAATAAATAATGCGTCTTTGGCTCTCAAGAGTCAAGATGCTTTGAAAGCATAAGTACTTCATAGGGTTTCAGATCTTACACCTCAATTTTGTGAAGGATACCTTAACCTTGGGATCTATTATTTCTTAATCCAGTAAACTCTTCTCCTATATAATTGAAATTTGGAGTAATGGAGCAATATTGTGATTACATCAAAAGAAAGTGGTGGTTATATATTACTTCATTTTGGAGATGATCCACCTCGAGTTCAAGATGATTTTATTCATAGGATATCCTCCATATGCAGTACAGCATCCCGAGTTTTGTTGCCAGTTTTGCCTAAGACATTCATATACATTGTACAGTGGAAAAATCAAGCATTGTCTAATATTGGCAACTTCGAGGCCAAATTTGACACTCTTCAAGGGTTTGGAACTTTGACGATGACACAACTTGTGAGAGAGGAAATATGCCATTCACTAGATCTTTTAATGTCATTTAAATTAGGCAGCATTAACTTATTTTATGGTGATTGCATATCATTAACGGAAGCCCTCATGTGCATTTAATATTTGGATCGTTTGAAATATAACCGCATATTTTTAGCTGTATTTTATGATTCATATTCCTTTTTGTACACTAAGTTTCTTTAAAATCATTTTCAGGTTGGCCATTTAGGAGATGCTTATCAGGAATGGGTCCATCAGCCAATTGTTAGCAGGGAAGGTCCTCGGTTTTTCAAAAGTGACTTCTGGGAGGTAAAGAACTTCCTATGTTTGCATTATGGCCAGCATTACAGTAAAATACATTGGCATTCCCAGAGGGCAGTTGTGCTGATTTAATATGCCATGTGTATTGTTCACTTCTCTAATTTATTGGCTATATGTTGCAACAGTTCCTCACCCGCACTGCATGGTGGGTTATACCTCTAGTATGGTTACCTGTTGTTTCTTGGTCTATATTGATGGCAATTCAAAGAGGTTTGTCACCTACCAAGGCAGCTTATGTGGTGCTAATCGGAATCTTAATCTGGTCATTAATGGAATATAGCCTGCATCGATTTCTTTTTCATATCAAGACAAGTAGTTACTGGTATGTATGATAATTCCTTTTAACATTTACATTATGGTTTTATTATGGTGTGTATTCTCTAGTGCTGGATATTGTATTTAGAGGATGGACAAGTGCATTCCTCAGAGTTAGGATGACTTATTTATTTCATTGAATGTTTTGGGACACCACTGTGTGGAAAGCATTTGAAATCATTATTCAAAAAATACAGGGGAAATACTTTGCATTATCTGCTACATGGATGCCATCATAAGCATCCAATGGATGGGTATAGACTTGTTTTCCCACCTGCCGCAACAGCAATACTATGTATACCGGTACTTGCAACTTTCTATTTATCTTTTGAGTTACCTATTAGTTTATTTCATTGTCTTCTCTCTAGAGTGAACATGCACGTAATGCAAAATTAACATAAGAACTTAAAGAGCCTGACCTAAATCCATGAATAGATATATATACAGAAATCCTTGCTGAAAAGGTGCTGAATTATATTTGATATGAACAGTTTTGGTCCCTGGTGAAACTGGTAACGCCTCACACTGTTGCTCCTGCTGTTTTTGGTGGAGGCATGCTTGGATATGTAATGTATGATGTTACCCATTACTATTTACATCATGGACGGCCTTCGCAAACGGTGGCACACAACCTGAAGGTATCAGTTATCTCAGCATCTTTTCCATGGATTTAGTTAGATTTCTTTTGTTTCTTCTAGGTGGATAGTAACTTTTCTGGTTATGTATCGTTCTCTGCAGAAATATCATTTGAACCACCATTTTAGAAATCAGACAAGTGGGTTTGGAATTACCTCATCTCTATGGGACTGTGTATTCGGTACCCTACCTCCCAAAAAGGTGTAAGGAAACAATAGTGACTTTTCCTGTTAGTCACTTTTGGGAATCAATCATGTAATGTAAAGTTAACGGGAAAAAATACTTCTTTCTCATAAGTTATTTTGAAGTCAATGGCAGTATCGTTTCATTTCTGCCAGATTAAGATAGAGATTGCTTCTTGGTTTGTCAAATTCGATTCCAAGTTCGAGGCCAAATTTGTTTTGTCCAGTAGCGCTTCAATTCTTGTCAGCGGTTTATTACACGAACTTTACTTCGGGAGGGGAAAATGTTGACTGATTTGCTGACATTCATTTTCCTACCAGACTATTGTCTGCAGAACCTAGTCTTGTTTTTCGGCTTAGTAGTACTAGTGTACACCATAATTAACATAAATTTCTATCGATTCTTGATTAATTCTGGATTTGCTTAGTTATCTTTTGCCTAATACCATCATGACTTTTATTTTGGGCTGGGGGCTAAAATTAACTCAGTGTTTGGGTTTATGATGTGTCCACATTAACCTCGGGCCCAAATGTAACTCCATGTTTGTGTTTTGATGTGTTCACATTCAATTAGAACATCAAGGAGGGACACACTAAAATAATAAAATACCTTACTTCTCTTCAATTGTATGTTTTGGGGACATTTTGTGGTTTATGGTTAGTATTTACGTGATATCCATAATAATTGGAAATCTGTTATTCCAATGGTATGTTATTAAGTTGTGATTTCGTTTCATATTAATACTCATTTTAATTATGTAGGTAACAAATATTCCCACATGTCTATCAATTATGGGATAAATGTGGTTTATACAACATTAATCACACTAAAAACTTTGCTAATATGGAAGTTGGCTTTGGAGTTGATGTGATAGCTTCATTCTGTGTTATATTTACATGGCCAGGTGTCCTGCCTTGTGTGTCTTTTTTTGGCCAACTATTATTATGTCTTCTGAGCCCTCTTTGGTTTGCAGTTACTATCTATTAGTTGTGAGCCCTCTTTGGTCTGTAGTTACTATCTATATGATGTCCCTAATGAGTTTTAGGGCCACAATATGACCCTATGTTTGGATTGCATTCCACATTACCCTATTAGTATTTTCCTCCCTTCTATGTTCTTCCTCGAGATACGAAGATACGAAGCATTGAAAGAAAATATGACTATGCACAGGGTTACTTCCTCGAGATACGAAGATACGAAACATTGAAAGAAAATATGACTATGCACAGGATTACTTTATAAATATGATGGGTTGATGGATTTTAGATTGAAACACAAAATAATAGTTTTAATAATGGACCCTTCGTTTTCAACTATAATTTTTGGGCATAAATCACATAGACGAAACAACTTACAAATAACTCACTTCACTCGCTCTATATTTCTTTCTTTTTATTGAAGCATATGTACGTTAAGATTTGAACTTGGATCATATTTATGGCAAATGCCCCAACTTACTTTGAGACCACAATCCAATGGGCTTAAAAATCTTTTAGCAAGGCTCAAGGAAAATATGGATTCACATAGGAGCATGACTTTCAAGTGCCATCATTAGCCCCCCTTACCTACTTAAAGGTGCCCATGTAAACACTATGTCATTAGCCCCCCTTACCTACTTAAAGGTGCCCATGTAAACACTATGGGAATGAATCTTGTTCAATAGTATTTGCTTGAAGCAGAATGTATGGTGGGCTTGGGTACATTAAATACATACACAAGTGCCATACGCTTTCCACCATTGCCCCCCATGACTACATTACAGTAATAGCTAAACTTGTGATATTGAAACTACGTTACAGTAAATATTGAAACCTTGGGAAAGGGTATGAAACTCCTCCCTCATTGTTAGTCCAATTTTTTTTAGGCACAAATATTCGGTAGGCTCGAAGGAGAACATGGGTGTGTTTGGATTTGTGATATGCACATATTGATTATCGTCTTCTGGTGCCATATGTTTAATCTCTTCCTCTATGTGCACACATAGCTACTTCAAGGTGCAAAATAAATGCATATTGGAATAAAACCTAGTTAATGATATTTGCCTTGGGGAGAATGTGAGGTGGGCTTGGTTTTGCAATATGTTTATGCACATTGTCACCACTTGTTGCCATAAGTTTAACTTGTACATCTAGGTGCTCCCATGACTATGTTATGGTACAAGGGGAAGTCCATGAGATTGAAACCTTGATCAAGGGTGTGAAAGTCCTTGCTCCTTATTGCTAGTCCCAAACTCATTCGGTTGATAACTTTTGACGAGCCTTTGGTTGATAACTTCTGACGAGCCTTCAGGAGAACATGGAGGTGGGTTTGTGTTTGTAATATGCACATGTAGGTGATGGCATTTCAATTTGTTAGTTTCAACCTCAACTTTCCCAGGGCTACCTCAAGGTCCTTGGTAAAGGCACATAAGAAAATATATTGGTTAGTGATATTTGTATTAAAATCATGGGGTGGTCTTGGGTCCTTTATACTTTTTTCCAAGTAATTTATCTAGAGGAAAATTGTTGGGTACTTTTGCTAATTTTGAGGATGGTACAAATCCAAGTCAACAATGAAGCTTGAAGTTGTTACATCATATAGTCATTATAGGCTCAACATCTCATTTATTGGAATATAATCCCAAGTGAGGAGGATAATTGTCTATCCCACAACCACTAAAGCTAGACCCAATTGACAATTATATATATATATATATATATATATATATAGAAATAAGTTATCATTTCTTAGTATTGTAAGTTCAACTTTTATTTTAGAAATCCTCATAACTACCTTAAAATACTTGGTAATACTTGTGAAAATGAAACCTTACTCAAAGATGTGAACTTTTCACTTAACTTCAAAAACTCAAATTTTTCACTTTAGACTTAAAAAAACTTTATTAGTAGCTTTTATAAAATCTATCATAAAAGAGTTGTTTCCAACTTTAGCACTACATAGCAAATGACTTTTCTTTAATGTGAGAGGATCTTTATGGTTAGCATATGGCATTTCTTTACTTTGGAAACATTTTTTATTTTTATTTTATTTATTTATTATTTTTATATAAAAAATGGATTTTTTGGCATTAGTAAGCTGAGCATATCAATGCTTTATATTTAACATTCCCTAACAAAACTGGAAGTGAAGTTCTACGAAGGTCTTTTAGAGTTCTTTCCACAACTTCCTGCTATTTGCCAAATTTTAATAAATGTTTTTGCTGAGCTCCTATCAAAAACTATAGTTAGTGTTGTAGACTCGTATATATTGATTACAAAGAAAAACACAAAAAAACATAAAACTTAATATAGGGGAAAAACTAATAGAGACCATATCTATTTCAAGCTTGTCCATAAGGCACATGGAGGGCTTGAGTGATCGAATTGTCATCCATTGGGCGGGATGCCTTTGAGAGTGAGTTTTGGCCATATCCGCCTCGAAGTAGCTACAAAATCGTCTGTAGGTCCCTTTGAACCTCCTTTGTCAATGCAACATGTTCCCTCATGTTGCTATCAAGGTCATCAATGCATGACTCCATGCATGTCGACTTGCAATTGTTGTATCTTGCTTCCTCAGTGAGCCCCATAATCTTTTGCAAGAGTACACCGATTCCTTCTTGAACCATCCATAGCATTTTTTTAAATTCTTCAAGATTCCCTCTGTAATTGGCGAAAATTTCCATCTAGGATGCGCCATTATTTTGGTGCTTTCAACAGGGATGCACTCATGCTGCTTCTCCTCTAGGGCATAAACTTCACCTAGTTGCAAATTACCTCCCTAGAAAGATTCCACTTGCCTTGACAAGGAGATGTTTAATTGATGGGCCAAATCGAAACGAGATTATCAATAGAGAGACCTCTCTTGGAAGTGATTACACTAGGAATGGAATCCATTTGGTGGTGGCTTGCAACAAAAGATTTAGCCTTGCTTGTGTGAGACTGCCAAGAATAACTAATGAAAAGATCGAAGCCAATAGTTGAGAGGGCGCATTCAATGAGCCCCTTAACTCTCGTCCCACCTTTGCATGCCTTTGCATGCCAACTACTTTGCCATGCATAGATATCGGGAATGGAGCTGTAAGGTAACACATTCCTCCCCCTTAGCAATGAGGGGCAGCCTTGGAAACTCGAGTGATAACAAAGCACCCCATGGGGGCGTCAATCTTCATATTTCAAAACATTTCTTGAAATGATGAAATTTTAGAGTCCTTTATATTAGTGTAAGTCATGGAATCCAACATCTAGAAGGGGGGAGATAATCTATTGCTATTATTCCTTGATTGAGACAGGCCTCTTAAATAGCCTTGTTATTCTTTTCATGTCTAATGTGCATACAATCCACCCTATTAGGGAAGGAAGTTCATAATACGCTTCTAAATTTTGCTGCATATCGAGGAGGCTTCTTTGAATGGTTTTCTCATTTTTTGGATCACGATTCTAGAGTTGCTGAAGACTAGAAGGTTTGGAAGATCTAAATCATTTGCTATCTCCATACCTTTCAGAAGAGCTACTAGCCATTCTGCTTGATTATTTGATTTTTCCCCAAACCCCACACATAGGATTTCACTATTTTCCTGTTAGGATCCAAGAAGACCCCTTTTGCCCTTGCCACCCCTTTGAAATCATCTTTTTAAATTACCATTGAAAGCATCTTTCTAAATTACCATGGAAACTTTTTCTTTTGGCAATAATGTAAGCAAAGTTTCATCACATAGACTTCTTATATGAGAGTAGACTATTCTTGTATTAAAGTAAGTTACATTCAAAAGATCACACTGTAAGAAGATTTGGAATAGGAAACAAATCATCACTTCAAATCTTTTTAATTTAAATTGAAATCGTTTTTTTTTTAATTTTAAAAATTCTCATGTAATTTATGTTTGGATTGTTTTTATTTTTATTTTAAAATTTCCATATAAACTAAATATATTGAAAATGTTATTTGATAAAACCGAAAGTTTTACAATATCAATTAAAGATACATTATTGAATGAGGTACTTGTTACAATATTTAATTATGAAACACAAAATATATAATGCTCCCACAAATTTGATTGATTATATATATATATATAATTGATTATGTATATTAAATGTGTTTTTAAACTTATGTTAATTAAACAATATTTATGAACATAATACAAAATTTGGGTGTTAAGATAAGTCAATGGATCATTAAGACGATTGAAACTATTTTTTTAGATACTTAATCAAATAATAAAGGAGGAAGATTTTCACTATGGTTTATGCTTCATTTTGAGGTACACGTGTCTTTAATACAATACCATTTTTATTACCATTAATCCTTATCTTGCTATTTTTGCTACTTGTAAAATTTTTTAGTGGCTTGTCATCTACCATAGGGCCTTTGCGAGTCATTTATGGCGCTTACAGGGCTTGATGAAAGATCATTTGGTTTGAGCTTAGTGTCAGTAATTTATGATAACATTGCCATCGGAGAGAAGCGTAGTGGTTCCCCCAAAGTAACCTTGGATGTTTGTTCCCAAGGTTTACCATAAGTTAAGTCCCTCTTTGACACTCTTGTTGATATGTTTGCGTGAATACAATGCTGGTCGTAAATTTTATAAAAAACACACAACACTTGGGTACTTTGAGGTTGCATAGCCTTGGAAGCTATAATTAGGGCCTATATGAAGGAGGCACAAGAGCCATGCTCTTAACATTGCCACAATGCCCACAACCTAACTAAAGGATTTTCTAATGTTTTTCTTAGATGATAATCATTGCATTGCCATAGTTGCTCTTGATCCATGCATCTGTCTCAATACCCTTGTATTTTCTCACAATACCCATGTCTTTTCTAGCTAGGTTGAGGATATCTCATCGAAGCAAAGTGCTTAGCTTTATCACCTTGAGTGGATGGAATTCCATGACCTTCCCATGTAATTACACTGCTCATTGAGCATATCTTGGCATCGATGCACAACTTTATTTGCCATAAGACACATCGCTTCTTCAACCTTCAACCTTGGAAGACGCTGTCTTAAAGTTAGCAAGTGCAATAGCTTAAAATAATGTCTATTTGTGTGGGCAATAGAAAACTCCAACACTTTGTGAGGTATATCAATTTTCGAAACACTTATTTTAGATGCCAAGCTAGACCCACAAAGACCCCAAACAACCAAGCTCCTCAAGCTTGGTCTCAATGGACTAGTTGAGTCAATGATGGCCCCAATAGAGGACGGGTTTAAGTAATCTACATGAACTCCTACAACAACAAATAATTTGTTCTAGCTCGAAAGGCTCAACTTGACAAACTACCAACCCCTAGGAGATGCCACCAAATAAATCCACCCCACCTTTTGAATTTTCATGTGGGGTACAAACCCTGAAGAGTCCAAGAAGAACATAAAGTTGTCACTTCGGTAGATTTTCATGTCCTAGCCTTAAATGATCCAACAAATTTGAACATGTTTGAACTCTTGGATGCACTACTTAAGCATGTTGATGAGGATACTATGGGTATTGTTTCTATTCTTTTGCAATATAAACAACATCATGGACTGCCAAGGGCCTCACTATGCCTTGCAAATAATGGTTCATATGCCTTGCAAATATTTGTTCATAATATTTAGGTCCAATTTGAGAGTTGATTTTTTTGGGGTTTTTGTTCAAGAATATGGATTGATCTTTATTGGGTCAAATGTGACCACTTTTATGTTCATGCATGAACATGGCAATGGTGAATTGGAAACCCTAGGTTACCTTCTCCTAAGCTTCTTTTGTGATGTGAGAAGGGGCATTGGATCTAGTCAGAGATTGGTGTGCCTTGTTGAAATTCGGTTCATTGATGTGGGCAATGACCAAATTTACCAAGAAGAACACAAAGTTCTCACCTCTGTAGATTTTAATTCCTAGCCTTGAAGGATCCAACAAATTTGAACATGTTTGAACTCTTGGATGCACCAGTTGAGAATGTTGATGAGGATACTATGGTTATTGTTGCTATTCTTTCACAATATAAGTAGCATCATGGATTTCCAAGGGCCTCACTATGCCTTGCAAACAATGGTTCATAATATTCAGGTCCAATTTTAGGGTTGAAATTTTAAAGTAAAAGTTGATTAGTTTTCATTAAAAATTGCATTGATCTTTTATTGGGTCAAATGTGACCACTTTTATGTCCATGCATGAAGACATAAATAGTGAGTTGGAAACCTTGGGTTACCTTAGCTAACCTCTTTTGACGTGAGAAGGGCCATTGAATCTAGTTAGAGATTGGTGTCTCGTTGAATTTGCCTGCAGTGATGTTCGCAATGACAAATTTAGATGTCAAATGATGTTGAAGAAAATGACGTTTTTTAGAGATGGATAAAAAAAGAGTTCCTTGAATCTCATTGGATTCTTTCCGAGGACTTAAACATGGTGGATGCTAAGTGACCTTGGGGTTCCCATCTCACCTAGAAGGCCACCCTTTTAGGAGATAGAGTTACATGGATTGTTGAATTTCATCCAACTTGACATATTATCATGATTGAAGTGTTGTTTCTGATCACCCATTTATTTTTTTGGACACAATTGAGGCCAAACCCAAAAAGTATTTAATTTAGTTTGGACATTAACATGGTCACAATTAAGATCCATTTAAGGACCAAAACTTTTATTCACATCGTGTAGAATTTGGGACATTTATGATGCAATTTAGGACAATTTATGACATTTTAAACTGGGGATCCAATTTTGGTCACTATTGGGGAAGTTGTTTGATCTCTACCAATGGGATGCAATTTCATTTTATAGTGACAAGATGGTTTTTAGGAAAATGCATTAGCTTTATATTCGTAATTTTTGAATGAGTTTTTATGTACATATAGTAGGTCGAATTCTCTGTCTCTCTCACACAAACATACAATTTACGATGTATGCTTTCATAATTTCATTTTAAAGTGAAAATATGGTTCATAGGTCAAAATTGTTGTTTTTTAACGATACACACTTTAAATCACATGGAACTAGCCCAAGGGGTTAGCTCAAGTGGTTGTCACAAATTTCGTTGGGCATTTGACTAGTTCTATGGCAATATGTGCTTGGTTCGAATCTCCTTGGGTTAGGCACACTAATCTATGTTGACAAGTTTACTAAGGATGCCATCCATAAATCTAAGGAAACATCCCTTGGGTTTCCCTTGAGGTTTTTATTTGAAAAAATTAAAGGGAAGGATAACGTGTGACCACCTCGATTTTAAAGTGAAATATTCATTTTGTGTTTTTTTAGAACAATCTATATGAACCTTGTAATTTCTATCACACTTTAATTTTAGAGTAAATGGTCATTTTGTTTTTTCAAAAATAATCTCCACAGATTCTAGTTTGTCACATGTCTTTTTTTTAAATATCTTTTTAAAATTGATGACAAATAAGAAAATTATTTTTCATTATTTTTTGAATTAAACTAACTAAAGGTAATAACCCACTGTATCTACATTTTTGTGTGCCCATCAATATTTTCTCTCATGTTAACTTACACAAGAAAACTAAAAAATGCCCTTTTGAAATACAATGTAAAGTTTCCAAAATTGTTTTTATGTGACACATTTTGGTTTTGTATTATTTAAGATACATATATTTATTCTCAACTGTTCTCTACAATGGTAAAATAATAAATAAATAAGTCTTAGTAAAGAAACTGTAAATAGCAAATCATACTGCAAGGTTTTTAAAAATGTTCATTCTTTCCTTCATATTTTTTGGTTTTGTATTTTTTCAAGATATAGATATTTATTTTCAAGTGCCTTCAATGGTAGTAAAATAATAAATAAACAACTTTTAGAAAAAAATTTAAACACCAAATCTAAAAAAATATCTAATTAACTTGTGTTGTTAGAAACTAGAGTTGAAACCAAATCTAGTGATAGTAGACCAATACCTAATATTTAAGAAATGCAAGGGTAAACCCTTAGATAAGTCGTAGTTGTGGTAAAAACACGTAACTCTTCTTTGTTTTCATAGATATAAAACTCTTTCCCATGGTATACTTTGGGTAGAGAATTTTGTCCATCTTGGTTGAGGGTTTTTAACACAAACTCTTAATAGAGAGTTTTCCATTAAAACTTTGGGTCAAGTGTTTCTCAACCCTTGATTGAGAATATTTTGACACCAACCAAACACATGAGAGAGAATTTATTAAAAGGTGTTTCAACCAAGAGTTGAATTTACAATCCCAATGGAAATTTTTTATCATCAACATCAAAATGGCTTGAACTAATTGAGGAAGAAAGCAATTTGGGATGCAATTTGGGTGGCATTTTTGGTCACTATTAGGGAAGTTGTTAGGTCTCTATCAATGAATTCCACTCAACCGCCTAATTTTTCTCCCTAATAACCATCCAGTGCACCCACACATCTAACCATGACACACACAAACCCCATGGACATGGATTGTTTACTATTTAAAATTTATGATATATGCTTTGAGAATTTCATTTTATAGTAGAAAGATGATTTTTAGGAAATTGTGTAAGCATTATCTTTATATTTTTTGAATGCTTTATTATGTACATATAGTAGGTAAAATTCACACACACACAAAATTTATGATGTATGCTTTATGAATTTCATTTTAAAGTGAAACGGCAATTTGTATGAAATTGCATTAGCATTATACTCATATTTTTGAATTATTTTTTGTGTATATATGGTAGGTCAAATTTGTTGCTTATCAATGACATACACTTTAAATCACATGGAGCTAGCCCAAGGGGTTATCCCAATTAGTTGTCGCAAATGTTGTTGGGCATTTGTGTAGTTCTATGGCAATATGTGCTTGGTTCGAATCTCCTTGGGTTAGGTGCATTAGTCTACATCAATGAATTTACTAGGGATGCCATCCGTAAATGTAAGAAAACATCCATTGGGTTTCTTCTGAGGTTTTCCTTTGAAAAAATTACAGGGAAGGATAATGAGTGACCTATATGGTAAGAGTTAATTATTCATCACGACCCTTGTAATTTTTGTCCCTCCTTAAATTTAGAGTTAAATATTCATTTTGTTTTTTTAAGAACAATCTACACAAATTCTAGTCTTTATCACACTTTTTAAATGAATGGTTAATTTATTTTTTATTTTTTAAAGTTTATTATAAATAAGAAATTTATTTTCATTAATTTTCAAGTCAAACTAAATAAAAAATAACATATTGTATCTACATTTTTGTGTGGCCATCAATATTCTCTTTCATGTTAGACTAAACAAGAAAACTAAAAATGCCCTTTTGAAATTTAATGTAAGATTCAATTTTTTATTATTATTTTAGTTTACTTTTTGTTTTTTATATCACACTTATTGGTTTTGTATTTTTTAAGTTATATATTTATTTTCATTTTTTTATTATTACTGAAGTGAGTAGTTTTTTTTCTATTTTAAAATATGAGGGAGAAGTTCCTCACCATTACATAGAATTTAGATAAACAAAAACGACCGCTGGATTGAGAGTCCAAAACATGGCTTTTGTCTTTATGCCAACACTGCACAATTTTTTGTTTCTACCTACTCTCACTATTCCTATGTCGATAGTCATAATTTCTAGCAAACTACTGAAGCAAAAATACACACTGAAAACACATGAGCATATAGCATGCAAGCTTCCATGGAACTTGCCTCTCTTGCTTCATTTTTCGACGGATGAATGGTGGAGCCTTCAACCATCTCCTTCACATTCAATTTTTGCAACAATATGAATATAATTGATTCCAATTGGGAGACTTCAGCCTTTAGTTCCACATATTTTCAAGTGGTAAAATAATAAATAAATACGTTTTAGTAAAAAACTATAAATAACAAATCACAATGCACGGTTTTTAAAAACGTTCCTTTTTTTTCTTCACATATTTTGGTTTTGTATTTTTTAAGATTGCTTTCCAAATGTTTTCAGTGTAGAAAAATAACAAATAAACAACTTTTAGAAAAAATCGTGAATAACAAAATCCAAAGGAAAATCTAAAAATCTTGTATTGTTAGAAATTGTTAGGCCCGAGGAACAACTCCAATCTTTAATGATTTCCATTGAACAATAAGCATTGATTTATACAAGTTAAGGTGACGTTTGGTTTCATATTCCAAAGGTACATTTCATTCTTCTTTTCCCCACAAATATATATTTACAATAATTTACACAACGAACCATGATTAGGTTTCCAACGTTCCCCCCTTAATTCGATGGGGTGTTCGTGAGTTCAAGCATCTTTCTAAACTTTTCTTGCTTCTCTCTTCCAACTATTTTGGTGAAGATGTATACAGTTTTCCTCTACATGATATTGAATCAGATGGTACTTCATCTTGATGGGATTGACTCGATCATGGAATCTAGGATTCTTGTCCAGCTTGATTGAAAAAGTGTTGTCAATAAGTATAGGAGTCTAATTCACCTATTTCTCATGTAAATATTCAAGTATTTTCTCGAGCGACGCAATCTCCTTTATTGATTCTATCACAACCACATTTTTTCCCTCTATTATGGAATTTGTTGGAATAGACCGTTTGCATGATTCTAGGAGATAACTGTTGATCCAAGACTCATGAGGTAGTTGGAAGTATGCACTCCATTATTTTTTTCACCATCAAAATTTGAGTTAGAATATCCACTCAATTGGAAGTCACCCAACTTAGAATACTTGAGTCCAAAATCTAGAGTCCCCTTTAAGTATTTAGAATTCTTTTGGCAGTAGATCAATGTTCTTCACAAGGTTTTTGCATAAACTTGGAAATGATCCCAACATAAAATGAAATATGTGGTTTGGTTGTGGTAAGGTAGTTAAGACTTCCCACTGACTATTTGTACTTCGTTGCATCCTCAAATTCATTTCATTTTTTGACGTGAGCTTCAAATTCTATTCCATTGGAGTAGAGAAAGGGTCGCACTCTATTATGCCAAATTTGTTCAACAACTCTCCAACATACTTATTTTTGGGAGATGAATATATACTTGGGATTTTGAGTCACTTCAATTCCCAAGTAGTAGTGAAGATGTCCCAAATCTGCCATTTCAAATCCCTTCTTCAATTCTTTATTTATGGATGCAATGTAGCTTTCACTGTTTCCTATAAGCAAAAGATCATCTACATACACCACAAGATATACAACAAATATTCCAACTTTCTTTACAAACAATGTTGCATCATCAAAATTAAAGTGTTTGGAATTTAATTTCAGAAGAAGCTCGATTAACTTTTCATACCATATGTGAGGTACATGTTTCAAGCCATACAATGAATTGATGAGCTTGCATATCTTTTGTTCTTGTCCCTTCACAACAAATATTTATGGATGAGACATGAAGCCATTCTCTTCCAATTCTCCATTTGAGAAAGAAATATTCACATCCATCTGATGAACTTTACGCCCTTTATGTGCATCCAAAGATAATAGAGTGTGCATGGTAGCCCATTTTCCCGTGGGGGATAAAGTCTCCTCATAGTCAATGCCTTCTTTCTGTGCAAAACCATTTTCCACAAGCCTCGCCTTGTGATTCTCAAGCGAGCCATCTGATTTTTACTCATTCTTTTAGACCTACTTGTATCCAATTGGTTTGGTTCCAAATGGAGGGTGCACCAACTTCCATGTCCCATTCTTGATGAGAACATCATATTCATTATGCATGGATTCTTTCCACACACAATGAGAAACAACTTATTCAAAGGAAGTTGGTTCAAGGTTAGCAGATAAATTCAATCCACAAATACAAAACATCCATATCTTCTACATCATCGCACTTGAATTATCTGCATCTCCTCCATCTTCTTACCTTGTCGAACTTTGTGTTCATGTCTTTCCGACTTCACTAGATTGGACACTTTCAAGTGTCTTTGTGACCCACTTTTGAACTTTCCATGAATGTCCATGTTACTCAGCTGGTGGTGATTCATTCTCTTCAAGGTTTAGTCTTCTAATCCTCTCAATCACACCATCCATTTGAACCTCTTTTTCTAGTGATGAAATTTTTCATGAGGGGAAGATGGTTCTACAAAAGGAGATTCCAAAGATTGATCCAAGATAGGGACCACCCTTCAAGATGTGGAATTTCATCGTAAATTCATGAAATTTCCTTACATGGGTACATTTTTTCTAGACGATCAAGTGCCTCTCAATAGACTTGTCATTTTTATTCATTTCAAGAAAAATGACATCTCTGGAAATTTATAAACTTTTTGTTTACCTCACCATAAAAATGATATGCATTGGTGGTGTTTGAAAACCCCAAGAAGATGAACTTTTGAATTCATGCACGGAGCTTGTTTCTTTGTTCATTTGGGATCAAGGCATAACAAGTGGAACCAAAGACCTTGGGATGCCTCATTGAAGGAATGCGACAACATCACATCTCATATGGAGTCATGTTTTCTAGAGCATGAGTTGGACTTCTATACCTCAAATAAACTTCACATAAAATTGCATCACCCCAAAGCATCGATTTCACCTTCTTGAAAAATAACATGGAGGACACCATATTCAAGAGTGTTCGATTCATTCTTTCTGGAACATTAGAGGAAATTTGGGGTCTAAAATGGGCCTCATAAGAAAAAGAGCCAGCCAAAATGGGCCTCATAAAAAAGAGAGCTAATCAATTGAATTTCAGGAAAAAGAGTCAACCACAATGGTTGACTCGACATATTTGTCATAAAAAACTATATTCCCTCTTCGTATTTTCAACATATATCCATGTGGTTTTACTGAAATTTCAAGTAGGAGAACTAGTTGGACGAGGAATTCAATTCCGCATCCAATGAGTACACACACTGCATACTTTTGATGGAACCCACCCCACTAAAAACGAGAAATACATTTAAAAAACATGTTAAGTAATGCATTTTTAAATGTATTTTTGATTTTTCGTGAGGTAGGGTCCATCAAAAGTATGCAGTGCGGGTACTCATTGATGCAGAAGGAGATATGTTGAAAATACGAAGGAATTTTTTTTATTTTTCTTTTTTCTTCCAAAATTCACAAATATTATTTTATTATTTTCCTTAGGAGGCCCATTTTAGACCCCAAATTTTCTCTAATGACCATTTTGTTGAAGATTGTATGGAATTATAGTTTGATGCCTAATCCCAAGTTGATGAAGATAGTTTTCAACTTCATTATAAGTGTATTCTTATCTATTATCATTACAAAGAGCGCCAATGTGACATTGTGCTTCATTTTCAATCCATACATGATTTTTTTGAATGTTTCATATGCCTCAGATTTTTGCTTTAGTAAAAAAACCCAACACATCTTGGTGTAATCATCAACAAAAGTCACGAGATATTTGCTACCATTTACAGAAGGAATAAGCACGGGGCCACAAATGTCATAGTGTATCAACTTTAGTTTCTACATGCTTTGAAATATGAATCATGAAAATGCTGCTTACTATGTTTGCCAATAATACAAGCATCACAATGTTTCAACTTCTTTGGAATGGTGGGAAAACTGAAACACCATTATTTTTCAACAATTAGAGACTATCATTGCTGAATTCTCCATATCTAGCATGCCATTGGGGCCGGGATCAAAGAGCATTGCACAGACATTTGACACAACCGAATTCATAAGTTTTCTCTTGCTTAACATTCATAAGAAATTGGACACCAAACTTGCATTTAAAACTTGAGAATTATTATTTGTGAAGATAATCACATAAGAATAAAAAGTAAGGAAGCATTAAAGATTAAAAAACATGAAAATATCTTAAATTGAGATGGAGGGGTTGAATTAAGTGATAATTGGTAGCCACTTATTAATAGTATTAAACATAAACTGATACCGACCTATTCACCCAGGCCTACCTAACTCTCACTCTTTCCAATGTCGATGTGAGTCTACTATAAATTTCATATTGTTTCTCACTCTTTAATCAACGTTGAGATCGCGAAGATGATCCCAACCCATGGATCGAAACATTTAGCATACAAATATTTGTTCATGTAGTTATCCTTCATTTTCTAAAATTTTTCTTGCATAAATCATGAATACCTATACCTTCTTCATGCTGAGGGAGGCAAGCAAAATTATGAGCTCTGGCAGATGTTCCTTTCACCTTCAACAATTTCTCATCTTCATATCCGATAATGATGACTTGATTGTTAGAGTATCTCCTTATCTTAACTATACCATTGAACATGCGGATGGAATGGCCTAGCTATCGAATGTACACCAAGGGGAAACAAGTTTATTTGCAACTATGGAAGATAGAGATCATTATGCAACATAAATTTAGGGAATCTAGGAAGTTTGAGACCGATGGATCCAATTCCCTTGGGATTGAGGTTGGACTTATCTGCAAAATACACTATGCCATCTACATTGTCATCCTCTTCTACAAAAAATATCGACTAAATTTCATGTGGGAGGTTGCACCATTGTCAAACAACCAAGTATCTCTCCAAGATGCAAATGAAGTATTGAATGCGACTTTATTTATTCCAATAGTACAATGAGCATCAATAAAGTAGGCATATTCATGAGCTTTACCAGTCTCATGAAGTTTATCGTTGTCTTGTTTATTCTGGTTATGTTTCTCTTTAATTGTATCCCATGGATCCCAACAATGATATGCATTATGTCCAATCTTGCCACAATGACCATAGTTAAGGTCAGGTATTTTGTTGTGATTGTTTCTACCTCCCCTACCTTTGAAATTATTTCTTCCACATCTTCTCTTACTGTTTTCTCCTTTAGAAGAATAATTTGAATGATTCTTCCCTTTTTAGGAAAAGTACAAGGTCTTTTTAGTGGGTTGAACTGTCTTCTTTTAGAAGACTTTCTATCTTTCCACAATCTTCTCCATGAGAGTGTCAAAGGTGAGATAATTCAATTTACCACTAGCTTGAAGTGATTCAATGTAGCGTGAATATGTGGGGTAGAGGATATTGGAAAAGGCAATGAGAGGAAGTTCTACCTTCACATCAGTGGCATTGATGTTATGCACGATTGCTCTGGTCTCAAATGGAATAGTCATGGGATCATTATAATTCACCTCTAGGTTTAAGAGATTCAACATCAACTGAATTAGATCCAATTCTAAATGTGAAACATAAATATATTTTAACATCTTTAAGGGATCACGAGAGGTTTTAGCAGGTGTCACTATGTCAACTCACCTCTTCACTTAATGTAGCAGTGATCAATGCATATGCCTTTTTGTCTCTTCTCTTCCATATGGAAATATATTTGTCTGTTGTAGGTTTTTTGGTGTAGTGATTATAGGGCCATCCATTTTTTCAACAGTTTCTCCTTGATAGATGCCATCCCATAGATTGTTGAATATGAGTGTGTGCTTGATCTTCCTCAACCATTCTAGGTAGTTGTCCTTGCCAATGAGAAACTCTCCAAAACAATGGAAGTCAAAGACTCTATAACAAGTAATTTGCAATATAACACTCTCTGCAAGATAGTTTATACAATAAGCAGTGAAAATAATACAAGGTGTAGGTCTAAGTATCCAAAATTGTTTACAATCTAGTACAACAAAATTATTGGTAATCTCTAACTATTGTTGCGATAACAATATTTGAAAAAATGAGCTTAGTACACACTCTGTAATACATTGTGTAGGTCTATAGTATCTACAAATAGCTTACAATATAATAAAAATACAATCTATGGGTTATAAGGTGCTGCAAGAATTCTTTAGCAAGCTCAAGATACCAATGCACATTGAAGTAAACAACCCAGTGAAAGAAATCCCATTAGACACTTTGAGTTTATACAATTGTTGAAACGATACTATGATTCTAAAAGTTGGGATTTACTTAATGTGTACCATAAATACAATGTACACTTATTCAAACCTACAATGCTTGGATACATGAAGATTCTAGTCTCTTCAATGAGAACATGGATGATTCTAGGTAGTTTCTTACCTCGATTTGGCCTATGAAAGATCATGAAGGAAAAGTAAAAATGGAGATATGATGTTTTCTCTTACTTTGTGAGTTGTGTAAACCCTAGATCAAAGCTCCTTTACATCTCCAGGAACCCTAGATCGATCGAAACTACATGCACCCTCTTTCTCAACGTGTTTCTTTTATACATGCATGAGTAAGAAGGTTGGAAGATAGTACTAGAAGTCATTTTCAAGAGAGGTGGGATTTAATATTAGAAAATTCAGATGAACTAAATCATGAACAATTCCATATCTATAGAAAACTAGGAGGATTTGAGGAAGGATGACAAACGACAAAGGGGCATCATAACATAATCGAAAATAATGAAATGCACCAATATGACATGCAACAAACCAAGAAAAATTAGGCAAGATATCTTAGTCGATGCCAAGATAAAAGAGAGAGGTAAATAATTAAACTTAAAGAAATGCCCATCGGTATAAAATAATTCCCAAGTCAGTAATCATGGAGGAAAGATTCAGAGCTAACAAATATTAGGGTAAACTCAAGCATATTGGAGGTGAAATAGTAGGTGGGTAAATATGGCGAGGATTAGTTTCAGGTCACTAAGTTTTGAGCAGTTGGAGGAATCAGAGTCGTGGAGAGAATGGATTAATTAGGGTTTCTTGCATAATCATTCCCAAATAAATCAATTTTTAGATTATAGGTACGGGGGGAAGAGGAGGCAATACACCAAAGAAAGAAATCATGGAGTTATGGTACCACTGATACCACTGTCAAGCCTCAGAAATAACTCCAATATTTGATGTTTTCCATTGAACGAGAAGCATTGCTTTATACAAGGTACGATGCCCTTTGGTTTCATATTCCAAAGGTACGTTTCATTTTCCTATGACTCTTAATTTCCCTATAGATAAATATTCACAGTAGTTTACACAATGAATCATAATCTCGTAGGATTAGGTTTCCAAATTAAACTAGAGTTGTCAAATCTAGTGATAATAGGTCATCACCTAGTATTTAATAAATGTAGGGGTACACCCTTACTTTAGTTGTAGTTGCGTGAAAGACATTTAACTATTCTTTGTTTTCATATATCTAAAACTCTTTCCCAAGATACATTGTTGGTAGAGAATTTTTTCCAACTTGGCCGAGAGTTTTAACATTAAAACTCTTGATCAAGGGTTTGCCACTAAATTTTTTGGCCAAGTGTTGTTCAACTCTTGATTCAGAATATTTTGATATTAACCAAACACATAAGAGAGAATTTATTAATTTTTTTTCCTCAATCAAGAGTCACATTTATAATCTCAATGGAATTTTTTTATTATAAACATCAAATTGGTTTGAACTCATAAAGAAAGAAAACATAGAGAGTTTTTTGGTAGAAAAGAAAAGAGGAATTTTTGGCGAAAACATAAGGTTCGATTACATTATTGGGATGAAATTTGGGTGGCAGTTTTGGTCACTATTAAAAAAGTTGTTTGGCATCTATCCATGAAGGCCACACAACCACCAAAATTACTTCCCTAATAACTATCCCCCACACCCTTGCCCTCGACACACATGCACAAAAAACCCCATGAACATAGATTATTTACTAGTTAAAATTTATGACATATGCTTTGAGAATTTCATTTTATAGTGAAAATATGTTTTTTTTAATGTACATATAGTAGGTCTCTCTCTCTCTCTCTCTCTCTCTCTCTCTCTCTCTCTCACACACACACACACACAGAATTTTCGATGTATGCTTTGAGAATTTCATTTTAAAGCGAAAAAATGATTTGTAGGAAATTTCATCATTGTTATATTCCTATTTTAAACTTACTATCTTTATGTAAATATAGTAGCTCAAATTTGTTGTTTATTAATGACATACACTTTAAATCACATGGAACTAGATCAAGGGGTTAGTTCAATTGGTTGTAGCAAGTTTTGTTGGGCATTTCGCTAGTTCTATGACAATAATGTGCAATTGGAATCTCCCTAGGTTAGGTGCACTAGTCTCTGCCAATGAGTTCACTATGGATTCCATCAATAAATGTAAAGAAACAACCATTGGGTTTATTGTGAGTTTTTCCATCAAAAACATTACAAAGAAGGATAATGAATCCATCGAAAACATTACAAAGAAGGATAATGAATGCCTTGCATGGTGACCACCTCAATTTTAGAGATAAATATTCATTTTTCATATTTAGAACAATCTATGTGGGCCTTGCAATTTCTGTCACACCTTAATTTTAAAGTTGAAAATTCATTTTTTTAGAGCAATCAATATAGATTCTAGTCTTTGGCACATGTTTTTTTATTATTAAAATATATATTTTTAAAATTTATTACGATACGAAAATTATTTTCATTAATATTTGAATCACATTAAGTAAAAAAATAACACAGTGTATCTACATTTTTGTGTGGCCATCAATATTCTCATTCAATGTTAACATAAACGCGAAAACTAAAAATGTCCTTTTGAAATACAATGTAAGGTTTCTAAAAATGGTTTTTTTTAACACACTTTTTGGTTTTGTATTTTTTTAAGATTTGGTTTTGTATTTTTTTAAGATATAGATATTTATTTTTATTTTTAAGTGTGTTTGATAGTGGTAAAATAATAAATAATTAAGTTCTGCAACATTTCCATTCATATTTATGGTTTCCTATTTTTTAAGATATAGATATTCATTTTCAATGATAGTGAAATAACAATTAAAAAAAATCATAAATAACAAATCAAAAGGAAAATTTAGAAAACTTGAATTGCTAGAAACTAGAGTGAAGGCCAAATCCAGTGATACTAGGTCAATACTTGATCTTCAATCAATATAGTGGTACACGCTTAAATAAGTTATAGTTACGTGAAAAACACATAACTCTTTTTGTTTTCGTAGATCTGAAACTCTTACCCAAGATATATTGTTGGTAGAGAATTTTGTCTAACTTGGCTGAGAGTTTTTAACACTAACTCTCAATCAAGAGTTTGCCACTAAAACTTTGGGTTGGGTGTTGTTCAACTCTTGACTAAGAAAATTGACATTGACTACACACACAAGTAAAAGTTATTCAAATGTATTTCGAGCAATATTTGTATTTATAATCTCAATGGAAACACTTTATTATTAACATCAAATTGGCTTGAACTCACAAAGAAAGAAAACATAAAAATATTTTTGGAGAATAAAATCAGAAATGTTGCTATTGCATGAAGGGAAGATTGAAAACCTTGAATAC
Source organism: Pseudotsuga menziesii (assembly GCA_001517045.1). Classification (NCBI taxonomy): domain Eukaryota; kingdom Viridiplantae; phylum Streptophyta; class Pinopsida; order Pinales; family Pinaceae; genus Pseudotsuga; species Pseudotsuga menziesii. The sequence continues at coordinate 1,273,948 of LPNX011192813.1, forward strand.
CTATTTACTAATTTTGAACTTGTTGATTTCTTAAGCATGGGGAATAAAGCTGATCACAAAATAACTTATTATTGGACTTGATAAAATGATGAACAAAAACATAAATTATAGAGAACACATGAGAAAGAAACGAGCAAAGGAATGGACCTTGATATATGAGTAGGTAGTTTATGATGTAGAACAAGGGGTTTGAAAGGTTTTGGTGAACATGATGAGGAGAAAAAGGATTGAAAGATGTGGAGGCACATGATGGTGATAAGAAAATAGGTTTGAGAGGCGTCGAGGAACTTTATGATGAGGATGAATGTGTTTTGAGAGATGAGGAGGCACATGATGATGAGCACAAGGGATTAAGAAGCATTAATGAACTTAACTACGATGAACATGGGGATTGAAAAATGATGAGGAGCTTGAAAATGACACACATGAAAAAGTGAAAATACAAGATATTCACAATATTAGGGAGTTATTTCAACAAGACAACATTGATATTAAGACCAATGGTGAGTCTTTGAACATCTTCACCAATCTGAGCTTTTGAAATAGATTCTATAGGTACACAATGCAATTGATGTATATGTATTTATTTTCAATTATACTATTTATTCTTTAATATATACATTTAACACATTTCTTTGATTTGCATGTAGTTGTGACATATAACCAAGATCGAGATCTTAAGACATTGAGGGTTTTATAGTTAATCAATAATTAACTTGACATAAACATTGATAATAATATTGTGGAGAATATGGATACATCTAAAATCCAAGAAACAAATTGTATGATTCCTAGTCACGCAACATAAGAGATTGTAAGAAACATTATCAAAACTTATTTTGAAGATAAAATAGTTATATCATAAGCTCAAATGTTGTGGGGTTCATTGAAGCAAAAAAAATTACGAGTTATAATTAGATTATTGGGTGTTAAATTTTCCAAAGAGGTAAATCTAAATGAAAATGTATCAAAAAATTAGCCAAGAAAATGCTGACATTTGGAAATTTGCGAAAATCATGTTAGGGCCATTATAAAGAAAAGGATTAAACTATCTACTCGACCATTTGCACCAGGGCCCACTTGACGCCCTCAAGTGATAGCTTACTCTGTTACCTTTTCGTGAGACCAAGAACAAGGAACCCGATCCAAGTTCAAACCTTGGATTCTTTATCCTTCATGATCACGAAGGTTAAAGTTTTAAACTAGCATACACACAGAACATTGGTGTTATCAAATACATAACAATTGAATTTCAAATTACAAGTTTTTAGAACACAATTTCAGATTAGGTTTAGATCGGTTCAGTCTGTAGATTCAATTTGATTTGGTAAATTAGTATTCTTCATTATTGCATTATACCAAAGTGTAATAATAGTTTGTTGTAGAATTGATTTGCAATGAAAATGCAAGAAAAGAAGCAGAATCTGTTGTTCTTGGTCTCACTATCACAGAAAGAAGTTAACAGAGTAATCTATTACCAGACAGAGTCAAATTGACCCTGGTGCAAATGGTCGGGTAGATAGCTTACTGTTATATTTTTATCATTCAAGCTACCATTATGATCCTAGGATCTTTAACTGAGAGAATAACATGCACAACAGTAAAACACAAGCACACCACAAGAGACAAGAGACACAAAGAATTTTCCTCGGGGAAACAATAAAGGAGAAAACCCCGCAACTTCCTCAGAGATAGAATCATCACCAAAGGTAAAACCGAAAAACAGTAAGATGATCTCCCGACAGCAGTAGTCTCTCTCTCTCTCACACTGAGAGAGCTTCTCCTCTCTCACTCATGCGCCCCAATGAGTGAGTGTGTGTATGAGAATGATAAATAGAGAGGCTCTCACTCTCTATTTATATTCTTTCATTCACTTGGAACCCACTCCAACATGTCGACCTCACTTAACAATTACTTACTAGAGCCGACATCTCTAGGAGTGTCTAATAACCCTAGTGCCCCACCACTTGTGGGGACTTTTCCTCCTTCAACCAATAGGAGGGTAACACAATGGTGGGGAATATTGCCCTGACTTACAATGACTCACCTAGGGTCAACTTCACTAGGATAGTCTAATAACCCAAGGGCCCCACAACTGTGGGGACTTTAACCCTTGACCAATAGGAGGGTTACCCACAATGACTTGGCATGACTTTCTCATTATAGAAACTTCCCAAAATAAACATCGGGGTATGACATGACTCAAATAAATTACAATACATCCCGGAGTAAACATCGGGTTACAATACGTAAGAAATACAGATGAATACATTTCGAAGTTACAATTACATCAACACTCCCTCTTAACTAGGAAGGTATTCTCTCGACACAATTTATTATCATTGGTATTCTTCTCTGGTTCTTCTCGTCATCTGCATCTTCAAGTCATATTCATCTTCAAGTCATCTTTCATCTGGATCTGGATCATCGTAACTGGATCATACTCGATCTGGAACATCGTCACTAGATCATACTCGATCTAGATCATCAGCACTGGATCTGGATCATCACTCGATCTGAATCATCATTACTGGAATGGATTTGGATCATTACTCGATCTGGATCATCACTATTGGATTTGGATCATCACTGCTAGATCTAGATCATCACTGCTGGATCTGGATCATCACTCGATCTGGATCTCTCGAAGTCATCATAACTGGATCTGGATCTCATTTGGTCATCATCATGTGTGCTATCTCGTCATAGGAAGTTCTACAGAGCCATCCTTCTTTCATGCTGGTTGTAGGCCTAGCCATCAGGTAGGTCTTTTCCCAGCACTTACATCTGACCTACTCGTCAGAAAGGCATGCCCAACACTTATATCTGACCTACTCGTCAGAAAGGCATGCCCAACATTCATATCTGATCATGTAGTAACCTACAATCACATCAGAAAGGCCCCGCACTCACATCTGACATGGAAGGAACTGAATCCTCTCACCATGATAGAATGGCCCGCCCTTACATCTGACATGTAAGGAACTGAATACTCTCACCATGACAGAATGGCCCGCACTTACATCTGACATGGAAGGAACTGAATCCTCTCACCATGACAGAATGGCCTGCACTTACATCTGACATGGAAGCAACTGAATCCTCTCACCATGACAGAATGGCATGCACTCACATCTAACCTGGAAGGAACCAAATCCTCCACCCTCATCAGAATGGCCCCCAGTCTCAGATTGAGCTACCTGGTAACGGACTAGGTGCCTCCACTCTCCCGAAGAGTAGCAGTTGCCCTTACATTTGTCCTACTCGACAGAATGGCCAACACTCACATCTGACATGGGAGGAACCTAATCCTTTAGCAATGACAGAATGGTTCAGCCCTTACATCTGACCTGCTCGTCAGAATGGCTCTCTCAGTCCCGCACTGAGTGTTCCTGGTAACTGACCAGGTGCCTCCATTCCTAGAATGGCAATCAACACTCATATCTGACATGGAAGGAACCAAATCCTCTCACCATGACAGAATGGCTCAGCCCTTATATCTGACCTACTCGTCAGAATGGCTATGGATCTCAGCACTCATATCTGACATGGAAGGAACCAAATCCTCTCACCATGACAGAATGGCTCAACCCTTATATGTGACCTACTCGTCTGAATGGCTATGGGATTCATCACTTTACCTTAGAGGAAACCTCAATCTGGAGAACACCAAGCTTCTCCCTGAAGTACTTGAACTTCACTCTGGCCAATGGATTCGTCAACACATCAGCTATCTGTTCCTCTATTGCAACATACTTGAGCTTCACTGCTCCCCTCTGCACCATATCCCTGATATAGTGATACTTGATCCCGATATGCATCGACTTGTCATGGAACACTCGATTCTCTGAAAACTTCACGCAACTCTGGTTGTCACAATGTATACAAGTAGCATCCATTTAGAGATCAAATAAATTAGACATTAGCTTCCACAGCTATACTTCTTCACAACTAGCTGAAGAAGCTGTGACATACTTTGCTTCAGCTGTACTCAGTGCCACATAGGATTGCTTCCTACTAAACCAAGAGATCACACCTGATCCCATACTGAAGCAACACCCTGAATTGCTCTTCCTATCGATGGCACTGCCTTCCTAATATGAATCAACATAACCCTCCAGGTTAATCCTTTGATTCACATCATACTTAAGCCCATAATAAATTGTACCCCTCAGGTGCCTCAGAATATGCTTTGTAGCAATCAAGTGAACATTTCTTGGATCTTTCAAGAACTGGCTCAAGGTGTTCACAACAAAGCAAATGTCTAGTCTCGTGTTCGTCAGGTACATCAATGACCCAATCATCTGACGATACATCATAGCATCAACTGACTCTGATGAAGCATCACTCAATAGCTTCAGGTTTGATTCCATAGGTGTGGTCATGCAGTCCATCATCCTGAACCTATTCAGGATCTCTACTGCATACTTCCCTTGTCCACACCTCCATGCTTTAGAAAATAGTGCATCGACACATAACAGGAGCATCACTGGTCTTCCGCCTTCAACCTTGAAGCAAAGGTTGGAATCCACTTCACTCTTAGTAAATCCTAGAGTCATCAGTAATCTATCCATCCTGTCATACCATGTCGAACCTCAGGAGCTTCTGCAGTCACTCCCTCTGAAGCGGAGCATCATACTCCCTCTGTCTTCCATACTCTATGCACTGAAACATTCTGTACTGGAGTGACAAGTAGTATCCATCTAGGATCATTGGATACCAAGATCCTCTATTTTGAACTTTTTCAAAAGTACTTCTCACATCCATCTGTGAGCTTGTCATCCTTGATCAACCTTGTAGCAAAGGTTAAGATATTCATCAATCTCATCATGTATGTGTTATCCCATGGGTGTCTTCTGAACTCACACAAGGAGTTCTTTCATTTGCACACATGATTATGCATGCCATGTGAATTCACTTCCAGTGGCTGCAAATGTCTCTTCGTAGTCTATGCCTTGTATCCCACGATGTTTCCATCTACTGCATGATGGAACTATGAACTTCCCTTCACGTATCGATATTGCATCCTAGACATCATTCTTCTTGAACTTCTTCATAGCTGGAAGGTTCTGTATCAATGATGTCGCTACATTTGTCATATTATTCTTCATCTTGAACTGTCGTCACTTGTTCTTCAGAACAAGTCTCATCCTTCTTTGCTTGTAGGCAATTATGTATGCGATCTTTCCTACAAGTCAAATGTGTTTGTATGGTTAGAAACATTTCATAAGGAATATTCATACTGGAAAGTTCTTATGCATAAATATATGATCATGCAACTACTTTAGCCAATACAACATTCATCCATATCTCACTGAAACTTTCTAGATGCCTTCCATCTCTACCAGGACAACATTGAGATTCACTAATCCAATATGTCAGCAAAGAGGTTTCATTCTAGATAAGTAGCAATGGAGAGTTGTATAGAACCATGAGCTACTTACCCATCACATGCATATTAGTAGTATACTGTCATTAAAGCAAACATCCTATCATGCATAATACATCAACTGAATATAAACAAATGCATAACAAAATAATATCATGAAATGACAACTGAATACTTATCTTTATTTGTTTCGTGGGTATACTCCTTCTTGAGTCTTCAGCTTCATCGTCTTCTTCATTCATAATAGCATCGTTTCTTATCCAAATGCTAAGGTGGATAAGAAGTTCTTCAAGAGTTGAAATCTTCATATTCCTCATCGATTGAGGGATCTTCTTTGGATGGTGAGAGCTTGATTTTCAATTGCTCCCATCTTCTCTTCTCTTCTTATGAGTCGAGCTTCTTCTTCTTCCCAGAGTCTACTGAAAGTAATCACTTCCTTCTGGTGCACATTCCTTGAATGAATGAATCCCATGATCCTAGGAGGCCATTTAAGGTGGCCATCACCACTTTTGCATTCTTCACTTCTTCTTTTACCACTTCAAGTTGTTCTTGATTTGAGAGACTCTTATGACTGCATGGTCTCTACATTCTGGATCTTCACATTCTTCAACTGGTTTCTTAAGGTCATTTTATGATGTATGTTCTTCCCTTAAAATAGCTTGGTCAAGGAATCAAACATCTTCGGTGTCTTTAGGAAAGACATTTATGGTACAAGTTGATCTGTGATTGAATCAACGATGATCTTCTTGGCCTTGACCAAGTTCTTCTTGTGTAAGGCTTTGAGCCTCATCTCCCTCTGGAACTAGAATCTCTAAACTCATGTAGATGTCCAATCCATTTTCTTCAGAGAGATCATATACTTCCATGCTTGGAATTTGTCAACTTCACCAAGCTTATCATCAAGCTGATGTGATAGATCACTTTGAAATGAGAACCTCAAATGAAAATAGCAAAGGATTAGATCTTACCGATTTGAGGTGTCCGTCTTGGTTCCGGTGCTGGCTGATCTAGGGTTTGTCCCAGAAACCATAATTTTCAAAACTTGGAATATTTCATATTTGATTGGATAGACAGATATATCCCTTAAAATGGAGCTGTCCAATGTACTCCTTTTCTGAAAACAGTGGAGGGAAGCTCCTGGAACAGGAAGCCCTAGTTTTCCAATTTCTTCTACAGAAATTCCTGTTATTGTTTCTATGATATCTCGGAAATTACTATTCCTCTATGTCTGAAATTTTTCACTGAGGTAACCTCGCATGTTACTATTACAACACCATAGGTTTCATCAGAATTGGCTTCACCATTTGGGATTTATGATCCTTTTCCCAAGGTGACCTGTTACAGGACTGTTTAGAATAATGAAGTTGTACGGAATTCCACGTGTCATTGGTTCATTGTCTGAGTCTAATATTCAGAAAATCGAAAGTAAAGTCCATGCCATTTATAGAACATCTTTAGGAATTCCATTTGGACCTCTGTAGCCCATGATATTGCAATTCTCCCCATGTGTCCTGTTTAGGGATGAATTCTGGAAGAGGTCGGGACCCTAACTTGGAGGGATCATATCTCCCAGAATATAGCGAATTTGAGGCTAAATGTTGTACATAGTGTACATTAGGAATTTATCTTTTCCCTCTGCAAGTTTCAGATCTTGAGCCTTCTCCAATCTTGGAATATAGAGAATGTACCAAAACTTAGCAATTTTAGTATTTAGGTTTTTTCTAGCTCGGGGTCAAACTAGGGTTTGACTTTCCCGGAGTTTCACCCAACCAAATTTCTTGATCCAGGTCTATAAAATTCGATTTTGATGAGGATAAAAATCCTATGCCAGGCTCACTCAAAAATTCCTCTTCTCTAGAAAGGCCTAATTTTCGCATCGAAAATTGAAAATGATTGGAATCGAATTCCGCTTCGATAGAAAGATGTGCCCTTCAATGGAGAGTCAGCCTAGCATACTTTTGCTGATGGATTATGGAGAGAGACCCAAAAATTAAGAATCCCTAGCTTCTACAGCTGCACAATGTCTTCGTCTCAGGTTAGCTCTGATACCACGTTAGATTTTTATCATTCAAGCTACCATTATGATCTTAGGATCTTTAACTGAGAGAATAACATGCACAGCAGTAAAACACAAGCACAACACAAGAGACAAGAGACACAAAGAATTTTCCTCGGGGAAAAAATAAAGGAGAAAACCCCACAACTTCCTCAGAGATAGAATCAACACGAAAGGTAAAACCGGAAAACAGTAAGACGATCTCCCGACAGCAGCAGTCTCTCTCTCTCACTCATGCGCCCCAACGAGTGAGTGTGTGTATGGGAATGATAAATAGAGAGGCTCTCACTCTCTATTTATATTCTTCCGTTCACTTTGAACCCACTCCAACATGTCGTCCTCACTTAACAATTACTTACTAGATCCAACATCTCTAGGAGTGTCTAATAACCCTAGTGACCCACCACTTGTGGGGACTTTTCCTCCTCCGACCAATAGGAGGGTAAAAAAATGGTGGGGACTATTGCCCCGACTTAAAATGACTCACCTAGGGTCAAATTCACTAGGATAGTATAATAACCCAAGGGCCCCACAACTGTGGGGACTTTAACCCTTGACCAATAGGAGGGTTACCCATAATGACTTGACATGACTTTCTCATTATAGAAGCTTCCCAGAATAAACATCGGGGTATGACATGACTCAAATACATTACAATACATCCCAGAATAAACATCGGGTTACAATACATAAGAAATGCAGATGAATACATTTCGAAGTTACAATTACATCAACACTTACTCATAAAGAAATATTGACAATCTTTGGTGCACTGAGAATTTCAGCAAGTCAATTCATGTAAAAAATGACAAAAGTATTGGGAACCACAAAGAAAACACTACACACACATAAAATAATGCAAGGTCCAGTTAGATAAAAATGGTTAACTTTCTTGCTGGACTATTATTTATAGGTACGACTATTGAGATAGATTTCTAGACAATGCGAGGGTACGTAAAGTGCACTTTTTTGGGAAAATAATTCTTGTGTTGTACCAAATGAAAATTACACCGCACCACTCTGTTAATTAAGATTTCCCTTAGACCATGATGTTAGATTACCTTTGGATCTTGATATTAAGATTCCTTTTAATTTGTGAATATGAAACCATGGTATCTTAAACACATTTCTTTTTGTGACATTTGGTTATTATCATGTGGAATTTTCAGTTGTATTATGAGACTACTAGATTTTGGAAAAACAAATTGGATGCATGACTCTCCTCTTTCAATTGTTCATGTATGTATATCATATGTTCTAGAGAAAAAATGATGGTTATTTTATTAGAATATATGTGTTGTTGGAAAAAATGCAAATGTTGTGCTACTTTGGCATTCTTGATTGTCAAGTATAGTATTAATATTAACGATCCCAAATTTCTAGGTATTTTAAAAAAGTGGAAGAGATTACTACTCTACATGGGTGTGACAAGATTTGGGGAACCATTATTGTTCTCGAGGAAATTAGTGGGCAATAATTTATGGAGTATCAGGAGTGCAACAAATAAAAACGTTGAATATTCTTTCATTTACCTAGAACTCAATATAGTAATATGTAGAACAACATACCGCATTATTAATTTTGGGGACTCCACGATCATCATTATATGATTAAAGTATGGAAGCATCACCTCCTCTTTTTTTATTTCTAGAAAAATCCAATTTACAACTTCTTGTATTTAATGATGCTAGAGGCGACTCTTTCTACCATGTGAAATCAGATGTAAATCCCCATATGGTGTCTAAACAAGATCTCAAAATCCTCGTATGGACAACATGGTGAATGATAGAACCTTACACCCATAAGGAATCATGCAATGGAAGAAAAGGGGGAGTGAGAGCATTATTCAATGTCTAAAACTCAAATGAATTGTTCAGAAACTATTGGGAGGTTTGAACCCATCTTGAATGAAAAGCCTGCATTAAAGTGGGGATTATTACTCACCCACATAGTCCATCTAAATGTGCTTATTTATTTATAATTTTTTTTTCTTAATTTCCAAGTATGAATGTGATGAACTTTATCTTGAGTTATTTTTGATGATTTTTGCATATGTTATATATGAATACTAATATGGTCGCCAAAGGATAAAATTCCAAAACTTCGATCTACCAAGATAAGGGTGTTACCCCTCTTTTAAAACTTTAGATCAACTTGTTGTCGACAAACAATTTTACGGGATCTTGTCCCTTCACCACTTTAGTAGGTGCCAACACTTGGAAGTAGCCTTAATGGCCTCGAGTAATTCAAATCCTAGCTGATTTAGGTAGTTTGAATACAAGTTGTCTAACTAGGGGACGATTTTCCCCTTATTTCTGGCTAGTTTTTACTTGTTTCTGGTCACGAATCTTGACGGAATTTTCAAAACTTGCAAAATATTGCTAGATTTTACAGAGTGTGGGTGTTTGGGGGTTTTCATATCACATGATTTCTTTTATGCACTCAAAATTGCCTAACAAACAACATAAATTACAAGATTTTGTGAGTTAAATTCACTTGATTTCGACTGAAAATATGCCGAAAAGTCAAAATCGTCCCCTAATTAGACAATCCCATATCAAGAGGAAAATTAGTCCCATATAACTACATGCTTATTTCTATAAGGTTATGGGACAAATTCCATCAATCAAGGGATTAATTGGAATACTTAGATATGGCTCATATTCAAGTATAAACAACAACATAAGATGATACGACCATTAGTATCCTTTTTATATTATCCTCTATCTCTCTTGCTGTTTGTAATTCAAATTATATTTAGAATGTATATTCCTACCCTCATGTTTCATGACACTTTATGAATAAAATATCCATAGTTTTTTTGTACTTTCAAGTGTTAATTTTCTAAAGGGTTCCACTGGTTTCCTTTCTTAAGGCCCACTTAAGGAGATGATCGAGAACCCCTATCACCATTTCCTTCTTTTCTTTTCTTTTTGTTTTATTTCGTAGACATACTTTTGTAGTAAAGCATAACATTAATTAGTTTATATAAATTTGGGATTTCTTTTCATTTATGGGAAAAAATTTAATATATTTACTTCATATGGTTCCTTTCAATAGTTTATTTTACAATGTTCAACACTTTTAAGTATATTTAATGAAACTAATATAATTGCTAAGCCTTGTAAGGATTGAGTAAGCCAATAGCCAATTTATGATCACAGGTTCATTGTTTCATTAGGTGCATTAACCTAATTTTTCATTAAAGAAGCAATGATTCTATATCTCTATCTGTCATTGCACATTGTCTAGGGGATAAAGAATGAAGCTCATGATCATGAACTAAATGGCATGAAAATTCAAAGGAGGTGATTTGTTAGGGTTGGGAATTTATATTATGCATTTTTCAATAATGCTACTTCATATAGAGTGCACAACACCTCATAAGTTTGCACGATAGGGGTTCAACAACCATTCCTGCAATTTGTTGACTCAATACGTTTTGGAACCATTGTCGGGAGGTTGCTAAAATTACATTAGGAACAATCTAAAAAAAACATAATCAGTTTGCATGCATCGACCTAGAGATAAAAATAAAAGATTATAACAAAAAAAAACATGTTTATGGTGTAGCTAAAGTAGGTACTAGTCGACAAGTACAACGACAAGATAATTGTGAGCCATACATCCAACACATCATTGAGGAATTTGTTGAGCAACCTGAAGGAGATGTAGGGATTTTTGTAAATCCTTTATATGATATTGTGAATCCTTTTTCTAATAGAGGCGTTGATCACATAGGATAATTTCCTTCTCTAAAGATCATAGCATAATAAGGGTAAACACAAACTTACTCATCTTGCAATTTATACTTCAAGAAACTAATGGTGAAACAATGACGAAGAACATTAATCCTTTTTTTTCTTCCTCATTTCCATGACCTTACTATTGAAGACCCTGGTAATTTTCTTTTATATTTTGAAGTTGTCTATAGAACCTACGATTATGCAACATATTCTCAACGACTCAATCATTTTTCATCTACATTTAAGGAATCCACCTTGAGATGGTTCATGTGTTTGGAAGTAAACAATATCAGAAGTTGGGATCAAATGAATCAAACCTTAATTGATAAATATAGAGATTATTGCAAGGCTGGGGATACTAGAGATGCGATATTATAACGGTACAAAGAGAGATTGAATCCCTAAAATATTATGAAGAAAGATACCAACTTAGTTATAAGCGGGATCACAACTGCACATTGGATGAATAATCTTTCAAAATTGTACTCAAAGGTGTAAGAGAGTATTATATGGAAAATTTCAACCTCGAAAATGGATACACATTTCATACAGACTATGAATATATAAAAAAATGTTCAATAAATACTCTAGACTTGCAAGCAAAAATACTAGGGGTGGCAACAATTCTGCCCAACAATCATCAAAATATGCAACAACTACTCCCACAAAGAATGAAATTGGTAGTTTATTAGAATATATGAAAACTAACATATTACATTCATTATCTATGTATATGAAAACCATGCAAGAGGAAGTACGAATAAGATGAAATATTTTTGGCTATTTTGTGTCCTAAATTCATCAAGAAACATGCCACGAATGAATTCCCATTGAATATAGTAGATTTTTTTTGAAGAGGACCATCAAATATGAAAACTCACTTCTTTAAAGAAGTTTACCAAGGGTAATATGACAATATGATGGAACTATGCTTCATCAGTTAGAGGAGGCGATGACCACCAAGGCAATTCCAAAAAGGCATGCCTTACTCCTATCCTCAATATTTTAATTCTATTTATATGGAAATCAAATGTATAATCTTTATTCAAATTGACATCTAAATAAATAACCTAATTGAAAATTTCACAATAAGATACCACAATGATAGTAATATAACTACACCGAGACAATGATATAATCCAATATATTCTTGGAGACCAAAAGGACAACAACAGTAATATTTGTTCCACCACTTACATATTCTTCACCTCCTCTCCACGTATGAATAAAAAATATCCTAAGCAGACCCAAATTCTTTCTCATCCTACACCAAACCCTAATAGTAAATATATTCAACCTATCTATAATATTGAGATGATAAATTATTATTCTTACTCATTGAATTCTACAGAAGTAAATGAATTAAGCTTATGTTCAAGAAGAGTAGTCACAACTCCTTCACCTCCACATGCTAATAATGATCATGTAGATAGCAACCCTAAGAATAATGAGAATCATTAAAATCAAGAGAAAAATAATCAACTCTTTCAAACTCCACCTACTCTTGAGAAGCTAGGGTAGAAGATGTAACACCTTATTTTGAGCCCAAAATGTAAACATGTATATATAATTACAAAGTGGATATAAGATGCACATATATATTCCACGATGACCAAAGATAATGTAATTATGCACATTAATTTATGATACTAAATTCATCGATGACTACTCTTTTGGAAAAAATGTCACTGAGGGTGAGTGATTCCTCCTCTCCTTCTAGGTTGAAACCAAGGAAACAATGTGAGTGATGATTATTGAAACTAAATAGTAACAAATCTAAATCCAACTTGACAATGAAAAATGAAATAAGGAGATTATCAAGTTATAAGATGCCATAGAAAAAAGAGAATGAGTTAACTTCAACCATATAGTATTTTCCAATGGAAAAATTGTATACAAATGGTGTCACCTAGAAGAATGTAGCTCCAATGGTAACCAACATCTCCCTTTGGGATGGGTACTTTTGAACTCTCTCAAATTGGTTTCTAACTAATATGGAATGATGAGGAGAAACACTTGCTTCTTGAGCAAAAAGTCAAGGTATCTTTGTGATTCCAAATGATGATAAGGAGTGTGAAAGATGATCTCTCAAACTGATTCTCGCAGCAGAACCTTGCTCTAGATTTCTCTTATCCAATGCATGCTCATGGATTCCTTTTATAATCCAAATGGAGGTATTCAAACATATAGTTATCCATGTGAATGCTACACCTGATGAACTGGTCTTCGATTTACCTATATGGGGCTATTGAATTCCCTAACCATGTGAAGAAGACTTATTCAAATTTTTGGATAAAAAATGTAGTTATGAGCCTTGAATTCATGACAAAAAGTTATTGTTTCATGTGCTGGTACAACCATGCAACTTTAGAGTATTTACCTTTGTGATTCACCATAGAGATTTAATGGTCCGCATGCTTGTAAAACTGCGCGATGTTTGAGTCTTTACCACATGGATTCATGCGGGTTTCCTTTATAAAAATCATGCAGATGTACTAAAGTGAATAGCTTTCCATTATAAGGTTCAATTCTCGTGTTGAATTTGATGAGGATGATGCTAATGAGTTGCATGTTGTATGTTGATGATGTATTTATATAATAATTGATGAAATGTTTCTTGTATGCGAGATTTAGATAATAACATATTCCCCTTAATGTGTGAGGTTACGAAGGACCTATATACCTGAAATACATCATCATTTCTTTCTCTCATGTTGATATTTTGAATTGTGATAATAAGAGAGACACTATTGAGAGTAAATGACTTCCCATAGGGGGAATGCTAGTAATGACCATTGAAGTGAGTAACTGACAAGTGACACATGAAAATGCTTTTATACAAATGAGCCAGACATCTCTTTGCTCATGAAATCCTATCAAACTGAATTACAACAAGAAAAGATTGAGGAGCTGGCTCTCTAAACAGTTGGATGTAGGGATGAAGTTGGATTCAATCTTGACATTAGTGAATGTGCATGGTACTATAATGATGCTAATGCCGATAAAGGAGAGGAAATGTTGATGATTGTGAACAACCCATTGGGGTGGGGGACCATAATAATAATGAATATCTTAGGTGGGAAAACTACTTATGTCAAATGAACAAATGTCTTTAATCATAACTGCAAAGACTACAACCACAAGAATGTAGGACTCCATTATGTGATAATTGATTTGGTGTCGAACATTTGGGAGGCTACTGAGGAAAAGAGCACTGACGACTCTCTTTGGTCAGTATGAGGTTAACCCTTGTTCTAATGAGAAGGGAAACTACAATACAATCACTGCTAATGTAAATATTAGAATGAAGTGAGATGACATTGGTGAGAGTTAAAGATTATGGTAAGGTTGTGGTATTACCATGAGAACCAATAACATATTGTAATTGACCGGGATAGTGACTGAACTGAAAAAGACAGGATGGTAAGTCCGGGTCTCATGAATTCTATTTATCACAGTAAACTATGTGGTTGACATACGAAAACATTCTTCAAACATAAGTGCAGGTTGTAAGACTAATGAACACTAGTACGCCGATCAAGGGTGACCAAGGAGCGTTGCCTAGAAAAATGTGATATGATGTGCTTCCCACATTTTGAGTGAACCAAAGATTAAATTTTTACAAAGAAATAAAAGAATTATGTTGATGTTTTGTACAAATGAGAAGTTGGGTAACCAATGACTGAATTCAATGCATATCTTCCCTACAGAGATGATCAAATGCTAGTGGTGTATATAGAGAGTAGGGTCCCTTTGTGTTATTATCATGGGTTGGTGAAATGGATAGGAACACATATTATTTATTGATCATGATGGGGACGAGAGGCCATATGTGAATCATAACTGTAAAATGTGTCAGGTAATCTGAGGGGGGGTCACCGATATGAATCAAGAAATATGAATGTGGTTTTCTTGGTGAGATGGCAGATTATCAGATTCGTTGAATTTATCGAAGAAACAACATGGGTGTTAGAATGAAGGGGGGGAAGGGGGAGGGTTTCATGATGCACACCCCCATGTGGGATCATGCTACAACTAAAAAAATCTATGTTTGAGTGGAGGTGAAAATGCATTTTACTGGGAGATGAGGACCTTATAAATACCAATGAGTAACTAGATAAGCGCAATATAACTAGAGGGGAGACATGGACTATATTAAGATTCAAGATGATATACCTATTGAGGTGGCTTGTGTATCTTTGGGGGAGGGGGAAGAACTTACTCCACAACAAAAATCCTCCACACATGACATAGATATCAAGGAATAATAGTGTTCATGACAAGAAATATTATGGTGCAAATAATATCAACATTAGCTTACTATAACTTGAGAGATAGTTGAAAAATGAGTGTGAGATGAGGTTACTTGGGGAAAAAACAAATGGCACCATGTTGAATAGATCATGATCCTAACTGCGATGATGCTAATGGTTTTTCAAATGATGCATTTAAATGATGGCTTGAAAACTAGGGATTTTACACTTGATGGGTAAGACTACTCCTACATCGTGAATGGGGTGGAAAGGAGTGAATCTCATCACAATATTAACAAATATTATGCAGGCCCATAGTGCAAAAATAACATATTATTCCAGTTGATTGTTTTCTTGTTTCTTGTCTATTGGAGCATGATTTTAAGGAATTTATTGAAAACCTCAACCTATGCATTACCTTATGGAGAGTAGGGGTGGAAAAATAATGTGTGAATCCCAACAAGAATAATAACCTTTGGAGAATCTCATTTTGGTAATGAGTTCCATTGTTTGAGACCAACTGTTTGGGTATGCCAAATTGTGTAATGTTGTGGTTACAGAACGTGTTACAGAAGAACATAGTAGTTATGGCTCTAGTGTTTTTGAAAGCAGGAATTTCCTTGACCTACTTGGTAAATTAATTGATGGTGATGACGATGGAATTGATAAGACACGTGTTGAAAATATATGAAATCGATCCTCGATTTATAGAAGGGAGAGACAATTGTTGGGGAGATTGTTGGCTAGACTGACATTAAGGTTTTCTGGTTGTCATTGATGGCATTCATATTTAAGATGATGAAGATCAATGGTGGAAAGAAATTCCGTGGATCGGAAATGCAAGGTAGAATTAACTTTTTGTATTTGTGAAGTCCGTTAAAAAGTGCAACTTTGAAGGGCTGAGATCGACACAAGGCAAGATCCACGACGCTGAAGCATTCAGCGGGTTGAACATGCTCAGATGAAGAAACTTTTTCAAATCATGGAATATGTTAATTGATGGAAATATTGGGTGGTTGGGAAAGGAGCGGAGATAGTTCTATGGTCATGGACAATTTTGCGGATTAAAATAGCGCGGAAAGTTTAGGATTTCAATTCACGGAAAGTGGTAGAGGCTATAGAGATCGACGGCTACGACAAGATATCGGGTTGATAGACGAACAAGGTGAATTCCACATTCTAAAGATGCTCGCTCGGTCAGAAGTGAAAGAATTAGCGGAATGTTAAATTTTTCAAGTTTGGACGGTTTCGATGAAGACATATTATAGATCAACGGTTGATGTTGATTCCCCCAAATCAAGCTATGTAGGTTGATAGTGTTGAGATTTTGTATGAAGTTTGTGAAGCGCTTAAAGGCGTAAATCATGAAAATTTCAAAAAATGTTATGTGTATAATCTAACGGTCACATGCAGTTATAGAATGATAACTGATTCTTGATCAGGAATACGAAAGGTTGGGAAGCTGAAGCAGTTGAGGTGTATGTGTATAAAGGTGAGCTGAAGCAAACTATGTAGGGTTAGCCGTTCAGTGGAGATATTGAGATCGGTAAGTAAATAAGAATGATCTAAAGAAGAGATAGAGTGAAGAGCAGAAACTAAGTATGCACAGACCAAAGACCATACAATGAATGAAACAGAGAATGGGTAGCAGAGGCAGAACAAATGAGAAGCAAAGATAAAGAAAACTAGAAGAATAATGAAGACAAATGCAGAGTATAGCAGAAGAACAAAACAAAGATGAAGTGGTAAGTATCGTTATATCAGTATCATTGTATTGTATTGATTCAAAGTAATTCTAGCAAAATAGGGTGGTAGGGTGGTTCTAGGGAGGATTGTTGTCCTCAAGATTCAGTGGGTGCTGAAGAAATTTGAGAGTTGGCGCTCTTTACAAGTTGGTGCTTGTAATTCAGAGGTTGTAGCCTCATTTGAGTAGGAGCTCAAAGAAAGAGAAGATGCACATAAGTTGAGGCTTTCCTGATATCCTAAGAAGAATAGTTTTTTCCCTTTATGGGTTTCCTCATGAAATCTGCGTCTCTTTGTATTTTGTGTGATTGAATGATGATGGTTTGCTTTACATGTTAAATCTGCTGCAACAGAGTTTCTGTTATTAAAGAATGAATATAGAATTCCTCATAACATATTGACTGTCATAAAACTTTAAGTATAAAAGTTTTTAAAAATTGTATAAGATTGTTTAAGCACAAAAATTAATTGATTCACCCCCCCCTCTCAGTTAATTAAATACTTTGAACAATTGGTATTAGATCCTGTTCCTTTAGTCTAAGGAAGATATGATAAGCTTAAACATGACAATTCATGATGGTTCAACCAATAAAGCTCCTCTGTTTGATGGAACAAATTTTTCTTTTTGGAAAGTTAGAATGAGAACATACCTAATGTTCTTGGGTGCTGATGTTTGGGAAGTGGTAGAAACTTGATATACGAAACCTATTGTACTAACTTCCAAAGATGATAAGCTAGAGTTTAGTTTTAATGAAAAGGAAATGATTTCTATACTGAGTGGTCATTAAGAAGCTGAGTTTGTAAAGGTAATGCATTTTGAATCTGCAAAATAAATGTGGGATAAATTGATTAGTAGCTATGAAGGAAATGAAAAAGTAAAAGATGCCAAACTTCAAACTTACAGACTGAAATTTGAACAGCTAAAGATGAATGCGGATGAGACTGTTAGTAAATATTTCTTAAGAGTTGAAGAACTTGTGAATGCCATGAAGGGTCTTGGTGAGAATATTGGGGAAGCTCCTATTGTTCAAAATATTTTGAGATCTCTACCTGATAAGTTCAATCCAAAATTCTCTGCAATAGAAGAAATGAATGATTTGAAAACCTTATCTATTCACCAACTTCTAGGAACTTTAACTTCCTATGAAATGAGGATCAGTAAAGATAAATCTACCATTAGAGAAGCTTCTTTTAAAGCAGACAAACATGCATATTTTGAAATGGAAGAGATCGAGGAAAAATTTGTAAGAAGACTGAAAATTGGATCAGGATAATATAAAGGGAAGTTGCCTTTTAAATGTTTCAACTGTTGTAAGGTAGGGCACTTTGAATCTAAATGAACTTATAAGGAAAAACATCAGAATTCTGTTGATGAAGAGAAACACACATTTAAGAGATACAATAAAAACAACAACTACAAAAAGAAAATTTTGTGTGGTAATGATGTTGATCCCTCAATAGTTACAGATAGTGAGTCATCTTGTGAAGATAAATTGAATGATTTTATGCTTATGGCCATAGAATATCTTGAAGATGAATATGCTGGAAGTGATATGAACGATGAAGATGCTGTAGTTGATATGGAAGGTGAGTTGATTAGTGCATTGGACGAAATTGACAGACTTAGACTAAAGAAGAGAAAACAAAAACAATTGCTAATGCAGTATGAAAAGAATGTTAAAGAACCAAGTACATATTGTATCTTGTTAAAGCTAGAACTAGAAGAATCAAAGAAAATAAGCGATGTTCTAAAATAACAATTATCACATAAAAAGATGAGATGTGAAGCACTGGAGGAAGAAGTAGTGAAATTCAGAAAAGAATTGGAGAAATTTCAATCTCTCTATCATCAAAACTTGTCAAGTATTAAAGCTTCAGAAGAACATAATAACATCCTGAGTAAGAAAAGATCTCCTTTGAACAAGACTGGTATAGGTTATGAAGAAGGTACACGTAGCAGTCAATCAGAAAACAAGGAAACAACTAAGGTGATTACATTTCAAAATAGCAATCAGCCAGAGTACACAAAGTCAACAAATTTCATCAAAGCTGAAGTGAATAAAAACAACAGTGAAGTTAAACTAATGAGTGGTAAAGATGATATATCTATAAGAACAGATAACAATGCTCTGCAATCAAGAAATCATGAAGAAGAGGTAAACAAAAAAATTACAAGGCAATCTATTTCAAGAAAACAACCAAAATTCAGGTACCAAATGTTTTTCAATGGTTACTATTATTGTTGTTTTGACTTTAGTCATAAAGCTGTAAATTGTGTTTTTAACTTTAGAAACATACAACGAAGAATGTTTAGCAATAACCAAATGTTGCAACATAAAGTGAAACAATCAATCAGCCAACAAGAGCATCATTCTATTCCATCTCTGACTAGAAGAAGAGCTCATGCTAGAAATATCAATTCTTTTGAGCTGTTGTACAACATGCCAGAATGTTATATTTGTCATAATTTTGGACACAAAGCCACATATTTCTATTTAAAGAATTATGAATCAGATTCAAGAGTAGATTATTTAGTTAAAAAGGCAAAAGTATGGAAGAAGAAAGAAAACAACCAGTGTGGGTTAGTGCTTTTTGCTCAAAGACAAAAGGACCCCTGGTATATTGACAGTGGATGTTCCAAACACATGACTGGGGATAAAAGTAAATGTCTATCTCTGAGCGAACACAAATCAAGAGATGTAACTTTTGGAAATGATGCTCTAAGGAAAATCAGAGGCAAAGGGTTGGTAAGTATGAATAGTAAAGGAAAAGCTCAATATGTATTATTTGTAGATGGCTTGAAGAATAATCTTCTTGGTGTCAGTCAAGTATGTGGAAGAGGATGTGAAATTGTTTTCACCTCTAAAGAGTGCAAAACAAAATCTGTATCTTCAGAACAATTGGTTTCCAAAGGTATAAGAACATAAAACAATGTCTATGTTTTGAAAGAAGATAAGGAAGAGTGTCATCCAAGCAAGTATGATGAGAGTTGGCTATGGCATAGAATACTTGGACATTTGAATTTTGATCATTTAATAAAGATTAGAAACAATGGAGTAGTAAACGATTTTCCTAATATATCAAAACCATATGACTCTGTATGTAAAACCTATCAAATGGGAAAACTGACTCGAATTCAGTTTAAATCCAAGAGCTTCACATCAACAGATAAATATCTTCAATTAGTTCATGTGGATTTATGTGGACCATCAAGAAAGGAAGGCACAGGAAAATAAAATTATTTTATGCTGGTTATTGATGATTATTCTAGACAAACATGGGTTGCTTTCCTGAAAGAAAAATCTGAAGCGTTTGAAAAATTCAAAGTATTTAAGGCTCTGACTGAGAATCAAACATGAAAAAGATTAAAATCAGTAAGATCTGATAGAGGAGGAGAGTTTTGTTCAAATGACTTCAAATAATTCTATGATGAACAAGGAATCAAAAGAGAATATACAATTTCAGGGACTCCACAACAAAATGGAGTAGTTGAGAGACATAATAGATCAATTCAGCAGATGGCAAGGTCAATGATGAATGAAAGAAATATTTCTCAGACATTTTGGGTAGAGGCAATTCAAACATCTATTCATATTCTTAACAAAGCCCACTTAAGGCCAAACAATGGTAAAACTCCTTATGAGTTGTGGTTTGGGAGACCTACTTCAATCAAGCACTTTCAAGTCTTTGGAAGTAAATGTTATATCAAAAACAATGATGAACATCTTGGAAAATATAATGATAGGGATGATTAAGGTATCTTTTTGGGGTATGCTACAAACAGTAAAGGATACATATGCTATAATAAGAGGTTACATAAAATGGTTGACAACATTGACATTAAAATTGATGATGGTATTCTTGTCAAAGACATCTAGATAAGCAGTGTTGAATCAAATACAGAGGATACAATTGAAGAGGAAGAAGAATGGGTCCAAGAATGAGAAAATGAAGACTCTGAGTCAGATAATGAAGGTATAGATTCACAACAACAATCAGTAAAACCCTCTTCAAGAATTATTTGAAATAATCATCCTGAAAGTCAGATTATTGGTAACAAGAATGAAGGTGTACAGACAAGAAGAAAGTTACTCAAGGATTTAGAACAATCTCACATTTCTTTTCTATTTATAATAGAACCCAAGAATTTTTATGAAGCCAGTGAAGATGAAGTTTGGATAAAAGCCATGAATGAAGAGCTTGATCAGATTGAAAATAATAATACTTGGGAACTTGTTCCTAGACCAATAGACACGAATGCGATTGGTTCCAAATGGGTGTTTAAGAATAAAATGAATGAACAAGGACAAATTGTGAGGAATAAAGCTAGATTGGTCTGTAAAGGGTATGCTCAGATTGAAGGACAAGGTTTTGATGAAGCCTTTGCACCTGTGGAAAGAATGGAGTCTATAAGAATGTTTCTTGCTTATGCCTATCACAATAAGTTCAAAATTTATCAGATGGATGTCAATTCAACATTTCTCAATGGAGATCTAGAAGAAGAAGTTTATATGGAACAACCTGAAGGATTCTCACTAATAGACAATCTTGATTATGTCTGTAAACTAAAGAAGGCTATGTATGGATTGAAACAAGCACTTAGATCATGGTACTATATATTAGACAAATATTTACAAGAAAAAGGATTCAAGAAAGGCACTGTTGATAGTAATTTGTACATCAAAACAGAAGGTGATGACTTTTTAGTTGTTTTGGTTTATGTTGATGATATTATTTTTGGATGTACTAATGATTCTTCTGTTCAATGGTTTGCTAATGCCATGCAATCTGAGTTTGAAATGTCCATGATTGGAGAACTGTCATATTTTCTTGGTCTTCAAATCACTCAGAGTTCTGAAGGTCTGTTTATCTCCCAAAAGAAGTATCTAAAGGAAATGTTGAAGAAATTTCAGATGCATGATTCTTCACCTGTTAGTACCCCTATGATTGTTGGCTTCAAGCTTAGCAAAGATGATATTTCCCCTGATGTTGATCAAAGAACATATAGGTCGATGATAGGCAGTCTTCTATACATCACTGCATCTCGTCCTGATATTATGCATGTTGTTGGAATGGTAGGAAGATTTCAGTTTTCTCCTAAACAAAGTCACTTGGTCGCTGTGAAGGGAATTTTCAATTATCTGAAAGGCAGAATGACTTATGGTCTCTGGTATCCTAGAAATCAAAATTTTTAGTTAATTGCATATTCATATGCTGATTGGGAAAATTATTTGGATGAAAAAAAGAGCACAAGTGGGGGTGCATTCTTCTTAGGTGCTTCATTAGTAGCATGGATAAGTAAAAAGAAAGGTTCAATATCATTATCTACTACTGAAGTCGAATACATTGCTGTTGCCACCTACTGTACACAGGTACTATGGATGATTCAGACTCTTGCAAATTTGGAGGTGAAATATATTGAACCCATCCCCATTCATTGTGACAACACAAGTGCCATTAGCATGTCTAAGAACTCTGTCTTGCATTCCAAGACTAAGCACATTCCTATTAAGCATAATTTTCTAAGAGAGCAAGTCACAAATAGAGTAGTTCAATTGAATTTCATTCCTTCTAAGGAATAGACTGCTGATATCTTTACTAAACCATTATCAAAGACTCAGTTTGAATATTTATTTCAGAAATTGGGTGTCATACCCGATTCCAACTGATATCCTCACTTTGATAAGGGGAGCTTGTGTTTATTGAACATCTAATAGGAGTCTGAAGTGACAAGTATTTGAGTCTATCTTGATAGGGGGAGCTGTTTTGTTCACAGTATTTTTTTGACATTGATGTCAAAGGGGGAGAAGTTCATTTAATTGGAAAAAATCGGTTGATAAATCAAAAGAAGGTGTTGGGAAAAATCGGTTGACAAATCAAAATAAGGTGTTCCAGATGTCTTGGGTTTCCATCAATGGCAAAGGGGGAGATTGTTGGGGAGTTTGTTGGCTAGACTGACACAGAGGTTTTCTGGTTGTCATTGATGGCATTCAGATTTAATATGATGAAGATCAATGGTGGAAATAAATTCCACGGATCGGAGATGCAAGGTAGAATTAAGTTTTTGTATTTGCGGAGTCCGTTAAAAAGTGCAACTTTGAAGGGATGAGATCGACAGAAGGCAAGATCCATGCCGCTAAAACATTCTGTGGGTTGAACATGGAATAGGAAACCTTCTCAAATCATGGAATAGGTTAATTGATGAAAATATCGGGTGGTTGAGAAAGGAGCGGAGATAGATCTAGCATGGAAAAAGTCAGGATTTCAATTCGCGGAAAGTGGTAGAGGCTACAAAGATCGACGGTTACGAAAAGAGATCGGGTTGATCGACGGACAAGGTGAATTTCGCATTCTGAAGATGTTCGCTTGATCAGAAGTGAAAGAATTAACGAAATGTTAAAGTTTTCAAGTTTGGATGGTTTCGATGGAGATAGATTAGAGATCAACGATTGATGTTGATTCCCCCAAATCAAGCTATGCAGGTTGATAGTGTTGAGCTTTAGTATGAATTTTGTGAAGCACTTAAAGGCATAAATCATGAAAATGTCAAAAAACTTTATGTGTATAATCTAATGGTCATAGGAATTTATAGAATGATAACTGATTCTTTATGAGAAATACGGAAGGTTGGGAAGCTGAAGCAGTTGAGGTGTATGTGTATAAAGGTGATCTGAAGCGAACTTTGTAGGGTTAGCCATTCAGTGGAGATACTGAAATCGGTAAGTAAAGAAGAATGATATGAATAAGAGATAGAGTGAAGAGCAGAGACTAAGTATGCACATACCAAAGACCAGACAATGAATGAAATAGAGGATGGGTAGCAGAGGTAGAACAAATGAGAAATAGAGATAAAGAAAACCAGAAGAAGAATGAAGACAAATGCCGAGTATAGAAAAATGAAAGTAGAGCAGAAGAGCAAAACAAAGATGAAGTGGTAAGCATCGTTATATCAGTATCATTGTATTGTATTGATTCAAAGTAATTCTAGCAAAATAGGGTGGTAGGGTGGTGCTAGGGAGGATTGTTGTCCTCAATATTCATTAGGTGCTAAAGAAATTTGAGAGTTGGTTCTCTTTACAAGTCAATGGTTGTAATTCATAGGTTGTAGCCTCATTTGAGTAGGAGCTAAACAGAAGAGAATATGTATAGAAGTTGAAGCTTCCCTGACATCCTAAGAAGAAGAGGTTTTTCCCTTTATGGGTTTCCTCATGAAATCTGTGTCTCTATGTATTTTGTATGATTGAATGATTATGGTTTGATTTACATGTTAAATCTGTTGCAACAGAGTTTCTGCTAATAAAGAATGAATATAGAATTCCTCATAACATATTGACTGTCATAAAAATTCAAGGATAAAAGTTTTTTAAAATTGTATAAGATTGTTTAAGCACAAAAATTAACTGATTCACCCCCCCCTCTCAGTTAATTGAATACTTTCAACAACAATAATGACTTGGTGGAAAGATGAGGGAGGGGAGTTTGTTTTGCTAGAGAAAATTTGGTTCCACATTGTTTTATGGCATGAATAAAACCATTGAAGAGTGATGAAAAAAAGTAGTTATCATGCAAATTTTTTTGGTTAGTGGCCACTCTTGATATGTGGACAACACATGCACCACTATAGAAATCATTAAGGACTTTCTTAGCCTCGTCATGATATCAACACTGTTGCAAAATGGTGTGGGACCCACTTCGATAGATAATGTCTCTGAAGAGGAGGTGACAAGGGGCTTGGTGATGAATTTGGTGACAATTGTCACATGAGATATGGGAAGCAAACTTTTATGTGCAAACATATGTGAGGGAATCTCTATACCATGGATCCTCTGTAGTGAGGAAAAATAAATGTTCATTCAGTAACTGATCATTGACCAGGGGTCCCAATGTAATAGTTAGGAGATCAATAATGATCTTGGCAAGGGCTAATTCCTTTTTTCTTTTGGGTGTTATAAACTTAAGATCGAATTCTTGAAGAATGACTATCCAATGAGTGAACTGACCATTGATACGTCGTTGACCTAGTATGTACTGCACTGAGTTATAGTTTTCAATCACCATGGTTTTAATAGAAAGATGCAATGGTGAAGTTTTTTCACTAAGAGGATTATGGTTAGTAATAAATTCTTATCATGGCTATAAACGAATGGTGGTCCTGAAACTGTCTTTTTATTGTAATAAATGACATGCTGACATTGATATTCACCATTTTGAACTAAGATGAAGGGAATCGAGAATGGGGATGCTAAAATGTAAAGGATAAAATCCTTTTCAAAGTTAGTTGGGGAGATAAGAGGTGTCGATGAGAGATCATTTTTGAGTGTCGAAAGAACATTATGCTTGGTCATCCCACCGAAAGGTGACACGTTTCTTGAGAAGATGTAGGAATCATTGCGCTTGTGTAGTGTAGTCCGGGACGAAGTAATGAAGGAAGTTGACTTTTAGTTGAATGCTCTCCAACTACCTTCAAGTATTTGGTGGGGGAATTTTAGGGATGGATTGGAATTTGAGGGGATTAATGATGAACTTGGTTTGGGATATGATGAGCCCTAGTAAACATATTGCTATGAAACACCATACACTTTTGAGAGGGTTTAATCATATATATGACCCACGTGGCCGAGGTGAGTTTCAGGGACCATTCACTTGCACCGTCAGAAAAACCAACATGAATGGAGGGAACAAGATCCACATGGTAACAACCACGGAGATAAACCATGAGGCTCATGTGTAAAAGAGGTGTAAAACAAAAAAAAGGTGAAAACTATATTACATTAAACAAATTGTTTGGTCAAATTAAGCATAAAATATCTTGAGATACAACCCATTGTGGGTGTTGTTCAAGAGGTGAACTTAAAAATAGGCCAGGAGGTATGCCCCCTTCCTGAGATAATTTTTAACAACATATGGGACCTGCCACATGGATTCAAAATTTTGTTTCCTGAGCTTGATCATAGATGAGGACAAGGCCGCCTTCCTTGAAGGTACAAGGGTAAACATGCACATCGTAATGGGATTTAGATCGATGTTTGGAAACTTCGATAATTTAGATGGAAACACGACAATATTCATCTGCCTATTCAAGCATCAGAAATCATTTCTCTAAGGGAGAGGTATCCGGTAAAATATTGACAAAAATGTGCAGTTCTTGGATATGAAATTCAATCGGGAGGATTGACTCCACACCGTGGACCAAATGAAATGGGGTAAACTGAGTTGCGGTTTTGTTTGATGTTTGATAGGCCCATAGGATTGGTAAAAGCACATGGTTCCAATTGGACTTGTGTTTATCCACCTCCCATTGGAGCATGGTTTTAAGGATCTTTTTGATGGCCTCAACTTGGCCTTTAACCTTCAGATATTATGAGGAGGAGTACTGATGCTAAAATTTCAAAAGGATAGAGAGATATTTCCAAATGGAATCCTCAAAATGTTTTCCATGATTGGATATGAGCTGGACGAGGGATGTCGAAATGAGTGATAACATGGTTGAAGACAAATCATGCCATGGAGTTATCTTGGAAATTAAAAGTGGGCATGTCTTAGGCCCATATGGTAAAATAATCCATACCCACAATGATGTATAATGGCCATTGAATGAAGTGGGATTACAGTCCATGGAACCAATATCCCACTTACAGAAAGGACCAATGGTAGCAACAGGGTGGAGTGATGCAAACGATGTTCTCTCCTTTGGGGAAAAGCATTGGAAATTGTGATATTGCTTAACTATGGTAATGCAATCAGTAAAAAGTTCCAGGAAGAAATAACTATCACGGATGACCTTTTGGGAAATAGCCATACTAGAGAGGTGGCCACTGGAGGCTCCATTATGGTAGTCATTAAGGACCTGCTCAGCCTCATCATGAGTGAGGCATTTGCACAAAATGGAATCAAATCCACATCGCTAGAGGAAATCACCTGTAACACCCTGGTTTTGACCTCGTTGCATTAGATGTACATGATGTATATATTGTAATGATCATGGTGTGGAGCTAAAGGCCAAGGCCCCACCACTGATCGGTTATGCTATGTTTTGGATTTAAACTTGTCACCGATGGTATATTTGGGCATGGGGCATATATTATCTTTGTCATCATGTAAATATGCATCTATAATTAATTAAATGAACCCGACCAGCTACGATCGCAGCAACTAAAATGAGAAAGGAGCATGATTTTCACAAGGATAAGGGTGGGGAAATTGTAAAACCTTGGCCAATAAGGGAAAATACCCATGTGTCTTCTTTCCTTGTATTACCCAACCACTTTCATTAACAATTGATGGTGGTGGTTGAGGCAGTTATTGTCTTTAGGAGTGGGGTGGCAGGACTGTCAGTCCTCACCCACATGCACACTCCACCATGGTTGACTTCACATTGGAAGAGGAACCACTGCAATCACTCACGCAGACATTCATTCTCTCCCCAAGACTTTGCAAAAATGCTCACGCACCCTCCACTAAATAGGCCTCACGACTGTTCTGTTTGTTCCTCACGATTTGCTACTCATCCTCACGCAGGAGCGGAAGTTGCTCACGCTCACGCACTCCCTACTCGCATCTATCCATTGTCTGTTCATGCCTCACGAAATTCTGGTTGTTCCCATGCATAGGCCTCTTTCCTGCTTTGGTCTCACGTAGCCAGGAGTGAGGAGTCGTCTCCACTGTCAGTCACATTGTTCCCCAGCGAGGAAATTGGGTGTGTTTTGGACCCGCATTT
This sequence comes from Pseudotsuga menziesii, assembly GCA_001517045.1. NCBI lineage: Eukaryota > Viridiplantae > Streptophyta > Pinopsida > Pinales > Pinaceae > Pseudotsuga > Pseudotsuga menziesii. The sequence continues at coordinate 1,301,852 of LPNX011192813.1, forward strand.
GGAATTGGGTGTAATCTTATCTCATGCTCTGTGTTTTGCGTTGCTGTTTACTCACGCAGCAAGTTGGGAGAATGGTAATCTCTTCCCCATTGTGGTCTGTGTAAATCTTCCCCAGTGGATTCGATTGTGTAAAACGGGCTGTTGTTTTTCCCATGTTGTGAGCTGTGCTCATTGTTCACGTTTTGGACTGTGGTTTTCCCCATGTTCACTGATACGTTCGGGACTGTGTAATTGCTTGGGAATCATTTTCCCTATTTAAGCTGTGACAGCTGATTTAATTGCATGTGTGCAATGGTTGGTCTTCAGACCGTGTAAGGAGCAGGGATGGGGGCTTGGTTTGCTTGATAAACCTGGTGGCTGGAAACCACACAGACAGAGCTAGAGGGCTGGCCTTCTTCTCCACCACCCCTGAATAGCACTGGAAGGGAATGCAGGGCCCGAGGGACTGTGTAGTAGAGAAGGGACCAATTCCTTATGTTGGGTGTGTGTGGGTGTCTTAGAGGTCAGGCTAGTTCTGGTGTAGGTGTTCTTGGCTCTGGAATGATCTCACCAGCTTAGCATTGAGCCTTTCCACAACTCCTTGATGGCCTAATAAACCCAACTGTGTTGGCTTGGCTGTGTTTTGTGTATCCTTGGCTATGTGTAAGCCTGCTTGTTCCCTTAATATTTGGAGAATCATTCCCAGCTCGGGGGTGGCAGCGCTGCTGAGAGATTAAGGAGCACGCTGGCCTATGGTTGGGTGGAACATTGCAGCGACGTAGCTGGTTGCGGATTGACTTCTTCATAAGATAAGTGATCTTGTCCATTTTTACTTCTGCAACCATCTTTTCTGTTAATGATATGATGAACATGTTAAATGAATGCTTATGAACATGTTGAATGCATGCATGTATGAATGCTATTGGTTTCCGCTGTGTATGATGATTAATTGCATATGTGCATGTTTTAGTTCAAAGTCTTTGTTTAAGCATGCTGTTTCATCAATTTTGTGCATGCATATGTTCATGGGGCTCTTAGCCCGGGTGGTTAACGCCATGGAGTTGCGTCCTCTTCGCCGGTTGGGGGGTTAGGGACATGACAGTTGGTGGTATCAGAGCCCATGTTGCAGCATGGGCCTGCATGAGCCATGAAGGATGCAGGGACAGAGGTTGTGTTTCATTCCGCCCAGCAGAAATCATAATTTGAATGACTGGAAATTTCAAAAAAATGGTCTAAGTGTTGAGCAGTCGGGCCACTAGCGGGAAATACTTTCGCCGTTGCGGAAGAGCTAGGCGAAAGGACTTCCGGCATAGCAGAAGCGCTAAGCGAAAGCATGCCCGACGAAACAGTTTGGAGAAAACCGCGAAAATTTGAGTAAGTGTTCCGCATAGGAACAATTAGCAGAATTGACTTCCGATGTAGGGGAAGAGTTAGTGATTTCCAGTCCGCCGTTGCGGCTGTCGAAGGACTAACTTGCCGACGCAGAAGTGCTTAGTGGATCAAGCGTCCGCCGTTGCGGAAGTCCAAATCGCTAAGTCTTTCGATGAGAAGAAAGGCTGCCGATATCGATCGGGTGTGTAGCCGATCGGAGGAAGATCAAGGCGGAGGAGCCACCGTTGTGGCTGCAAATGGAATGGTTCGTCAATGGAAAGAAGTTTAAATTTTTTTCTAAGGCAGAAATCGTTGACTAGCGGAAGAAGTTAGTGATTCGTGAGCCGCAGTTTCGGAAGCCAAATTACTAGTCTTTCGATGGGAAAGACAACTGACGCCGCAAGAAAAGTTTAAAAATTGTTCTAAGTAAAGAGCACCGATCGGAAGGAGTTAGTGTTTGGTGTGCCGCCATTGTGGAAGCCAAAGTCACTAGACTTCTGATGTGTGAAGACAGCCGACGTCGCGAGGAAGTTAAATTTTTTCTAAGTAACCCACGGCCATCGGAAGAAGTTAATGTTTGGTGTGCCGCCGTTGCGGAAGTCAAAGTCACTAGCCCGCCAATGAGAAAAGAGAGCTGACGTCGAAGATTAAAATTCTTCTAAGGAAGGAAAACAACGGCCAATCGGAAGAGGAAAGCTGTTCGATCGCCCGCCATTGCGGAAGCCAAAAGAACTGGTCTTCCGATGTAAGAAGTCTGCCGACGCCGATCCGATTGTGCTGTCGATATAGCGGAGGAATTAGTGATTTGGGGAGCCGAAATGTCGGATCAATGGTTGAAATGAGATCCGATTCTACAAAGAGGAAATTTTTGAGTTTTTCGTGGGATTTCTTAACAGATTTTGACTGTTTTTTAGTGGGATTTTTAGTTGTTTTACAGTGAATTTTCAGGGTTGAAAAAGAGAAATTGGCAGCGATCTTATGCGCCAGATTGCGTGAAAACCAATGATTTACAAAAAAAAAAACAAAAAAGAAAAATGAGGGCGCTGCCCTCGACCCGCCCACAAGGGGGAAAGCCCCCTTGACCCCCGTCGTTCCCCTCAGATAGACGTTCTTTGATGAAGAAAATTTTGTGTGTTTGGACAAATTGTTATTTTATGGTTATTCCAGGAGAAGGTAAGTGATATCAATGTTATGCATCTAACATTTGTGTTACTAACATGTCTGCAGAATCATAGTCACCTTCAAGAGCAGTATTCCAGGTAGTGCAGTTTGATAAGTAAGTGGTGGTTAAGTGTGAGAACCCATGATGGGTATGATGCTCGGGATTCTTATGAGCGAGCAGAAGATGCCATGGGAGAAAATGTCCGTAATAGAAATGATGACATTGAGTCAAATGGAAGGAGATTCCAAGAGACACCATCAGATGTTGCAGCTACCATGAGAAGCTTGATTAAGGGCCAGGAAGAGCAGCATCAGTTGAATGCTGCTATGTTGCAGAGTTTGACAGACTTGCAGAGAAATATAGACTCTGGATGACGTATAGCAAGACCAGAAGGCAGTAAGAGCAGTACTAGGAGAAGGAGAAGGACTTCTAGTGGGACATCTGATTCAGAAGAATCCATCGCGGATTCAAGCTCTTCATCTCGTAAAATAAAGAGAAAGAGACACCATAGGGATCGCTCTCGTGACAAATTTAAGAAGGATAAACCTCCTACATTTGATGGTGAGATAAAGATGAGACAAGAAGCTGAGGCTTGGCATCTTGGGATAAAGAAGTACTTTCAAGTGCATGATTATTCAGGAAACATGAAGGCAAGAGTTGCCATATTCAATCTGAATGGAAGAGCATCCATTTGGTGGGAACACTTCAAGCAGGTAAAGAGGATCAATGAAAGGAGACTTAAGTGGAAACAATTCAAGAAGTATTTCAAGCAAAAATACCTCTCTGACTCGTATTATGATGACAAGATTAAGGAGTTCCATGAGCTGAGATTGGGACACCAGACCATGGAAGAGTATGCAAATAAGTTTTTGGAGATGTTGAGGTATGTCCGATACATCAGAGATGAAAAAGTGAAGGGCTAGCGTTTTTTGAGTGGATTACCTCAGTCTTATAAAGATAGAATTGAGTTTTATGAGCCTAGAACTCTTGAAGAAGCAATAAGGAAGGCTAAGTATTGTTATGAGCAAAGCAAAGGTAAACCTGATTACCATAAGGCATAGAAGGATAAGAAGAATGAGAAGTTTGACCAAAGGAAGAAAGGTTTCAAACCTTCTAGCTTCAGGAATCAACAGAAGCAGCCATCTCAAGCTGCAGGTAAGCCAGTTGGAGTGACCAGAGAAAAGCCTAAGGATCCACAATAGAACATAGGACCACTTCAATGTTGGAAATGTGGAGGACCCCACATGCGCAGGAATACTCCACTCGATAATGAGAGTGCAAGGCCAGCTTATAACGTTCAAGAAGCAGAAACAGTGGGTCAAGTAGCAAGGGTAATCCCTAGGATCTATGCAGCATTGGAGGACCGCCACACAGATCACCAGTCATCTGTAGTTGAAGTAGCAGGTAAGATTGTCGAGCAATTTGTTTCTATTTTGATTGACCCTGGTTCTAATCACAGTTACATTACTCCTAGAGTAGTGGAGATTTGTGCTTTTAAGATAGTAAAGCATAGGAAGTCTTGGTTAGTCCAGCTAGCCACTGGACCTAAGAGAAAGGTCAATGAGGTGGTAGAGAAATGTCCATTGGTCATGAATGGATTGGTCACTTGTGTAGATCTAAATGTTCTACCACCTGGTTCCTATGATGTTCTCATTGGAATGGATTGGTTAGAAGCTCACAAGGTGAAGCTTGATTGCTACAATAAGACTTTTGAATGCATGAATGAAGAAGGGAACCTAGTAGTGGTGAAAGGTATTCCAAAGGTGATCTCAGTGAGGCAGGTTTCGGAAATGCAGTTAAAGAAGCTCTGTAGGAAGGGTTGCTAGTTGTATGCAGCTCAGATTTTGGAGGAAACGAGAGATGAAACTCCTAGGTTGGAGGGCTATCAGGTGTTACATGAATTCAGGGATGTGTTTCCTGATGAGATTCCAGGGATTCCTCCAAAGTGGTACATTGATTTCACAATTGAACTTGTGCCAGGAGCAGCACCAGTGTCCAAGGCACCCTACAGGATGAGTACACTGGAGATGCTAGAATTGAAGATGCAATTGCAAGAGTTGTTGGAAAACAAGTATATCCGGCCGAGTGTGTCCCCTTGGGGAGCGCCAGTTCTGTTTGTAAAGAAGAAAGATGGTACACTCAAGTTATGTATTGACTACAGACAATTGAACAAGGTTACTGTGAAGAATAAATATCCTTTGCCTAGTATTGATGACCTCTTTGATCAAATGAGAGGAGCAAAGGTGTTTTCCAAGATTGACTTGAGGTTTGGTTACCATCAGGTGAGAATCAAGGATGAAGACGTTCATAAGACAACCTTCAGGACAAGGTATGGGAATTATGAGTTTGTAGTGGTACCATTTGGCCTCACAAATTCACCAGCTACATTTATGTGCCTTATGAATAGTGTCTTCAGCAGGTATTTGGACAAGTTTGTTCTTGTTTTCCTTGATGACATTCTTGTTTATTCTAAGAATGAGAAAGAGCATGAAGAGCATTTGAGACTGACATTGAAATTGCTCAGGGAGCATCAGCTGTATGGGAAGTTGAGCAAGTGTGATTTCTATAGAGATATAATTCAGTATTTGGATCACATTATCTCAGAGGAGGGTATATCTGTAGACCCTGAAAAGATTGAAGCCATTATGAATTGTCCTACTCCAAGAAATGTGACAGATGTAAGATCTTTTATGGGACTTGTAAGATACTACAGGAGGTTCATTGAGGGATTCTCCAAAGTTGCACATGCTATCACTTCTTTGCAAAAGAAGGGGATGAAGTTCGAATGGACATCGAGGTGTGAAGAAAGCTTCTAGAAGTTGAAGAGTCTTCTCACCAGTGCACCAGTATTGAAAGTTGTAGATCCAGAGAAAGATTTTGTGGTGTGTACTGATGCATGCGGACAAGGGCTTGGAGGAGTCCTGATGCAAGACAACCACGTGATATGTTATGAGTCAAGAAAGTTGAAGGAACATGAGAAGAACTATGTCACTCATGATCTAGAGCTTGCAGCCATAGTACATGCTCTCAAGATGTGGAGACATTACTTGATGGGCAGGAGATTTGAGCTCAGAACAAATCATTGTGGATTGAAGTATCTATTTGATCAGCCTACTCTGAATGCTAGGCAAGCAAGATGGCTGGAGTTTTTATGTGAATTTGATTTTGAAATCAAGCACATAAAGGGAAAAGAGAATAAGGTAGCTGATTCACTCAGCAGGAAGGTGCAGGAAATGCATGTGGCATCTCTTAGTATTTGCCAATCAGATTTGAGGCAACAAATTGTTAGTCATGTTGCTGGAGATGAAATGTCAGCAGGTAAAAGTTGAGCATCAACATCCAGCAGGTTTGTTACAGCCTTTGCCAGTTCCAGAATGGAAATGGGAAGTTATTTCCATGGATTTTATTACAGGATTGCCAATGACTTGGAGACAACATGATTCCATCATGGTTGTGGTGGACAAGTTGATAAAGGCAACACATTTTATACCGGTTAAGTCTACAGATAAGACTGATGACATTGCAAAGATCTTCATGAAGGAGATTTTCAAATTGCATGGATTGCCGAAGGCAATAGTCTTTGACAGAGATGTCAAGTTCACTTCCAACTTTTGGAAAGGGTTGTTTGCAGACCTGCGTACAAAGCTAAACTTCAGCACTGCATACCATCCTTAGATAGATGGTCAGACAGAGAGAGTTAATCAGGTGCTCGAAGATATGCTTCGCATGTACGTGATGGACAAAGCAACCAAGTGGGAAGATTACTTACACTTGGTAGAGTTTTCTTATAACAATGGACAGCAGGAATCCTTGGGGATGAGTCCATATGAAGCTTTGTATGGAAGAAGGTGTAGGACACTAGTGACCTGGGATAATCCAGTGAACAGGATTGTGCTTGGACCAGAATTGCTCAGGGAAATGGAGCAAGAGGTTGTAAAGATCAGGCAGAATCTGAAAGTAGCACAGGATAGACATAAAAGCTATGCAGATAAGCATAGGGTGAACAGGGATTTCAGTGTTGGGGATCATGTTTACCTCAGAGTGAGGGCAAGGAAGAGTTTCTTGAAGCTTGGAAGTTGTGCCAAGTTGTCACCAAGATACTGTGGGCCGTTTGAAGTGATTGAAAGAATAGGGCCAGTCGCATATAGACTTGCATTTCCTGCTAGCACTAGAGCTCATAATGTTTTTCATGTTTCTTTGCTTAAGAGATATGTACATGATCCTAACCATGTGATAAATTGGGATGTGATTCAGGTGGAACCTGAGGGAGAGTTCTGAATCGAGCCAATGTGCAACCTCGACAGGAAGGTCACCATGCTCCAGAACCAAACCATAGGTCAGGTAAAGGTGCAATGGGAGCACTACGGACCTGAAGAGGCTACTTGGGAGCTGGAGGATGCCATGCGATTGGCACATCCATTTTTGTTCAATTTTGCGGAACACTGAGGTGATACCAGTGTAGTATTTTGTTCAATTTTGTAAGCACTGAGGACAGTGCTATTGAAGGGGGAGGGGAATGTAACACCCCGGTTTTGACCCCATTGCATTAGATGTACATGATGTATAAATTGTAATGATCATGGTGTGGAGCTAAAGGCCAAGGCCCCACCACTGATCGGTTATGCTATGTTTTGGATTTAAAATTGTCACCGATGGTATATAGGGGCATGCGACATATATTATGTTTGTCATCATGTAAATATGCATCTATAATTAATTAAATGAACCCAACCAGCTACGATCACGGCAACTAAAATGAGAAAGGGGCATGATTTTCACAAGGATAAGGGTGGGGAAATTGTAAAACCTTGGCCAATAAGGGAAAATACCCATGTGTCTTCTTTCCTCGTCTTACCCAACCACTTTCATTAAGAATTGCTGGTGGTGGTTGAGGCAGTTATTATCTTTGGGAGTGGGGTGGCAGGACTATCAGTCCTCACCCACACGCACACTCCACCACGGTTGACTTCACATTGGAAGAGGAACCACTGCGATCACTCACGCAGACATTCATTCTCTCCCCACGACTGTGGAAAAATGCTCACGCACCCTCCACTAAACAGGCCTCATGACTGTTCTGTTTGTTCCTCACGATTTGCTGCTCATCCTCACGCAGGAGCGAAAGTTGCTCATGCTCACGCACTCCCTACTCGCATCTATCCATTGTCTATTTGTGCCTCACGGAAGTCTGGTTGTTCCCACACACATGCCTCTTTCCTGCTTTGGTCTCACGCAACCAAGAGTGAGGAGTCGTCTCCACTGTCAGTCACATTGTTCCCCAGCGAGGAAATCGGGTGTGTTCTAGACCCGCATTTGGAATTGGGTGTAATCTTATCTCATGCTCTGTGTTTTGCATTGTTGTTTACTCACGCAGCAAGCTGGGAGAATGGTAATCTCTTCCCCATTGTGGTCTGTGTAAATCTTCCCCAGCAGATTCGATTGTGTAAAACGGGCTGTTGTTTTTCCCATGTTGTGAGCTGTGCTCATTGTTCACGTTTTGGACTGTGGTTTTCCCCACGTTCACTGATACGTTCGGGACTGTGTAATTGCTTGGGAGTCGTTTTCCCTGTTTAAGCTGTGACAACAGATTTAATTTCATGTGTGCAATGGTTGGTCTTCGAACTGTGTAAGGAGCAGGGATGGGGGCTTGGTTTTCTTGATAAACCTGGTGGCTAGAAACCACACAGACAGAGCTAGAGGGATGGCCTTCTTCTCCACCACCCCTGAATAGCACTGGAAGGGAATGCAGGGCCTGAGGGACTATGTAGCAGAGAAGGGACTGATTCCTTCTTTTGGGTGTGTGTGTGTGTCTTAGAGGTCAGGCTAGTTCTGGTGTAGGTGTTCTTGGCTCTGTAATGAGCTCACCAACTTAGCATTGAGCCTTTCCCCAACTCCTTGATGTCCTGATAAACCCAACTGTGCTGGCTTGGCTGTGTTTTGTGTATCCTTGGCTATGTGTAAGCCTACTTGTTCCCTTAATCCTTGGATAATCATGCCCAGCTCGGGGGTGGCAGCGCTGCTGAGAGATTAAGGAGCACGCTGGCCTATGGTTGGGTGGAACGTTGCAACGATGTAGCTGGTTGCGGATTGAATTCTTCATAAGATAAGTGATCTTGTCCATTTTTACTTATGCAACCATCTTTTCTGTTAATGATATGATGAACATGTTAAATGAATGCTTATGAACATGTTGAATGCATGCATGTATGAATGCTGTTGGTTTCCGCTGTGTATGATGATTAATTGCATATGTGCATGTTTTAGTTCAAAATCTTTGTTTAAGCATGCTGTTTCAGCAATTTTGTGCATGCATATGTTCATGGGGCTCTTAGCCCGGGTGGTTAATGCTATGGAGTCGCGTCCTCTTCACCGGTCGGGGGGTTGGGGACGTGACATCACCGATGAGGAGAGATTGAATGCTTGATGTTGAATGCGATGCCGATCATCACGCCTAAGGTGAGGAGTAAAATTTTGGGCATGTAGATAAAAAAGGATGTCTTTGTACCATGGGTTCTCCAGGGAAATAGTAAAAAATTGTTCACAAGGAAAGTTGACAGTGAGTGGAGATGACACAAACTAAGATGGTAAGTCTGTCATAAGGTGTTCCAAATCCAATGCCTTATTAATTTTGGGGGTGACAAACTGAAGGTCATACTCTTGAAGGATGATGATCCATTTAACAATGCAACATTGGACAACACAATGACTCAAAATATAGTTCATGGGGTTTGAGTCTTCTACAACTATGTTTCGGATAATAAGAATGCACTGATGAAGTTTTTGATGCAAAAATTAACAACTAAGGCCATTTTCTCCTTGTGGGGATATCATAATGGTGGGCCAGATAAAGTCTAACCCACCTAGTAGATCACATGCTCTTTCCAAGCAACATATTCTTGGAATAAAATTCCAGTGATGGCATATTCAGATGCTGAAATGTAAAGGATAAAATCCTTCATGAAATCCGATGGTGATATCAAGGGAGTAGAGGACATATAATATTTCAACACATGAAAAGTGGCTTATGCTTGTTCATACCAAATGAAGGGGGCATTGGCTTGAAGCAAGTGCAAGAATCCATGAACTGTCATAGCATAGTATGAGATAAACGAACACAAGAAATTGGCCTTTCCTTGAATACTCTAAAGTTGGTGCATAGTACGTGGGGGCGGAAGATCAATGATTCCTTGAACCTTCAGGGGCTCGATAGTGATACCTTTATGGGAAATGATAAATCAAAGTACCCAGCCATTAGGAACACATAACACACACGTGAAGGGGTTCAAGTGAATGTTATACTTACGACATCGTAGGAAGACTTGTATAAGGTCTTCCAGGTATTGAGAACATTTCTTGGATTGATCCGTGAGGTCATCTATGTAGACAAAGATAATTTGGACAAAGTTATGAAAGAAAAAATTCATATCCCATTGAAAGGTGGCTCTTTTTTTCTTGAGACCAAACAACATAACTCAGTAAGTGAAGGTTCCCCAAGGTGTGGTAAACACATTCTTATACTAATCATGTTTTCAGATATGAATTTGGTTATACCTAGAAAATCCGTCCATGAAAGAAAGAATTTCGTGGCCTCCACATGCATCGACGAGTTGGTCAATGAATGGGGTCGAGAAGTTTCCTTTTGGACATGCCAAATTTAGATAATGAAAATCAATGCACAGACATATGGTGCCCTGTTTTTTTCTCATTGGGAAAGGGTTGGAAACCAAAGTGGTATATGCGATCGAGTAGATGAAACCTAGTTTGTGCAACTTCTAAATTTCAGCCTTTACTACCGGTGCTTTGTATGGGTGGATTGGTCTTTGATTTTGGTAAACGGGTGTAGCATTGGTCCATGTGTTGATATGATGTTCAACAATGGTGGGGTCAAGACTGGGTATGTTGGTATATGACCAATTGAAAATGTCATGAAAATCCTAGAAGAGTTCCTTGTAGACGGTGACCTCTTTCGGGGTGCAAGATGCGCCTAATGTGATATTCTTCGTAATGCCTAGTATAATGACAATATCCACCTAAATGATGGGCGATATATTGGTCATGTTTCCTTATTTAAAGGCACCAAGGGCTAGAATTGGATTCTTAAACCAATCAAAATTTCCATGAGGGATGAAATCTTCCATCTCAACAAAGAATTTAGCAGATGCTGTTATTATAGATTGCTTGGGAACAAAATAGGCGTGATGGTGCATGTCATACCAAGGAAAGTCAAGTTCCATTAATGCTTCGAGTATCTCCTCGTTACTTTGAAAGAATTGGTTAGAGATATCACATGGATCAACATTGGTCAACAGAACAGAAGGTTGATCATGTGACAAGATAAAACATATGGTTTTTGTCCCATTTGAAGAAGACGCCAGGGGGTGGACTTATTCGATGATGGTGACATGAGGCTCCAAGGAGAGTCTGCGTAAGTCATCCAATACCAATATATATTTAGGGATATCTAGACAGTAGTGGGAGTAATGGTCAAAGATTCCACATAATGCGCAATGATGGTTTGTGCATAGGGACTTGTTGCGCACTTAAGGAGTGTCAGGTAATTAGACTATTGGGAGGCTTTCATCATCATCCAACATCTACATGTGAGTGCATTGGAATGGAAACCATGGATAATTGTTTGTAGTGTGACTTGAAACATCGTACAAGGCGTAAATAGGAGGTTCTCACACCACAGATGTGGGAGGTGGTTTCAAAAATTTGTTTTCTATTGCTGTTATGGTTTCCTTCATGGTATTTTCCCCATATTTCTTAATTGGGGGTGAGAGGGCACCAAGGGTGTTGTGGTGGAAAAATTGGGAGGGGAATTATTAGCCGCTATCAATCGGTTGCACTAGTTGCAAAAAAATCTGTGGGGTTGGAGGTGGATTAGGTGGGGGAAGGTACCAAACATGAATGACTAATGTTAATATCACAAGGTTAAGAGTTTCCATTATTGGCATGATCTCGATGGCCGATAGGGGAAACAAGAATGGGATTGCATGTATAGGAATAATTCTCACCATGTTGGGTACTGATACTGGTTGCAATTGAGTTTACAATTGGGGTTGTGAGTGGGGTGTAGGTTGACCCAGAGGTGTACTAGAATATATGGTGCATAAATCCAATATCTCTGCAGTGGAGGGGGGTGGGGTAAAGGCTTGAAAAGTGGCAATCAAGGGAGCATTAAAAAAAATACATGACCCTACAACATAAAGAGAGGATATGGAATCATTGTCGATAATCTTGTTAACTATGGGGAGGATGTTTTTAGGAGTGGCCAATCCCTTGGGTTCGTAGTAAGTTAAATGGTCAAGTTTGATGAACTTCCCTTCATGGGGGAACATCATGAGCCAGAAGACTAACAAAGCAGCTTCTTTCATAACATTTATGTAACTATGCCCAAGGAGGATCTTGTAATCAAGTCGAGCGTTAAGTTGATCTCAATGTCAATCAGGATGATTTTTCCTTCTAATGAGACATGCCATTTGAGAGAATCCCCTAGGGTTGGGCAGTGAAAGCATCATAAGCACATAATGCTATCATGGATGGTTATAACTTAGGGGACTCAATATTTTTCCCCAAAAAAGTTGACATAATGCATGTGGATGCGCCGCCATCGATAATGCATTGATGGATGAGTAAGTTCTAGTTCGACACGAGAATCTGGAATGCGATGGATGAAGGCATTTGAGGCTCCAGCTGATCTAAGTTGAAAGTGATAAAATGTGAATCAAACATATAGATTGCACCTACAGATGGCAATAAGGTTTTTCGTTGCATGGGACAGTTCCTGACAACTTCCAAAGTGGACATGGCAGCAGGAGATTGGGCCAAATCATCCAAAATGCTATAAATAAGAGTGGCTCGGGCATTAGCATTGTTTGAAACACAACGAAAATGAATTTTGGGGATTTTGGGAATCCCATCGTCAAGAGTCTAGGTAGATGCAGAGACTATTAGGTTTTTAATGACCATAATAATAATACTATATGAGAAAATAATAATACACAAGCAACATACACATTAGACACAAATTTTACTTTGGAAAACCCCATGTGAGGAAAAACCAACACCAATGAAGATATTCATTACCCAGGACAAACCATCCAACCTAGAAAAGTGAGCTAGCCATCACTCACCTTCATGTCACTCTACAATGGAGCCTCCTCAAGCTATATAAAGGCTTATTTACATGCAATACTATGGGACAATACCATGGGATACAAGAAAACATGTACCCAAACCATGTTATATAGCTAAACCACCTTTGACTCATTCCTGAGTCAAGGTTAACCCTAACAATTACCCATTTAAACTTGACTTGGATAAATCACCAACCACCTTCAAATTTTTATCGAGGAATCTCACATACACCCCATATCACCTAGGTCTATCTCCTGACTTTAATGATGAGTTACCATAGCTTGTATGCCTTACAAGTTGTTATAGCCATATTCCTATTTACATGCAAACTTATCCATTTTTTTTCATGTGCATTCATGGTGACTACTGTTAATATTTCATATGCTTAGCTAGATATCATTAGTGTTTAATCCAAATTCACAACAACAACATATACAAAATCACTGAAAGAAACAAAATCACAAGATAGAAACAATATTTATCTTGGGAAACCCTCAAGGGGAAGAAAACCCAACAAAAAATCCTCTATATAGACGTATAAGATAAAACCACAAAAAACATGTATTCTCCTCCTTGCTGGTACGTCTCTCTCTCTCTATCCTATGCGCTACACAAGTGAGTGACTCTGTGTTCAAATGAGAAGCACAACTCCTCTATTTATACTCTTTTTGTCAATTGACTTTTAACCTAATCAAGTCACACCCACTAAACTGTTTGGGCCGACTTCACCTAGGAAATCATAAAACACTATTTTATTATATTCATTAGGGTACTATTGACCTGACTTACAATGTAGGCTTTACCTCATGACTTTATGATGACCAATTACAATAATAACATCCCAACGGAGGAATAAAAACATCTCCCTTGGGGTACATCAATAAAATACATTTAGAATATCCTTTGAAGTTACAATATTTCAACACTCCCCCTTAACGAGTGTTGATTTTTTGTACCTAGGAAAGTGTTCCCCTAGTGACTTTTGCCTAAGTCATTAAAAGGGGAAAATTAATGTGACCCTTGCAATTAATAACTCGAGATGAGATTTAATTTTCACTTTAGAGAATAAAGTGACTTTTTGATAAATTTAAGTGAGGTGAGTGAAACTAATTTTGGAGAGAATTAAAAGTGCATTTAATCTCATCCATCAATCTAATTCATTTTGGGCCCTTGTATTAGATGGCTATTCAACTTCCTCATTTAGACACCAAAAAGGCAAGGGAAGGAATTAGAGTCTCATTCAGTTTTTCATGAGATTTGGAGAGCACAGAAGGAGAAAAAATAACAGACAGAGAGAGAAGAGCAGAGGGCACGTTTCCCAAGACCATACAATAACAATTATTACATTTTTGTACAGCATGTTTCTCGATGAAAATTTTGTGCACGTTTTTTGAGGAAGTTCTTTTGGGCACGATTTTCGAGAAGAATATATATATATAT